>OU744452.1:18347829-18947829 GCA_916610825.1 Haliclystus octoradiatus | reverse complement strand
TTTAAAAAAGACATGACTACAAAATAGTCAATAGATTTTAAAAGCCAGGTTGCATATGTGCGGGGATTTCAGTTATCGGAATTGCGCTTGCAATTCAATTGTGTTGTAGAATATTTACGGCTAAATAATAATCCGAAATTGAAAAGTTTTCTTATCAATCAAATTATGTTCAAGAATATAATACACTGCTGTAATTTTATTTGAATGTTTTTTAAACATATCCATATATCTTTTCTGCTTATTCTTGTATACCAGTGTGTATTTGCACAGTCTAGCATGGGAATTGAAAAATGTTTTTTTGAATAATTATGATATTGACAGGGATTTATTTGATTATGTTCCAATCCTTTAAAATCAAAACTACAACCTACTTAATTGTTGTTATTAGGTTAAAATTTTTATCAAATGCGAAAATATTCAAATTTTTTCACATCACTGTTCCAGAACAGTCAGTAGGCGTAATGTTGGGTATCATGAGTATTGCCGTTAATATTGTGCATTGTCTGTATTATTATTGTTGAAAAATAGTGTATCGCATGATTAGCATAATGCATAGAATGTTGCATTGTTAATCATAAATTTACATAGATATGTATACAAGCTTTCTTGAGATTGTTTTTGCTATGATTGTTTTTTTTTGTTCCTAAGTAAACAGTTATGATGTAAGAGTGTAATTTAGGTGCAGCTGCTGTCAGCAGCTCATAGGACTTCAAGGGCCAGAAGGTCTATGAACCGCTATCAATATTTTCTGATAAAACATACATAGCAGAGAATAATGGTTTTGGAATTTGACTGCATTTTTGCTACTGATTTAAGCTTGTCAATATATTGCTCTATATAAGGCATTGTATCATAATATAATATGTGATATTGACTGAGGGTTCGTGACAATTTTAATTTGATAAATTAGGATCTATCCTACTTCTTTTGAAACATAAAATAAAATCTGCATGTTTTTATTTTACTCTGTTCACACATCATCAGAACGATAGTAATTAATTTTCTATTTTTTTATGACCAAGCAAAGTAATATCGTCTACATTGGCACATTGTCCACAACATACTTTTTTTAAACTTTCACCGGCGTTGCCGGAAACTGATTTCACTGTGTTTTGCTAGTTGTCACTTTCATCTTAATGTAGATTTAATCTTTTATTACTTATCTGATCAGTGTTATATGCTTTGTTTTTCAGAGTGAAAATCCTGGATCTCAAAATTGAGGAGCAATACTTTAATACACTGTAGCAATCAATACACTGATATGATAAAGAACAAACTCACAAACCATCAAACATTACATGTGGTTGAATATTGATGATTTTACTTGCTGGATGTAATAACACAAAAAGCAGATGAAATTTGCTTACAAGCTATACAACAACTTTTCTCTTAAAGATTTGGATCTTCTGCTGTTATTTTACAATTATCTATACATGCAGTTGTATTCTGGAATTATTATTGACGTTTGGGTATTATTATGATGGACTGATCTTTTTCAGTGACCAGCTGATGAATCCAAACTATTACTCTGTTACGATTGAATCGTTGCACTGGCTCTCGTCAGGGTTCCAGTGTGACTTTATAATAGATCGTAATTGATTTAAATTAAATGTTTAATCTAATCTAAAATTAATATTGTGCTGTAATATGATGATTAACATTGTATAGACAATATTTTGATTAGACTATATGTGCAACATTTTGATAAGCAATCGTAAAAATATCTTAATTCAAGAAAATATGTTCTTGTTTCAAGAATCTGATGAGAATATTTGATTTGTAGTTCCAAATGCGCTAGCAAATATTATCTTAATTCAAGAAAATATATGCTTATTTTACGAAAATATATGCTTATTTCAAGAAAATGTTTGCTTATTTCAAGCATATATATGCTTATTTCAAGAATTCAGCAATTCTGACTGCACACTATCTTCAGAAATGAAAGCAAAAATTGTCTTGTATTAAGCAAAAATTTGCTCATTTCAAGAAATTTAAGCTGGAAAAGAGAATAATATGTTAAGCAAATTTGTGCTTAAAATAAGAAAATATAACAAGCAAATTTGTTCTAGGGTAGGAATATTTGCTTCCTATGTGGACAAGTACATTTATTCTTATTTCAAGCAAAATTTCACTTATTTCAAGAAATTTTTTTCTTGATTTAAGCACATGGATTTTCCTGTGTAGATTATAGAATATTCTATAATCTTATAATTTATGCTCTATATGGCTCTTACATGATGTGTATTGGATATAATTAAAAAGATTTTATTAGAACTAATCCTGCATTTATTCAGATACAGCCATTTGATTTGATATTGGGTGTATTTATGGTTTTCAAAATGACACTTTTTCACTTCTTCAACTAATTGTAGGTCTCTCAAATGAAAAGAAGGCGTGCCGATGACTTCTATCGCTCGATATGGCTCTTACATGTGTATTGGATACATGTAGAAGGATTTCAAGAAAATATATCACGTTTCGGTTCAGATACAGCTGTTTAAGTTGATATGGGGGGTATTTATAGGGTATTCAAAATGCTGGATTTCACTTTGTCCAACTTGTAGGTCTCTCAAATAAGAAGAAGGCCAGCACATTATTATATATCACTAGATATTGTTCAAAACAAATGTATCAAAGTATATTGAAAATTTCTAAATATAATTGTCGGTTCATTCATACACCAGCGTTTTGATATTTATTCCAAGCATACATAAAGATGTATAATGGGTAATATAAAATAATATTTTGATTTGTGATAGATCAATTCGTCACAAAGTCAAGTTAAATTATATATTTGGAGACATCAATGCTTATGCAAATATGGGCTATTGGGTTGATACATACGTAAATGGAAATTGATAATGAATTAATACAAGAACATTCAATAATACAATATACATGTACATTTGAGCTGTAAAATATATACAAAGTATGTTTGTAATTCGATGGATATAATGTTGATTGATTGATAAGAGGAACGATTTGGTACCCATGAAGTCCTGAAAATCTTATAATTTTGAAAATGTCACACAGAATCATAGAAAAAGGGTATGCCATTCAGTCTAATCGGAAAAAAAATAATCATTGAAGAATCAAAATGCCAGATATGGATGAACAAACGAAAGATCAGTTTCGGAGCCTACTCTCAATGGCAAACGCCAAAAATACATTCGGATCGTACAAGACCTACAAGTTGGAGAAAGTGAAAAATTGGCATTTTGAAAATCCCTAAAATTCTAACTAGGTCAACTTAAATAACTGTATCTAAACATAGATAAGATGTATAACATTGAAACATTTTGAATTAAATTCGATATATATCTAAGAACTATATCTAGTGATAATGGATGATGTGCTGGGTTCGTTCTCATTTGAGAGACCTACAAGTTGGGCAAAGTGAAAACCGGCATTTTGAAAATCCTATTTAATACCCCCCACATCAACTTAAACGGCTGTGTCTGAATAAAAATGTTATATATTTTAATGAAATCCTTTTAATTGTATCCGATACACATGTATAAGAGCCATATAGAGAGATATCATGTCATTAGCCTGCCTCGTTCTCATTTGAAAGACCTACCAAGTTGAAGAAAGTGAAAAACCAGCTTTTTCAAAATCTGAAAAGATGTGAAATCAAACGTAGGTCAACGTGGATGGCTGTTACTAAATATAGACTTGACATTTTTTCATCTAATTTTTTTAAATTACTTTGATACACGTCTGAGTATGACATACTAAGAAATTAAGTGCATTGTATTGCTCGTTTTAGTGTAAGAAATATTTAAAATCGAGAAAGTGAAAAACCAGCTTTCTTGAAAATCTGAAAAGACGTGAAATCACACTTCGGTCAACCTAGATTGCTGTTACTGAATATAGACTTGATATTTTTTATGTAGTTTTTTAAATTATTTCGATACAAGTGTCTGAGTATGACATACTAAGAAATGAAGTGCATTGTATTGCTCGTTTTAATTTGAGAAATGCTTAAATTCGAGAAAGTGAAAAACCAGCTTTTTCGAAATCTGAAAAGACGGGAAATCACACTTCGGTCAACCTAGATGGCTGTTACTAAATTTAGACTTGATATATTGTCATCTAGTTTTTTTTAATTACTTCGATACATTTCTGAGTATGACATACTAAGAAATTAAGTGTATTGTATTTCTCATTTTAATGTAAGAAATATTTAAAGTCGAGAAAGTGAAAAACCGGCTTTCTTGAAAATCTGAAAAGTGGTGAAATCACACTTCGGCCAACCTAGATGGCTGTTACTAAATATAGACTTAATATTTTTTCATGTAGTTTTTTAAATTATTTCGGTACATGTCTGAGTATGAAATACTAAGAAATGAAATAAATAGTATTGCTTGCTTCAGTGTGAGAAATATTTAAAGTCTAGAAAGTGGAAAACCATCGATGCCATCGATAATGGCGCTGCTAATAACCGCCTTTTCCAGCTTTCATTCTAGCATTTATTCCATATTATATTCAATAATTAATCATCCTTCATCTAGAGGGAAAAGGGGTGCTCTGCTATTTTCCTGTGAAATAAGTATACTTTTCGGAATTAAAACTCAAGATTTGCAACAGATAACCAGTAGTTTCAAAAAAATATCTCCTAATGCTGTCAATATTCCAGGATAGTCTCGAAAAATACAGAATTTTGACAAGTGAATCATGGACACGATCGCCTTCGTTTGCTTTCAATTTGCAAGAAGGAAGGTTGCAGTTTGTCGTGATTGTTCGGCTTGTTTGTTTTACAGCTTATCACGGATCACAGCGTTGCATAGCGGTGAATACCACAAAAAATGTCGTAGATGAACAATATTTTACATTTTTCTGTTTGCCAATTTTGCTAGTTAAAACAAGATAATAATGAAATAAGTTGGCAATTTACAAATATTGTGTTTGATTTAACAATAATATTTAATAATTTATTGATATCTTTAATAAATAAGAATCTCATTTCGTTTCTTTTCGTTTCGTTTCGCAAACCTTAGTAAGCCTTTTAAATATGACTTGTTCAATAACATGGATATACGAAGTAAACAACGGAATTTTTCGAACGATGAGGCCTTTTCCAAAGGCCTCTGTTCTTCATTAATGATCATTTTAGCAGAGGTTAGATTAATGCCTCTGTTTTTTGGGGCCAATATCACAACATTTCATGACATTATTGTCTGTACATATAGGCATTCGGGGAGAAGGAATTGTGTTGATAGTTTGTGTGCGTGAATGTAAAGTCATGATTTACGAGTCGAAATCAGAACAGATTTAGGTTTTTAAAGGCTCGGATAATTACTTTAGTGAAAATAAATTGTCAAACATGTCAATGATTCGTTTAAGGTGACTTGAATATTTTCAATGTGTATTATCAACTTGAATGTTCGCTAATATTTCACGACATGTCTAATTTAATAACAAAGCGGTATACAACAAGAAAATCTGTAACATGTTAACGATAGGTTTCTCTGCTGTGAAACACAGTATGTATAGCCCTGGTGAGATATTGAAAAGAATATTTTATTTTCACACAAATATTGTTGATAGAAGCTGCAAATGCGTAAATGCAAATGACCAGAAGATCTCGCTACGCCATAGTGTTGGGATTTCTAGTCGTCGAGACATCACATGGGAAAGTATGTTCAGTCATTAATCTGAGTATCAAACTCCTCAAAGAGAACAAATATATTTTCAATGGCAAAGAGATATTAAAAAAGAAGTGTTCATTGGATGTCTCCTGTGCCATTCCTTCAGCGCGCTGCAGCGCGAGTCAATCAACTATGCTGTTATCTTTAGCCTTACACATTTTCACAGGGGAGAGAAGGGATTAAAATCAAGAATAAACCGTGTTTTTTCAATTTTATTCATGGATGAAATTTTGCAAAATTGTCTCTGATTTATATTCCAATGATGTTAAGAATATGAGATATAATAATATACTCAAGAAGTACACACAATTTTTGCTATTTCTTGAAGTTTCACGTTGTTGAACGATCATCAGACAGAATACAATTAAAAATATACATATACATAAAACCAAGTTAAACTTATTTGATGCAGTGCTTATTGTTATTCATAATATATATATGAGATATATATATTTAACCTTGATTGGAACCACCCCACTATTATACATTCGTCAATTGCAAGATATAGGTTTGATAGATCAATTTAAACAGATATTATACTTTATTCTACTGGAGTAAATCTTTATTTGTTCCGAAAATTTCACATAAAACAGTAGCATGTTGCTATTGTTTATTATTTGTGGAGGAACAAACATATTTGTACTTAACTAATTCGTAAAAAGTAAACCTCTATTGTCTAGATATTCTAATTAGCTCTTATTTTACAAAGATTCTTCAGCTTAATTTACACATTTTTCAAGAAATGCCAATAATTTTTTTATCTGGACAACGTCTCCACTGCCACAAAAGGTCATTATTAATTCGAAGGAAATGGTCATAAAATGTAACTATTTGAAACCGATAAAGAATTTACATTTCAAACATATACAGGGCCAAGACTAAATTATATCACTTGGCATTATGCAAATGATTTTATAGAGTTCGTTTGTGTGTTTAAAGAAGGCTTCAATTGGAGATGTCGGCATGAGGTGTACGCGAGGTTGAAGTTATCTGACAAAGTCGTATGATGAGGTCTAAATTGTTCTGAATATTATGCAAAACAGAATTGAGGCTTCAAATCATGTGACAGTAAAACAGAAGTGAAACATTGCAATTAAGTTTAAACGTTACAAATATTAAAAATGTTTTTTTTTCATGTAATTGATTCTCTCAGTTGATTATACTCCTTAACTCGCTGTGGAGAGTCTAACATGAAGCAAATACTCGAACTTCAGGAAGCGCAAGTACTGTATAACCACTAATACGAATGATAAGATAACGACCAGTAACAGGCTCATCACATATTAATGTACGGACAACTTCTTCAGCGTATGGTACTCCAGTGACACACCTGAAAGTGCAATGAAAAACAAATAAACAGAACTGACTAAGTTGGTAACATAAATTGATTGTATAATGTTCTCGAACAGGGTTTATAGGTCCCCTATGTGATGGAATCGAATCTTATTTCATATTAATCTATCCTTATTCAATAACTCATTTCAGCACGTTGCTCTGAGGAGGACCTACTGGAAGTATTGGTTGAAGATTGTGTCATCAATAATTTATTTGAAAATTCTGTAAATATCCTATTTCTTCATTTTTTGGTTCAGTTGTTCCAAGTAGTCTTTTCTTGAATTCTGCATTCATAGCAACTCCAGAAAATGCTTCAGCTAAATCAGAAAGCTTTTTTTCTTTTTTGTAATATAGATCAGCAAATATATGTTATCTTCCAAGAAAACTAATTCGGTCACGCATTTTACATTTGCAGCGACTCCCATTGACTGACATGTATAATAAAACAGTAAATAAATATTGAAAATGTATCTCTTGGCTGGTGTTTTCAATTAGCTTTGGTATATGTTATCGCACTATTGACAAGAGATGATTATTTTCCTGAAAAGTGAATTAGAAATTACGATGATAGTATAGTTAATATGTATGCGTTGGCAGCAAAAAATATGTTCTGCAATCTACCATTAGTTGATGATCATTAAATCACAAATCGTGTATTGGTTTGGTAATAATAGCACATTAAACAGCGGGTAAAGACGGAATACTTTAAAATAACTGTACATACAAATTATACTGGCAGTGATTGGTTTTCCTCATAGGTTGTAGACATTTATTGGTTAACTTCACCTAGAAATTTGAGCTATCTACATATATATTATATGATAAGAATTAGTCGATGCTATAAATGGTTTGCTAGATCAGCAACTAATAAAGTTTTTATATGGAGCGATTCAACAGGTGGGGTATGGCCCACCTTCTATGGACATCACCATTCACCATTATCTCTTGGAAAGGGAAGTGCGCTACATGTTTCCCGGATCGCTCATACTTTATTGACGAGACATTTTATATATAAATATACTTAACGGGAATACCTGGACGATTTTAAGGAATACGCGAGTCTCACAGATATTCCTATCATCATTCTCAGAGAGGTGAGGCTTTCATCAAGAATGGACGTGTTTCGGCCCGCTGTTTCTGTTTAAAGTTTTATTGACCTTTTAACACGCACTTTTATTAGTTGCTGCGGTAGCCAGAAAATTACCGTCATTCTACCTCCCCAATTAAAACTTAAGCCAAGGATTTGTCGACGAGGTTTCCGTTCTCAGAAAGCACTTGCTGCAAGAAGAAAGCGGAACTCCGAACATTGTAATAGAAACAGAAATCGCCACAAACCGAGGACAACCTTTTTTATTGGATCAGAATTGCGAACTCGCAATCGAGTTCCAAATAGAGATAGCACATAATCTCCTTCAGCGAAAAGCCCTCTAAGCCTAACCGTATGGCTACGTTCAGCTCCAGAACCCTGAAGTGTCCGTGGCGACAGAAAGAGTTAGCTACACTCACACGTAAGTCAAATTTTTTGTTTATTGCTGTTCAGGAACATCGAATTGTCCACGATGAACCTATTCGTTATGTTGATTTAGATAATAAATGTATATTTATTACATCGTCTGCTGAATGTTATGGTGTTGGTGGTGTAGGATTTATGTGTAATCCGTGTGTATGATGTTCGTTATGTTCGTGTAAAGTCTCGTTCACCCCATATTTTAGAATTGTCTGTTAAATTATTTGATCGTATCGTACATTTTTTCTCTGTTTACTCTTCCACTGCTGTCAGACAGATCGAGGCCTCCCTATTCTATGCTCAGTCATCTTCAATCTTAGTTAATATACCATCATGTGATGCTATTATGCTGTGTGGTGATTTTAATGCGTGTTACCCCTTGTCATTAAACGCTGTGGGACGTAACTTAAATGATAATTCCCTTATTTTATTGATCTTAATAATCTCTATGACCTTACTCAGTTAAATTCTGTGTATCGTAAACCTCTGTCAAGGCGTGCTACTTTCTTTGGTCAGAAAGGCCGGAAAGAACGTCTTGATTGTATTCTCACTAATTGTCCACGTTTATTTTACGATTGTGATACTATAGCACCATTTGCTATTCCATCTGATCATCGCCTTGTTTTCTCTTGCATGAAACAACGCATCCGGTACTGAAAAGGAAAGGCGGGAAAATCCCTTTGTTGGGAAAGTCGGTCAGAGTTTTCACAAGTGTTTAACGACTGTCTTGAGAATTCTCTTGTTGGACAGCCCCCAAAAGGTGATTTCTCCATTCTTTCCTCAGCCATCATCAAAGCGGCCGAGACCGCTTTACCGCGGAAGAAAATACAATGGCCTCACGTCTCTTGGGACAGTGACGCAATGATCACACAGGTAAGATATGAATTGAAACTTGCTGAAACCAATTACGTGATTGTTCTCCTACTATACACAATATCAATCTTTTACAATCTATTGTTGATAAAAAAAAAGATCTTGCTGACGCTTATAACGCCCTAATCGAGCGTGAATTAAACGCTATAATTTTAGCGGTAAAAACGGCTAGTAACAGTAATAAGCATTGTATAGCGTGGAAAGAGATAAGGCGTCTTAAGAACCCATCCCACAAGCCCTAATTAATTGAAGCGTATGATTCTGTGGAGGCAAACAGTATGATTCGTAATTATTTTTATGATTTGAATCCCCCATCCTGTCTACTATCGTTAAATAAATTAGTTCCATCGCCTAACTTCTCTCCTCCTGATATGTCCAAATATAACACTTCTCCTGTTACTAATGACGAATTATGCTCTATTCTATTTTCTATGAAACCCCTTGCGTCTCCTGGACCAGATGGAGTCCCCACCCTGGTACTTCGAGAACCTCTTGTACAAAATGAGCTACTTACCATCATAAATGCCGTTTTGTCAGGGGACAACAAGTACCGGGTCATTGGAGAAGATCTGCTGTCATCACCGTCAACACACGTCTAGAGACCTAGACCAACAGAGGGGTATCACATAAAAGGCTGGCGTCAGTAATTGACCCATATTTAAGATACAATCAAAATGATGGCAGGAATAGCCGGTCAACCTTAGCCCAAATTCTATCAGCTAGGATATTGTTAGAAGGCTGTAGGACTCATCAAAAAGACATTGTTGCAATTTTTATTGACTTCAAAAAGGCCTTTGACTCTGTGTTAAGATGCAGAATCCCAGAAATATTAGATTTCTATAATGTACCTATTGTTGTTATCGATGCTATTTTTTCCTTTTATACTTCTTCTTCGGCTTTTGTTAAAACTCACTATGTTGATACTGACGAGTTCCCGACAGCTTGTGGCGTACTACAGGGTGACACATTGTCCCCTTTTTATTTACTCTTTTATTGATGATGTTTTTCGAATTTCATGCCCTGACTTTTCCGGTTTTACCCTTGATCGTCGTAGGTCTTCACGTCATCCAGAGCGCAGAGTATCAGACCTATCATTCGTTGACGATATTGCTATCTTAACAAATATCATATCTGATGCATAACACCTTCTTGATGAAGTTGAACGGGTTGGTAAAACGATAGGCTTTACAATTAACACTACTAAGACGAAATTTATTGCTTTAAGCATAAAACAGGCACACTTTGCTACATCTAATGGTGACATTGAAAGTGTAGATTCGTTCAAGTACCTAGGTTATGTACTTCCATATTCTTCAGATGAATTAACGCAACGTAGAGGCCAGGCTTGGGCAGCCATTAGAGGTCTGAATAAACTCTGGGCGTCCGATGTAAACACTGACGTTAAGTTAAGACTGTTCAGACACACGATAGAACCTGTTCTATTATATTCATCTGAAACGTGGGTTCTATCAACCTCACTATTGACCAGACTTGACTCAGCTTATGACGCCATGCTTCGGCATGCTTTAGGAGTACATTGGCCCAACTTACTGTCTACTGCTAAACTTAGAAAACTTTCCCCTTCTACCTCTGCTATTGCTCACCAACGTCAGATGTCTTTTTTAGGTCACATTGAAAGATCGAAGACGTATGCCCCTCAACCACTGCATGACATCCTTCATTGGCAACCGAAGGAGATGCTTTGACGGGCCTATGGGAGAGTACTATCTTTTCATAATGTTTTGTATCGTGAATTGTGTTATTTAAAAGTTCTTTGTCAGCTATGTCTGACCGTGCTTTGTGGCGTTCTTTGTGTAGCAGATATGTAAGGCGTAAGAGGGACGGCACACTCCTATAATGGGACTGTCTATACTATTACTACTACTATCATCATTTCAAGCTTCACTGTTATCTTGGCCTATTTTCCTAACAAGAATACCACTAGAAATATATAATTGAAGTGAAAAACAGTTATGCACTTTCCGTGCAATATTGACCAGGAATTCATGTAAATGTGCTGCCTTGATGATATTCAAGGAAGTAGTCAGAAAATCACAATAAGCCAGAGCCAGTATGTGTTTAGTCTTTGGGGTTTGCCCACTGTGTAACTCCCGATTGCTTCAGTCAAAGAAATTCACGAGTTCTCGAATCACTCGAAATTGACTATGACGCTATCTCCTCAGTGTTCATAACATCAAGGTTTGGAAGGTCAATATAAGGGTTTGTTTTTAAATATTTCCATTGAAAGTGAAGCCATTGAAATATTACTTAAAGAAGCATAGCAGCCGTGATTGCTACCCACGTGATTCTAAATGAATACATACGTTTTAACATCTGTCTGATCAGGCATTTCATAATTCTGCACTTGTACCGTAATGTCATTGAGACGGTGAGGCTGCCAACCATCTCTGTTGTAAAGCATCACTTTCGTAACAGTTCTTACTTGTTCAAAATCTACTTGCCACCAAGGATCATTGTCAAAGGTGGTGTCTGCGCATCCATTAATTTCGCAATTTCCATTGTTGTTACCGTCAATTGCATTGGAGCAAAGTGAGGCCCAATCATTGGGTTTGATATTGCTTTGTTTGCAGGGATGATGTATCAGATTGATTTCTATAAATATGTAAATTAGATAAGGAAAATGTGATATAATAATATACATTTGTGTTGCAGTAATTCAAGGGAAACATAGTTCACCACAGACTGCAGGACTTGAACTCAACAGGTGAGAAAGAAATACAATGATATTACTCCTTTTTGAGCAAAGTTATTTTGTTTTCTTATCTGAAATTACATATTTTGTAGTGCAAAAATTTTAAACCTTCGTGCTAGAAAGACAAATCCTTTGAAAGTTCTAGTTTGATACCAAGTAAAATGAGAATTTCATTTCAATTCACCAAAGCAAATTTAAATATACTTTTAAAAGATTATTTAATTGCATTTTTAACATTAAATTATATTCTCAAAATAAATGGCATAGCAGCTGTAAACATTTCTACATCGACATCGTTAGATGACAATAAATACACAGAATCGTAAACAAATCATCCGAGTTAAAAAATTCTTATATACATAAAGTAAGGAATTTTTCAATTAGGCAAATCAAGCATATTATGGAAATATAAACGTGAAGGATAATTATCTCTACAACATTTCTTCTAGTGAATTTATGATGGTCACGACGTCTTTAAAACTCGAACAATGAATAGTCACTACATAGTGAAATGATGCAAGTAGAACTCATGCCTCATGTAAAAGTTTATTTTGTTGACGTTCAGAACCTCAGAATTCATTTTGACATTGAAGAAACGCAATTCCTGGATTGGCGAAACTTTTACTTCAATATATTGGCATCACCGTACAACGAAGTAATGAAACAAGTAATATGGAGACCTTAAAATTGTATAGACTTGACAAACTTTTTATTGCAATCAAAATAGTTTAGATTCAAATTGTTAAAGTTTCTATGTGTTAACAATAATATTCCATTTAGATTAGGAATTGTAATATATAAATTTTAATCGTATATGATAAGATTTTAAATTTCTGATGAGATTATTATGGAATGAACATAGTAATATTTATAAAAAATTAATTATTAAAAATTAGTTATTGCGTTTCGATTTTCTTTTGTTAGTGTGGAAATGATGATCATGCATCATTCCTAAACTCGTAACAAATCAGCGTGATGGAATCAATTCATTATAGCAGAAAAATTTTAATATATCTAATTTGTTCATTGCTCTTTTTATGTAACCAAAAAAACACAAGAGAAATTACAGAATTTGATTAATAAAATGGAAAACTTACCACATTCATCAAATTTACTTTCCTGAAATTCAAAAGACGGTAATAAATTACTACAGCAATGAATTATCAGGATTCTTTTAATTAATCGTTAATTACAAATTCTGTGTCACGGACAAAATTTAATAATTTACCAAAACATATAGGGTATGTGAAATACGCCTGTTTGTTCTGTTTTGTCACATGATTTCTTGTTCAGGGAACAGTCTAGACAGAAAGCAAAGACTACATTTATCCTTCTTCCACACTTTCGTGTGGTTGTCTCATTGACCAGATGTGTGAACATTTTTATTTTACTAAAAACTCCTTCTCATTTTATTCATAGGTGAGTGTTAGATAACTCTGCATAATCACAGTACGTTTTCTACGATCCATGTATTTGATGGGTCAGGACATCAACTTTGAAATGTACTTATGTGTTGGTTATGGCGATGGAAACTGCAACTCTGACCTATAGATCTGAACAAATTCGATAATTCGAAACGTTACAATGAGCTTCCCATAGTGAGTTTTTAATATGATCCGGGTAAGCCCTGCAGTGTATGATAGCCTGCGCGCAGACCCACGTCTTTCTTTTAGGATTAGTAGGGTCTGCATAGTATCGACAGAAAGATTGGACTGGACAAAAATCGATTGAATGGCTGAGACATCCTCTACTCCGGATATTCAGTGTTGTGTAACTGCAAACGGCATCACAAATGGGGTTTCTAGAAATCATACACGATGCATCGAAGGGACGTTATTTACGTCCTTGGCGAATTCAAAACTTAACAAGTAATATTTTTTTTATCAATACAATATTTTCACTTAGCTAGAAGTATTACTATTGAGTAAGAAAGACTGCAGCGTACAAATTTCAAACGAACACAAGCAAGAGAAGATTTAATCAATGAAGAGCAATGCTTAACTTTGCAGCTTAGGTGAGCATGCTAAGAGAAACAGCGAACTAGCTAGCGATTGGCTGATGAACAATACACAAACAATGGATTTTTCACTTTTCTGCCACTCCCCTCGATTCACAGCAAAAACAAAGCAATATTTATCAGCGTCTCGTGCTTTATGAAGCCTTAATATTCTTGCCTAATTACCCATTTTTTGAATATTAAATAATTTATTAATTTCCAACAGTTATATATTTTGCTAATATATGGTCTCATTAGCCTAATATACAACATGCATAAACAGTTTAAGGACATGATGATTTGCAATTATTGAACGAAAGGCTGTGTGTAATATTGCGAATTATGTAGACCGAAGTCGAAGTTATCTGACGACGCCGTATGCTGGGGCAGATAGCTTTATCAAATAATAGAACTTGAAAGCTATGATATTAAAAATGTAGACTTTCATCAATAAAATTCATTTTAAGATATAAATTCATGATTTTAAATAGTTTTACAATTAATTTAGTTTAATTTAATCTAGTTCCATTATTTAGGAATAATAAATTAGCATGTAAATCAAGTCTCTTCTTTTTCTGACAATATTTCTTCTGTCGCTTGTTTTCTTACAAATTTGCCTTCGGATTTTGAAAAAGACTTAAAAAGTCACTCGAAAATGTGGCTTGTTATGCTTTCGTCAACTCAACCGCACCGTGCTTGGTTACTAGGAATGAGATATAGATGTTCACTGAACCAAAAATATATGTGTCGAAAATATCAATATCCCGAGGTATGACGTATTTTAGATCGAAATATTGTGTTTTCTTCCGAATACGTAGAATTATCTCGTGGCTACTTAGTTAAGATCATAATGGAGATCCCAATCTCAAATAATAATAACTGTATTTTTTATAAGGAAAATGATTCGATTACTCTTATGACTTATAACTCCACATAACGAAGAACAAAACTATACCCACTTGTTCTTACAATTTGAACTCGATATCACCAGTAAGGATTGCTAAGTTGATCACGAATTTTCAATAACCTTAACTTATGAATAAGATTGTCATGTAAATGCATATAATTGGTACACGTTATCATAGAAAGAAATTGATGCACAGTTTCCTATGCGCTATTTATATTTGCTGAGCGAGAGGGTAAGTAAGGATAAAACTAATGATGCGAAAGTCGCCACAGCAGCTCCTGATTTTCTGATGCCTTCTCGCTTTCTTATAACGTTCCCTCTCATGTGTCAAATATTAATAACTCATAGGAAAATATATGCCCATTGTACATCAAAGATTTTAATTGCAATATTATATATTGCGTGTTGCTATCAAAATTTGAAAAATTCTTAGCAATATATGCTAGTCTAAGTTATTACTTACATCGCCAATCAGTACAGTTGTTGTAAGAGAATTGTTGACAAGATTTTCCATTGCATTTCGTGAATTAAACATGTGGCACATCTTATTCTGTTTATTAAAGCTCAATGCAACACAATTAACCAATAGTCTTTCACAATGTGCTACACATAAATATACATTTTCATAATTAACAGAAGCAATTTTATGAATAGAGGAATTGGCGATCAACATTCCTTCAAACATACGCCGTTTTACTTTTAAATCGCTAATACATTGTCCAATGGCATTTTGTGAATTAATAAATAAAATAACTAACAAAGAAATGTTAATGTAAAAAATCATTTGGATTTTGTAAATACGAATCTCCTTTAAAAATCGTGACTTGTATTTGTAACTGATTAAGTTCTGTTTATCAAGTTGTACTCGCTGCTACATATATATATATATATGTTTTTCTTTTCTGTTTTTATATACATTTATGTACCTGCTATTAAAAACGGCAGATGCTCCTTCGAAACATATATAGATCACAATTACATTAATGTTCTTAACATAAAACTTAATTTTAAACCAGCATTAATTTCATGTGTCTGTCAATTAAAGTAATTAATAATTATACTATCTGAGACATTGCGTGATGTTGTGAACAGGGTGTACCAGAGAATGGTCTACAATTTAAACATAGCATAATGACAAATGGCATGTTTTCAAGATTTTAGCGTGATTTTTAATTACTCATGTACCATGACATCCATTCTGCTTTTGACTAACGGCTTAATCAGTCTGATTTACTGTAAACACAATTTTACTTTATTTAACATGTATAATATTATAAAATGTGGTATTACTGATCAGACATAGGGCTCAATACAATAAATAAATAGCAGAGCCTCTAATTATAATAGTCAAAGAATGATCACCACGACTGAAAAACACACATATAAATTATTGTTATATACAAAGGGTGAGATGTCTACATTTAAATCGATTTATATAGCCATCTTTTTTATTAGTACTCATGGTTATTCTAATGTTTGTTTTTCCGGTCGTACCGTGATAAATGTCCTATGTTTTAAATTTTGACAGATGAAATTTATTCTCATGTTTACAGCTTCTGTAGAAATAAGAGCACTCGGTCTGATAACTCTCAATGTTGTGCTCAAAATTAAATTCGTTCGATAATCGTTTGTTTTCCCTCTTTTTTAATTATTAAAATTATTTGTCTATTACATCCCTTGAATTATTCTTTTCTCTTATAGTATAATTCTCCAGCAATGCAGACTCGTAAGTCTCTGAAAAACGGTCAACTTATAGAAATATTTAGCTATGAAAACCACACGCTATCGATGTAATTAGCTATAGCTGATATAATTTTTGCGAGTCCCAATACTATACATGTAATATAGTTTCCATTGAAAAATTTAAAACTAAATATGATTAGCATTTTGTCCATAACATTTACCAGCTGTGTTGCTACTATGAGATACATTCCATACTATGAAGAGTACAGATACTCCTGAGATCCACTATTTTATAAATACTGCTTTCAATATAGCCTATAAAATACGAGGTTTCAAATATCATTTAAAATTACCATTACCATTATCAAACCTCCTCAGCATCCGTCCAACCCTGAAAATGTTTTGAACTCAGTCAAAATCTTTTTCAGTCCGTTCGTCTAATCGAAATGGCAATTAGGACATGTTATCGACCATGGCAACTACGTTCGACTTCATGTGCAAACTGTCCAACTTTTTTGTCTCGACAAAGTTGGATTGTTTTCTCGGGCCTTATTAGGTTACTAAAATAATAGTAAATAATACTGTCTTATGGGGGACTCTTATGTTTTTGGGTAGGGTCGGGACTTTTTCAGGAATATGGGAGGACAACAAAATTGACAGTGAGAATTAAGAAATCAAAATTTCCCCACTTCACGAACAAAACAAGAGGAAAATGTGAAATATTGGAAGTCTTCAACATGATAGCGGCGTAAAATTTGACAGGAAGCAGAAAATTGCATCCCTTGAAAATGATACGTCCCAGTGTAGCGGATTTGTGAAAGTGCCCCCGGACATAGGACGTGAAACAATTTACAGAATGAAATTAAATTCGAAACAAATTATTTCCGTTCTGGAGATTTCATTTGGCCTTCGATTTTATCTATACCTGCTAGATTCATATCTTATGAAATATTTGAAGTATCTATATTCGTTATATACTGATATCAGATAAAGTATCAAGTGAAGTTTATTATTTCAAAGCAATGAAAGAATATGATAATAATCATACAACAAATATGGTACTGCTCATGGTAATCTCGACAGAAATGTTTGCATAATTTCCAGACAACAGATACTCTGTATTTCTCCCGTGAGACATGCATAAGTCGCAGACAGACAAAGAAATAATTTATCTCACAATCAGACAATAGATCGATGATGCCATTATTGGCTATTCCATCGCAAGGGATTGACGACTTAAGTTTTAAAATGCGATGATGTCGTATTTAAGATATTTGATTTTAACTATTGCCACATAAACTGTATTCAACTGTGTTAATTTTATTATTACCAAAGGAAAATAATTATTCACTTTTAAAAAAAATCATTTTTCAAAACTTCGTAATGTGAGAAAAATTGGGTCTTTATCTCCATCATTTTTTAAAATTACTTCATCTACATTGATACACGTAATAAAATACTTTTTCTTTCTTTGTGTGTTTCCTTCCTTCGATGTTACGCCATTCTAACACACTAATGAAAATTTTGCGTCATCAGTATAAAGGTTGATGTCACAGCCAGCTCGAACCCAATTTGATAAGTCGTTTACATAAATGATGAATAACAGTGGTCCGAGGACAGATATTTGGGATATAAAATTGCTTGCATGTGATAAATTTGATCGCTTCACCGCTTCTTTGCTTGTGAAGGCTATAGTAAATTTTCAAACAGAGCCAGGGGCCAAACCACGACCGCTGTTGATGAAAGCCTCGTTTTGGAAATATCATGATTATTTAGATTAGAAAACAAAGATTTATACCTTCCCTGATGATTTATTTTTTAAATGAAATTATGAGATTTGATTGATTGTCATTGATATCCATCAAGATTGAGGTTGCTACTTGAAGTTCTTTGGTTCTTCTGAAGTTCTTTGGTTTTTAATTTTAGGATCCAGGATTGGGTATTCCAAAACTAAGGTATCAAGTAGATGCTCCTTTTGTTTTCATTACCTCAGAATGTGTTTGTCTGTCATGATTTGGAATGTTTTACACAAGAAGATTCGGATTTGATTCAGAATATTCACCAAATTTCAATCCAAATTTAGAAACTTCCTCTTGTGGTCATAATTTTGTGCAAGCAAAGAAAAAGTTTTTTATTTGTTTTCCGAAATATTTGAATTACTTCCTGCATTACATGCTTGTGTTAAAGGCATTTCTTACAGCTGTTATATCTTTTTAATGTGTTCATGTGACGAAGTAAGTTTTTGCATGATAATTCCCTTTTAAGTTAGGAACCTGTACAAGTCTTCCTATTGCTATTTGTTATGTATAATTTTCATGAAAAATGTCCATATTTGCTGATAGCATTTCATCTGTTGATTATCTGCAGCTGATCTATAGCTTAGTCACATTGGTTCTATGATCAACAATCTCAACTTGCACCTGTCTGTCCCTTATTTGGTACAAAGAATGTTTATCCTTCAAACTTCTATCCCACAGCTATGAGAGATGCTCACTAATCCTGACCTGATAATAAAAGTTATTGATATCCATAATAAGAATTTTGAGCAGTAAATCAGCCTCAGTATTCCCATCAAAGCTGCTGTAGTGCTTCTAGCAGGTTGATTGATTTTAAGTAAATACACAAAAATAATGCAAACAATTTTCAAAAATTCTTGAAAAATTTAAAAATAGGATACCCTAAAGGTTCAAAAATTTGAAATGTCATACCCAAACCATTGTTCTCAGTTGGAACATGGACCCCTAAAAAGTGGCATGTCCCCGTATAGCCGTCATATTGGAGTTACCCCCCAGAATTTGATACCAAAGAAGATGTTTGGCATTTGTTTGCAGATACCTTCATTTGCACATCTGTAGAGCCCTTTTCAATTTTTTTTAATATTAGAATAAGTGGGCGTGACGCTCCATCACTTTTCGAAAATGAAAGCTTTTCATCATCAACAAAAAGCTTGACCTGACAAACATGTTGAATGGAATTTGATAAGTCTTTTTAGCAAATGGTGAACAACAGCGGTCTGAGGTTGATGTACTACGAACATAACAGAGGTCACACATCCTTGCGGTACGCCGCTGGTTACATAAGATAATTTCGAGTGAAAATTTTAGATGAAGCCACCGCTTGTATACGCTTTTTGGGGGAAGTTTCGACATTTCGTTCCCTGTGAATGCTATAGAAAACATTCAAACAGAAAACAAGGGCACAGAAAGTTCTTTATCAAATCCTTACATTGAATATATCGTGAATGTTCAGAATAGAAAACAAAGATTTGTGCAAGTGCTAGAATGTTATACAGTGACTTCTCTTACAGTACTTAACTTCATTCCTTTAGAGTTAGTGGAAAATATTTCCTTTATCCGAAAATAGTATCAATTATTTACTGAATAACGAATGCAAAATAGTCAACAATATTTTACCCTTCAATGACTAACAGCAGTGTTCTTTGATGTAAGCTTTATGTCAATCTCGAAATAACTCACGATGATTGCGCAATTGCTACAATAGCCTATATGACATATATAGTAGTTTAAAAGATCATTGTTTTTCAGCAGTTGTATACAGTCCAAACTTTTGTGTTAAAATTTAAAACCGTCTTGAATTAATGCTGACTAATATCCAAACACTCTCACTTCACCCAAACAAAGTGAATTACTATCTCCACTAGCAATCCAAACCACAAGATAGCGACCATACACGCCAGTTCCACAATTGAACGTACGAACTCTTTCACTAGCATAAGGTGTTCTACTGACACATCTGAGAATATATAATATATTTAATGATGAAAACATATAAGATAACGATTGATAGTGATAGCTAAATGTATATGTGTACTTATCATTATGTGATGACTGGTGAACATGTAGGAACACTTTTATCTCCGATATGCAAATTTACTGAATAAATTTTGATCCTACCACACTACAGCAGTAAGATTAATGAGAGGCAGCGTATGCGTACTGAGGTCCACTTTTACAGAAGTTGCTTAAACTATTTTAGCACCAAATCTGAGTTTTCAAAGTTTCATATACTATTTACAGTTTCAATCTTGCCGATATGGTTTCGTCTTCGTTATTGTTATTAGACTAATAATATAAAGGAACTTATGTAGTCTTTTCTGTTCTAATAGTGCTCTATGCCATCAATGCAGAACTTTTGAATATTAAATAAACGAAGAGATCAGGCAGTAATATTTTCTACTATTTGTTTCACGCTACGGGGATCATCAGGCAATATAATCTCCTGATTAAATTGCATGATGATCGCCCAGGCCTGAAACTAATAGTAGCGGATACAAATGTCTAATTTTTTTATTATTATACTACTGTATATATTTCAATTAATTTGATCCTTGATATTTATTTGATGTGTATTTTAAGAGGTATTTCAAAGAACAGCTGTCGGCTGGAAGAATATGATCAATGGAGTACACGCTTTGCTCACATTGTTTGCTTTGCTTTCATCTTATTTCTGCTCAGTTGAATTAAGCTATATTGTCACAAAACGATGTCTGCATATAAAATCTAAATTAATCCTGAAGAAATGCAAGAATTTCTATTGATGTGGAAAGCAGAACACGAGGCATTATTTACTGGATCTTAACGACTCTTTTTGACGTTGCAGGTACAGGAATACCGCAGACATCCTATCGACTAATCAAGAACTTTAACAAGTCTCGGTGGAAAAATCAAGCCTCACTAGAAGCAAACATTACTAAAAGAAACATCAAACATCGTAGCATGCCGTTGACACGGCAATCCTGCAAAGCCCGGTATAGTGGAGTGAAAGCACAATTTTCTTCCAAACGCTAAGCAAACGGAAAGTTCAAAATCAAACAGGTTAGGCACAACTATATACAATTATTTATCGAATGGTATGTTGTTTGATTCCCTTTTGTTTGATCTCGAAAAATCGCTGCAACTACACACACACAAAGATTTTCAAGATATAAATTACGATTGAGTAATACCAGTTTGATATCTAACTTACACTTTAGCATCCGATTGATCTGGCATTGGTTGGTCTTGCAATTGAATGGTGAAATATTTAAGATGGTATGCATTTCTTGGATAGTCACTTCTGTTGTAAATCATTACTTCAGTTATGGTACGTTGTGTACCAATATCGACATACCACCAATGGTCGCCACCATTCTGTCCAATTGTATAGCTGCATCCAGCAATTCTACACGACCCACCTTGGTTACCATTAATCGCCTTTGAACATTTCATATTAGAATATTGGGATAGGACTCTTGTTTGATTGCATGGTTGATTAACTAGTTTAATTTCTATAATCAATAATGCATAGATAATATCAATCAATAACATTAAATTTGTATCAGTAATATTAAACGAGATAAAAATCCTTATGTTTTTTACCCATCCTATCAAATGATAAAATTTATTTGTATTTTTGCCAATAATAAGTTCAGAAATCCATTTGATAGAGCTACGAAATGTAATAATAGAATATCAAAGATCCAATCACCACATATTCTTATATTGTTACTTTAATTAATAAGAATAAAGAATAAAGTCAAATAGGCGTGCCTTTAATCTTTTCTATTCCACTGTCTGATGAGTGTTGTCAGGCGAAACTCTGACTGACGGAGACAAAGTCTAGTCTTTGACTTTATTTCAATATTTCTAATCTCAAGCATATATGTATATAATCAGAATTTCAACGTGCTTCCTGAAATCAGTGATAAAATGCTTTGAAGAAACGTTTGGTATTTATCCAGCAATTATATGTACTACCATGGAAATGTATTCTATCATTATGGTTAAAGTATTTACAAGATGAAATGGAAAATCTGTTGTGAATATTTAATTAGAATAATTATTATAATTACTCATAGTTATTGAATGTTTCGGATGCCCATGTAAAATATGTGTACTTATCTTTATATCATATTGAGTTAGCCAAAAAAACAAAAGTTCCATCTCTAGAAATTTGGAATTCGATCTCGAATTTCTCAATCGGAAATATATCTGGGTAAAGAACAACTATATACTTGAAACAATGTTTCATCACATTACATAAATACCAATTGAACAGGGTTGAGCAGACTGAAATAAAACAATTGTATTTATAAAACATGTCATCATAAAATAAGTCATAAATGAATTTGTTAAATAATCATCAGTGGAATACAGTGTTTTCTGCCACTGATCAAAACTGTTATCTGTACACTTTTATGTAAAATATAAAATATGTAGTATACACTTAAAAATAATACTATTAAAGGAGCAACATTGAACGGCGATAGCTATGAACTCAACTTATCAAGCTCAGCGTAAATTAAGCGATTGATGTCGGTGATGACTTCTTCATGGTTTCAAATACTAAGATTCGTCTTAGCTTCAGGCAGAGAAACAATGTAACCCACAAACTAGCCTGTGTACCAGCCCCTATAGGTTTTTTATAAAACCATAGAGTCTGTGAACTAATGTGTGATTCTCAGTCTATTGAAAGTTCCAACTCATACACTGTCATAAAATTGCAACCCTTCGTTAAACACGTCATAGTTATCAGCCGCGACAATGATCTTAATGAGAAGACAACGTAATGCATAAATTATATCCCAAATTCACGGGAAATTGTTGGGCTGAAAATCACACATTAGTCCGCAGACAACAAACCACAGGGCTGCTACGCTATAGACTTACATAGACAGCTGACGAAAATGTACAACATGGATAACAAAGATGGCTGACGCAAAGTATTTATTTTAGCCCCCTCCTCATTGACATTTTCAAAATTATTTGATCTCTCCTATAAACTCTTTGATCTAAACTCTAAACAATATGTTCTCACTGTTATAGAAAGATAGTTTAAATAGGATTTTCCTGCCAGCAAAGCGAGATTTGTTCATTGGATGACAAATATTTTCAAACATTTTTGAATAATTCAAAATTTCAACGAGGGACAAGGAAATATAGAAATTGAAAAATAAATACTATTTACCTTCAAATACGATTAAAAGATAGATATTCTAACTTATGAATGATGCAACTTGAAATTGGTAGTCATAAATAATTCTTCTATCAAGAAAGTTCCTGTTTCATTTAGAATCAAAAATTGCTCAAAACGTGGCTTGAAATTTCGCGGTTTTCAAGCCTCTGTTTTGATACTTTGCGTCAGCCATTATGGATGCCCATGGTCGCTATGTGTTTTCAATGAAGTTTGACAATGGAGTCAGCAGTCTATGTAAGTCTATGTGCTACGCAGAAACACGCACTTGACTCTAGGCGCGTAGAGCCCAAAGGTCATTTCTGCCTCTTTACCAAATCAGTGAACTCCATTTGCTGCCATGAAAAAAAACTGTCTTTTGCTTTTTCTATCAAAATGCAGAATATATCAAAATAAAAAATTGAAAAGCTTGAAAGGACTCAGACTTGTGGCTCGAAGTCTACAATCAATAAAGCAGTTTAGCAGCCATACAAGATGCTTATTGCAGTATATATACACCTCGTAGAGCATTATTGACAATATATGATGGCACAATAGCTGAAAATAGAGTCAAATTTGTTATACGTTTAAGACGTTACAATTCAAACTGCATGCGTTTATAATTTTACTGGCCTTCATTATCTAACACCTACAACGCTTCGATGTTATTTCTGAGATAGCTGCGTTTCGACATCGATTGTTGATGTTTATTGCTCAAGTTTAAACTATTTTACTCGAAATGCAATCCACGGAGAGTAGTAAACCAAAAGGAAAAGGAGCAACAAAGCATTGCTGTTAGGGTACATGTAGGTCTGATTCTCGAAATCCTAATAAATTACCCGCTGGAACGTATTTTATTCGCTTCCCAAAGCCTTGAAGAAAGCGTGACAATATGTCAAGATTGGAACAATATATATACCATAGAATGTATCACATATTTTTCACAGATTATATTGCCTGATGATTGCCTTGGCGTGAAACTAATAGTAGCAAATATGAATGTCTGATTTTTTCGTTTATTAATTATTATATATAGATATATATATGCTTTCCTTCATTTTTTCCTGCGCTATAGTTGTAATGAAATGTACTTTGTTTTTATCTGAAATCATTACAATATAGCCTATATCAGTAACATTACGACACGCTCTTAATTGCGTCTGGGCTCAGCAGAACCTGGAATAACTTATGGAAAAAATCAGGAACATTCCATGCTCTAGTTTTAACTTATCTTTCCCTCTTGTGCTTAGAAATGTTAGGTTAAATCATGTTTTGAAACGGTATGTACATATCTGCATTGTTAGCATGTGAATTAATTTCATGTGTTGTCATAAACTTTTTGAAAATGCTGCAGGTCATGAATAATTCATTACTCTTTGCTATCAATAATCGCGTGTGTAAGTTACGTTTAAATCATATTCGATATAGCGCAATAAAGAGCTTGTTTCTGTATATATAAGTGTTGCTGTTTACAGCTAAACCTAGGTTAATAATTTGTTGCATATAATATATATATCTATATAGATATAAAATAAGAAAAGAGACGTTTTCTCCGTTACTCGAAGAATCGCGCTGTAGCGCTGAGTAAAACCGTCTGAGGAGCGCTACAGCGCGAAACTTCGAGTAACGGAGAAAACGTCTCTTTTCTTATTTTATATCTATACAGCTCTGCTTACCGGTATTGAGCACTATATTGATGTTTTGCTCTTAATAAATAAATTTATTTATTTACTAAATCAACATTATTATTATTATTATTATATCTATATATATATATTATTCAAGATAGTATTAGATATTATCTAATAGCAGTAAAACAGTGCTCAATGTCAGTTGACAGAGCTGTAAATATAATAAAGAAGTCAAAGACTACACATTTTGATACTGTTACTTAAAGTTTCACGCTTTATGCGATCCTCAGACAGTTAAAACTAATCAATAAAATACATTATACCTCATAATTAAACTTACAAAACGTGGCTATTGTTAAATATTATAAAGGCTATTGTTTTGTTAGATGCGATAATTCTTTGTAGTTATTTCCTATGCGGTAGTTAGTTATTACAGATTATGTTTTAGTGGATTTATAATTAGAAAAATAAAATTTATTTTCATGCCTACACTTGGAGATTAATTCTGCTTTTTTATTTAATAGTTCTTTTTTTGCGCATATTATATGGTACTTTTCAGCTAAGCATAACTGGCATCTCTTTGATTTGTTGCTATATGTCTTGGCTGTAGATAGTGCAGTCCATTCAATTTGGTATTCAATGGCTTCATTTTTTAATTCCCAAATATATTTTGACAGCTGAGTGTTGTTCGTTTGTTTTTCATGTCTGAATGTGCTCATGTGCTGTGTGTGGCGTGTCTTGAATGTTTCTTCTGTAAGGCCGATGTAATTATTTTCCACCTGGTCTCCTGTCGTGACTTTTGCATTATAAATTACGCTTTCCATTAGACATTTGCTATTAAAGGGGCGTAGTGCCTATAATGGGGCCACTTTACAGTGCGCATGTCTTGAAAAATAACGCGTGCGATTGCTCTAAGTCTCTCACATGTTGGTAATACAAAATGGTGTCATCTGTTATTGTTATGAACAAGAGATGGAAATATTTGTTTTAAATTTATATGCATGCTTAGATTATTTGAAAGAGTTAGGAAAGTATCGCAATTCAAAAGAAATAAATCATTTAACATAATTATACACTCATGTTGGGTTTATTCCGAGTGGTTACATATTATTGACTGTTTACTTTAAAAGCGTAGGTCATTGTGGCGTTGTCGAAGAAATGCTAGCCTGCGTGCAGACTCAAAACAAAACTTCTCTAAAGTGTAGAGTCTGCGCAATACCGGAAATGGCCCTGTACTGCTGACTCAGCGCAGTATTGGAAAACTAGTGACCCAATACATTTCGACCTATTTGTCACATGGGTCATGAGCAACAAGCTTACATCAAAACACTCTTCGTGACCAATATTTTCAAAATGGCGTTGCTAAATTCTAGTCGTTTGAATAAATTGGAGTTCGATGAGAACAAATTTCAAGAAGCTATAGGTATTGCATTGATGTATTTTCCACTGGAAAAGTTTTACCCGGATCAAATCTTGGCGTGGAGACAATTTTTCGGTGGTAAAAATATTTATTTTAGTGCTCCGACTGGTTTTGGGAAGTCAATGATATTTCAGTGTTTACCAATTATCGCCGATCATCTTCAGGGCAGTTATGGAACAAGTATTTTACTGGTTATTTGCCCGTTGATAAGTCTCATGCACGATCAAGTAAGGTATTTGAATAGTATCAGTATATCGGCTGCTGCAATACACAGCGAGCAAGATAAAACAGTTTTATCAGAGATCGAAAAGGGTTTTTTTCGAATTGTATATGCCTCACCAGAATCAATGTTATCATTAAATAGATGGAGACAACTTCTTTCTTCCGACATATTTAGAGAAAACTGCATCGGGGTTGCTGTAGACGAAGCACATTGCCTGAGTGAATGGTAAGTTTTGAATGGAAGACAGCCTATCGCTGTGGTAACTTTTTATATTTTATTACGTCGTCCTTTTGTGCTAGGCCTACAATAAAAGAACTCTCGAATAGCAGTAGGCTACTGTCATCTGTTGCTACACTTTTACGATATACCTGCAATGTTCTACTGTTGAATAGTTTACCCTGTAATAATTAACTAACTTATTTTACCTAGTCACTGGTTTCTACGTAGGAATATGCATTATTTTGAAGATCATTATTACAGTTTAATCTAAAAATTTTGAACTCACGATAATAATAACATCTGATTAGTGATCACCATCCCTATATTCTAACATTCATTCATGTTTTAATACGTAACTACAATGGTGTTTATGAATGTAAACATTATGCATTGTGTGACTCCTTTCACTATGCACAGTGAAACTCAAAGAATTTTGGCCAACCAACCTTGTGAAGTTTGGTGATTGATTTAGGTAAATCCCATTGAATTGCCATCCAGTAGGCCAACCTGCATTTTGCTTTGTTTGTTTTGTTCTAATTCCCAATTTATTTATTTTTGTAGGGGATATGCTTCCAGAAAGAATAAACCAGCATTTCGGGAATTATATAGGAATTTAGGACAGCTTCGCTCTCTCCTGGATAGCTCAATTAGATTTGCTGTTTTTACTGCTACGGCAACTCCAGCAATAAAGTACAGGATATTTGACACTTTGGGTTTGAGCGATAGCAATTCCTACTGTATACAGAAAAGTCCTGTAAAGAATAATATATCTTACTGCGTGCAGTATGTTGATAAAGATATGCCCATGTCAGAAATTTTCAATCCACTAATACAAGAGTTTTCAGACTGTGATGCATACATAGAGAGAACAATAATTTTCTGTCAAACAAGAACTCAATGCGCTTTGATCTGGAGAATGTTTCTCCTTAATTTGGATGATAATTTCTATGTTGGCACGAACAACCCGGAGAACCGCAGAGTTGAAATGTTTCATGCTGGTAGTCCTCCAAAGGTTAAAGAGCACGTACAGAATGAGATGACAAAATGTGGCAGCCATTTACGCTTGCTAATTTGTACAATTGCTTATGGAATGGGAATGGATTGCAAAGAGGTGCGTCGAATCATACATTTCGGTCCCTCTTCATCGATTGAAGCCTATGTACAGGAAACTGGGAGAGCCGGACGTGATGGGCTTCCAACAGTATGCTACCTATTACACAATGGTTTACTATCTAGTCAGTCTGATGATGCAATGAAATACTATGTCCAGCTCACCAAATGCAGAAAAGAGAATATTATTTCTCATTTCCCCAGCACTGATGCTATTGGAGAAGCAATATGTTGTTGTTGCGATATTTGTTCATCATCTTGCATGTGTCACAATGATCAATGTCTGTTTGATCCTAGTTATTTCTGTGGGCGTTTACCTGTACATTGCAAGGCTGACGAAAAACAATTTATGAGGAAAAGGGATGTTAAAGATGAACAGAGAGAACATATAAAACAGCTTCTTGAAATTTATTTGACATATTTAAAATCAAGAAAATCATCATCATTGACCCACAATTATATGTGGTATGAATTTAATGAGTTTCATATTAGGCAAATTCTAAACTCATGTGATGTAATCTTCGATGTAAGTGATGTTTACCAGTTTATGGAAACGTGGAGATATGGTCATGCGTGCAAAGTCCTCACAATATTGTCTGAAGTATTCGGTGATATTGCTATAGATGATATTCCTGCTTCAGCATTGGAAGAAACACATTGTGCAAATTATGGAGATGATGAAATTCAACCTGAGTGGAGAGACATTAGAGATGATTCATTTATTCACGTTGATTGTGAAGATTCTGCAATGTGTGCATCTGATACTGAAACATTGAACTGTTCAGAATCGACTGTTATGAGCCTCGGAAGTGTTTTGGATCACTCTACAATCAAACCTTCATTAATGAGAGATGCTGGAAATTTTGAAGTCCAAGAAGTTTTATATAAATTTGGTTATATGTATAATTCTAATTATGAGAAATATTGACTATCCAAAGTTACTCAACCTGGAGAATATAGTTTAATATTGGAATATCTCATGCACATAGTTTTTACAATGTTATCATTATTGATCATATTATTTAGTTTCACGTATGAGTACTATTCTACATTTGTGAAGGAGCAACTATATGGAGAGTTATTTTAAAAGTCATTACTTAGTATTGTTCACATTGCTTTTGAATGTAGTCATGTCGTTACTGAACTTGGAATCACTTTACCTGGCTGTCTTTTGCAGGTAAATTGAAGATTTATGGTTGTCTATCCATTTGTATAAATTGTGTAAATCTAGATTATGTAATAGGTCATCTTCTACAGAACAGTAATATTTATAATCTCGTCCTTCAGAATTGTAAATCATTGCAGTCTGATTCACCAGTTCCTTAACAATTTTTTTCAGATCCTTCTCTGTTGATGTCATAACATGTCTACCAGATTTTCTAATTACATGGCTGACGTTGTCAAAATTGTCAAGCAAAGCCTTATTGTATGATAGAGCCTTACAGTAACGATCTACCGCATTCTTATTAGTAGCATTTGGCCCAAGTTTCCGTATTATTGTCTTCATGAAGTTGTTGTAATGCTCTAGAGCAAGATCTATAGGGATATTACCACCAGCTCCGAATTTTGCTTTGTGAAAACGGTTCCATATCAGTTTGTGCGCATCCCTTGCAGATAACATAGCGTACACTTGGCACATTATATAAAGTGCCTCTACAGCATACTTCTGAGACCTTTGACCATCTTGTTTTAAGTAAGGCAGCATAAACTTCCAGCTCCTCAAAACTCGTGCACCATCTCCATTACTCACAGCATCAAAAAAATTCATCACAATCATACCATATTTTAAAAATGAGCATTGATAATTGTACATGTCATCTGCTAATCTCTTATTTGCCTTTTTCTCTACTTTGCGTAAGCCTGAATGTTTTTTTTCATGTTCTTGACGTATGATCCCATCATGTTTGAAACTTGCAGAACAATCAGCCTCGCGACACTTGTACCTACCATCTTCAGTTCTTGGATTGTTTTGAATTAACCAGTCTTCGTACTCCTGCTTATTGCGCAATCTGTCAAGATTTTCTGCGGGAAATAAAAACTGGTCAACAACTTTTCCACATAAGTTGGTAAAAAAGGTGGCTTCTGCATTTTCATTATTAAACTTTGGTAAGTCTTCAGAGGATGGTATTTGGTTAATTTCAGCCAAATTTAATAAGGTCATTACTGCAGCTATAACTCTGGCTTCTACTTCAATTAAAATAAACTTTTTACACGCATCATGTTTGTGTCGAACGTCATCTGACACATTCTTACGATTTATCAAGACTTTATCACTGAATAAGGTGCATTTGTCTCCTGTAGATTTGTAATTATAAAAGTGATCATAGCCAAACTGAAATAAAATAAAATTTTAAGATTATCAACACTTGCTTTTAGGTAGATCTGAAAATCTGAAATCTCAGAAACTTGTCATACTAACGTACTTGTAAAAACTTCATTCCACCATGAAAGTCTGCAATTTCAAAATGAAGGCCTTCTCTTCTCTCCTCTGGTGTAAATCCATGTGCCAACTGCAATAGGGTGTTGACTCCCCTCTCTACAGTTAATTGATCAGCTTGGATTGCCTAATTTAATACAATTAATGTTTTCTATTAAAACAGGAATGGTTTACATATGCGCCTCACAGATAAGTTGGACAAGCAGCAAATCAGTAGCATCTAATGGCTTGGCACTTTCATATCACAATCCAATGCTACTGTTTTGCTGTTTGTCTTATTTGCATTGCATTCCTCACCTGTTCGCCGTACTGACGTCGGTCACCATTTCCTGTGAAAGGTACATAACTGTTGTGTAGTTTCTGAATGATACTGCTCATCCCACCTGCCTCATTTTCGTTTTCATAAATTACACCTAAAAATGTCTGTCAATATAAGTATGGTAAGTTAGTAAATGTAGCTGAAATAATACAAAGCAGTTGCATTGCCTAGGACGGACCCTCTCATATTTCTCTTTGAAGGAATGTTGTAAAGATCAGTTGTATGTATAGATGCAGATTGTGAAATAAATTATATTTGAATAGGCAGTTATAACATTTATTAGATATCAATATTTAATACTTAACTGTGTCTCAAACAATAGTAATTAAAGATGAAAAGTTCACATAGGTAAATCATTTACTTGTGAAACATAATTTGTTGGTTTCATTATTTGATTTATATATATTGCTGATGATCAAGCTATTATACAAGGGGGTCATGGTGTAATTCTGATGTAAGCCCCCCATCCTGTTTAGGCTCTGGGCATAATTAGGACCTATAAAAATCATTAAAAATTACTCACTGTATCAGTAGGTTGAAAACTTTCTGATGAATACGGGTGTTTGATATGGGCGTGAACAAATTTTTCAAATGGTTTTAAACATACTATTCTTTTTGCAGCAATACGTGCTATCAGAGATACATAATTTTGATGCTGGAGCTTGTAATCATTGTCTGAAGGAAGGCATTTGCTGTTGTCTAAATTGTTGATTGTGTTTTGAGGAGGAGTTTCAGATGACAAATGTTGAGCATGTACTCTATCACCAACAGATAATACAGTAACCCAGTGGGAATCAACATTTTGATGTTCTTCTGTCATTGAGTGGACGTTGGTTCTAAAGTCAAGATTATCAAATGACAGTTTGTATCCTTCTATTGATTCTCCAATGGGCTCTTTGTTTTCGAGTTGCTTGCTCTTTTTCTCCATAATGTCAATAATCTTTTTGTCATGTTCAATCCCAAACTCATCCAACTTCTTCAGCATAAAAGGATGGGACACAACCAGTTTAAAAATTTTGAGACGCAATAGTGTCCCCTATATGGAGACAAAAAATAGTTCACTATTATTTGAAACAGTACAAGTCAGCATAATAAATGCAATCAACGTGAAAAGAGAATTGTAATTACCGTCAGCCCAGAATGTTGCAAGATGATTGTAACAAGCAACTGCAATGCTGTCATGTATGGAGATCTATTTTTTAAACATATGGCAGCAGCCATGCATACTGCAGGCTTCCAAAGGAGATTGTTGGATACATCTTTTGTTGGTTTGAAGGAAGCAACTTTCAAAATTGACTGTAGCAGGGGACAACGTACTTTCATTTCTTTGTCCAGAGCTTCAATTGAGAAATTTGAGAAATCCTCTTTGCTAGTGTTTCTCAGACAGCTAGGCTTCTTTCTGGAACACATGGCAATACATTCCTCATTGATTTCTCTCAAGGCAAACTTTAATATTTCATTTCTCATTTTCTCATGCTTCCAAACAGCCCGTGCTATTTGTTGAAATGTACCACGACAGAGCATCTTTCCAATGGAGTTCATTTCAGGTTTTAAAAGTTTTTCTATTGTTTTGGAAGGCCATTCAATCCTAACATAAACTTTTGTCTCCTTTAAAATTCCATTAGTCTCTGTAACCTTTTTGCCATTATTTTTAGGCACATCAGGGTTATTGATGATAATAACTTTTTTAGGCTGACATGTACCAACACCAACACCATTGTATTTTCTCTTAGTTGGTGTACTGGTCAAACCCTCCTCCAATAGCTTACTCCAATTTTTGCAGTCTGATGTATCATTTAGCTCAGCCACACGTCTTCTCAAAGTAGAATTGGAAGAACCACGATAGAGTGATAAAACTTTTTCTTCAAGCTCTCCAACTTTTTTATAAGTAAATTTGATACGTTTCAAAATATCTACACAACTTTTACAAATGTATTTAGATGAGTTATCGTCAACCAAATAACCTAGAAATTCCAGCTCTTCTTTTGGATTGATAGCAATACTCTCCGAAATAACTAAATTTCTATCTGACTTTTTATCGAGTATAATATTACAAAGAATACAGTGAAAAATGTTTTGCGCTTGAGTCTCAAATGTCGCCATGATGCTTCGACATTTTGATCACGAAATTGCGAAATGCTCATTGAAACCATAACAACGCGCCACAGCGAGTCTTCGGTTATTGAAATCGAGACATAAAAAAGGGTTTTTAAAAACCGCGCTGGGTTTCGGAGTACAAGCTTTTATCCTGTATTGCGCAGACTCTACACTTTAGAGAAGTTTTGTTTTGAGTCTGCACGCAGGCTAAGAAATGCTCAATTCCCCAGCTTATTTTCCGTTCTCGGTTTGATATGTCAGCTTGAAAACTTTGATATACAGTTATAAAATATTCAAATGTTTTATTATTCGACATAAACATTGTCCATAGCATGCTATACAGAATTTAAGTTTAACTATTTACAAAATCATGGACGGGTAGATTTATGTAAAATATCAAAACGGCTTATTATTAAAATATTTCATATTGAGTCTCTATACTGAAAAGTATAAATTCTGTAAACTTATTATGATCTTTAACATGGAAACGGTAATCTCAAAAACAACAACAAACAAACAGCGAGTGTGAATTTTTTCCTATTTGAATCATTTCTTGCATCGCGGAGATGTGTGAAATGCCGTGACGACATGGCTAAAACAATGGCGAGGACGAAGGATAATGCCAGTTCACTGTAGGAAAATGCCTCGGAGGGAAATTTTACTCACATTTAGATCTAAAAATAAATAAAAACTGGCCAATCATAGATTTCCCTACCAGGAACTAACTGGAATGATGACTTCCTTTCACTATACTCAACGTTATCTTGATATTTTGCTCGCGATTCAAAACGCGATATTTTACTTGGCCATACAAACCCTTATTGATGAGTTTAAAAATTGACGATGTTTGACAAGCTTGGAGGGGAATTTCTTAGAAGGTAACTAAAATCTAACACCATTTCTATGTTTCGTTTCATGTCAAGATAACAGAATTGGCTGGGTTGGGATGATTGATAATGGTTATTTATTATAAATAGTCTATTTTGCTTCAAAATGTTAGTATTTTTGCGTGATTTGTGTGATTTTGACGCGCCCGCAAATACGCGATGGCTCGATTATTGGCACTACGGCAGTATTCTTTTACGCGGCAATTGCATAGTTTGGTACTTTCGGTGTCATCCTTTTCTGTATTGATTAGATTTTTGTTGTGATTAGTGATTATCGTTTTCATGTTTGAAGTGCAGCTGTAGCTGACTTTGAGTGTGTTTGAGTTGAAAATTTTGTGTAGAGTGTGCGATGGCGGAAAGTGCTTCTTGACTAGACTGAGAAATGTTCGGCCGATGTTTGTTTTAACGCTTTTATTAAAGGGTGGGTCGAACCAAGTAATTTTCCTGCGTCGGTTTGTTTTTTTATTGTTTGATGGTGTGGTTCTTGGTTGGTAGTCGAAGTTTGTTTCATGGCCACTAGCTACTAAGGCGTCTTCGTATGTAGGTTTATTATTTTTGAAAATGGTTTCGTTTGACGACAAATCGGAAATTCGTTGATTGATTGCTAATGGGATGTGTTTCAAGATTGTTGGTGGGTGATTAGATTTAGTGTTGATATATATAGGTTGGTCGTTTGGTTTTCTGTACGGCTGAAAGGTATCATTGGTTAAGTTGAAAGTAATGTCTAAGAAGTTTTTAAGGTGGATTTAAGGTTAGTTTTTGTTGTGATTTTTAGGCCAATTTCCTTAAAAATTTTCGTAATTCTTTTCTTGCACCATTCGGCTTGAGGACCGGACTTGTTTATAATGACTGCCAGGCAATCATCTCTGTAAAGGCCAATGTTATTGTCACCATATACTTTCCCAAGTTTGTCTAATATAAAAAGCCCCACTAATTCGCATACTTCTGCTCCGTCGTAACTTCCCATTGTTACGTCAAACAGATTGGAATGGTCTTTCTTTGTCCATGCTACTCATTTGTTGAATAAGACCGACTGCCTCGCGTGCATGACGATTTTGATGTCGTTGTCCGATATCGGAGTGAAGTTTTGAGCAAAAATGATTGCCTTTTTCAATAGTTTTTCAGAGATCGTAGGATAGAAGCTTTCTATGTCGAAAGTCATAAAGGATAGCTGCTGGAAAGAATCACATTTGACTATTAAATGAAAAACATACCAATACCTCATAGGAAGACTTATTTAATGCAGCTAATTGCGAAAATAGAAAGCGTAATCAAACGAATGCGATGGAAAGCGTTTTTCTTCCAAAAGGAAGAAACAGAGGAGACCAACAATATCAGTAATACAACCGATGCAAACCTTGGATTTAAATAAAGAAATTGCCCGCCACAAATTAGTGAATTGGAGAAATTTGAACTAAACCTATTAAAGATGACGCAAAACATTGAATTTAGACACGTTAATGATCAATTTCAGAACCAACTTAAAAAAGATATTAACAAAATAAAGAAATCTTCAAAAGCCATCATCCCCACTGACAAGACAAGGAATTAATACGAAATAGATACTAACCAACATGAAAAATTACTTCTTAATAACATAACAACCACTTATAAAAAGGCAAGGAAAGGAACAGTCGATAAAATTAATACAGATGGCAAAAAGATCAGCGAGGAATTAAAAATTGACAAGAGGGCAGAAATTATCGCACAACAGCAGGCCTTTATTACCATGAAAGATCACAAGGACAATTTCTCAAATAACCCTACTTGTAGACTAATCAACCCGGCTAAAAGTGAAATCGGCATTGTTAGCAAAAAGATATTAGAAAAAGTAATTACCAACGTAAAAAATGTAACCAAAGTAAACCAATGGAAAAATTCTTCCTCTGTTATAAATTGGTTGAAGGCATTAAAAAACAAGCAGCAGCTATCCTTTATGACTTTCGACATAGAAAGCTTCTATCCTACGATCTATGAAAAACTATTGAAAAAGGCAATCATTTTTGCTCAAAACTTCACTCCGATATCGGACAACGACATCAAAATCGTCATGCACGCGAGGCAGTCGGTCTTATTCAACAAAGGAGTAGCATGGACAAAGAAAGACCATTCCAATCTGTTTGACGTAACAATGGGAAGTTACGACGGAGCAGAAGTATGCTAATTAGTGGGGCTTTTTATATTAGACAAACTTGGGAAAGTATATGGTGACAATAACATTGGCCTTTACGGAGATGATGGCCTGGCAGTCATGAAAAACAAGTCCGGTCCTCAAGCCGAAAGGTGCAAGAAAAGAATTACGAAAATTTTTAAGGAAATTGGCCTAAAAATCACAACAAAAACTAACCTTAAATCCACCTTAAAAACTTCTTAGACATTACTTTCAACTTAACCAATGATACCTTTCAGCCGTACAGAAAACCAAACGACCAACCTATATATATCAACACTAAATCTAATCACCCACCAACAATCTTGAAACACATCCCATTAGCAATCAATCAACGAATTTCCGATTTGTCGTCAAACGAAACCATTTTCAAAAATAATAAACCTACATACGAAGACGCCTTAGTAGCTAGTGGCCATGAAACAAACTTCGACTACCAACCAAGAACCACACCATCAAACAATAAAAAAACAAACCGACGCAGGAAAATTACTTGGTTCGACCCACCCTTTAATAAAAGTGTTAAAACAAACATCGGCTGAACATTTCTCAGTCTAGTCAAGAAGCACTTTCCGCCATCGCACACTCTACACAAAATTTTCAACTCAAACACACTCAAAGTCAGCTACAGCTGCACTTCAAACATGAAAACGATAATCACTAATCACAACAAAAATCTAATCAATACAGAAAAGGATGACACCGAAAGTACCAAACTATGCAATTGCCGCGTAAAAGAAAACTGCCCCTTTAATAACAAATGTCTAATGGAAAGCGTAATTTATAATGCAAAAGTCACGACAGGAGACCAGGTGGAGAAGAATTACATCGGCCTTACAGAAGGAACATTCAAGACACGCCACACACAGCACATGAGCACATTCAGACATGAAAAACAAACGAACAACACTCAGCTGTCAAAATACATTTGGGAATTAAAAAATGAAGCCATTGAATTCCAAATTGAATGGACTGCACTATCTACAGCCAAGACATATAGCAACAAATCAAAGAGATGCCAGTTATGCTTAGCTGAAAAGTACCATATAATATGCGCAAAAAAAGAACTATTAAATAAAAAAATCAAAATTAATCTCTAAGTGTAGGCATGAAAATAAATTTTATTTTTCTAATTATAAATCCACTAAAACATAATCTGTAATAACTAACTACCGCATAGGAAATAACTACAAAGAATTATCGCATCTAACAAAACAATAGCCTTTATATTATTTAACAATAGCCGCGTTTTGTAAGTTTAATTATGAGGTATAATGTATTTTATTGATTAGTTTTAACTGTCTGAGGATCGCATAAAGCGTGAAACTTTAAGTAACAGTATCAAAATGTGTAGTCTTTGACTTCTTTATTATATTATTCAAGATAGAAATTTCAGTTTTTATGTGACATGAAAGGATTGACAAAAATGAATACATCTATTAAAACATTGGTTTCCTAGTTTGTTGGAGAAAATTCATAATATAGTAAAAAAATAAATTAATGTGGACGGTGTCGCCCTACCGAAGGCACCCGTACCACTCCTCTATTTCTAGAGAAGTGGCTCTTTTCGCTAAGAGCAATGATGTTAAACGCTCCATAGATCTCAGCCGCGACACTGAAGATCAATTTCAACAGATTTCATGGCAGATAGGCCTTGATTGTCAATGCGCAACGATGCGCCGCAGCTACTCACAATGCAATTCCTTCTGAACCATTCCATCCGCCATCCTTAGATGGTACTCATTTGATGTTTCAGATAAAGTTAAGGCTGAGTTGACCTGAGGGGGATTTGAACCACAGTCGATCAGATATGATACGATCTGAAGTTCGGTTGCTCTGCCAACTGAGCTAATCACCCCGTGAATATATAATATAGTATAATTGTTTTAAATTTTCTTTTCATTTTACATTTCATCATATCACGAATTTTGTATCTTCGATCCGTACCACCTGAAATCTTGTGTATCATAGGACCGCTCAAACAATTAACGTGTGGTTTAAGTTTCATTTATATGAATTGTTTACAACAAAGCTAAAGATCTCCTTCGCAGTAATCCCCGTGGCGATTCGCTATAAAAGTTCTGTCTTGTTATCGTTTAGCTTAAAATGAAATTTATTCTCTGAATAGGGAGATCCACTCAAATAATACTATGAGATTTTCAATTGGGCCATACAACAATGAAATAATTTAAATACTAATGTAAATATGGTGAATATCAGTACTGCTATAAATATTAAAAACTGTAACTATAAAAATATTCAAATGAGTGAATCACGAGGGCTGTGAATTCAATGGGGTTTTCTAATTATACAAACTTTCAGATTTAGCAATCAGTGCATCAATAGTAGATCAAAGATCAGGAGATTACCCCGCTTGATCTACTATTTATATTTCTCCGCTTTTAGCATTCCCTTAAATTGATTTTTGACCCACACAATTACTTTATCAGTGCATATATATATATATATATGAAACGTTTAGTTAATAGTTGTAATTTGGCCTTGCAAATTCATGGATAGAAGTCCCATAACGCTATTCAAAAACATTTTTGAATACATCTATTAAAACATTGGTTTCCTAGTTTGTTGGAGAAAAATTTCATAATATAATATATATAATTGTTTTAAATTTTCTTTTCATTTTACATTTTATCATATCACGAATTTTGTATCTTCGATCCGTACCACATGAAATCCTGTGTATCATAGGACCGTTCAAACAATTAACGTGTGGTTTAAGTTTCTTTTATATGAATTGTTTATAACATAGCTAAAGATATCCTTCGCAGTAATCCCCGCGGCGATTCGCTATAAAAGTTCTGTCTTGTTATCGTTTAGCTTAAAATGAAATTTTTTCTCTGAATATGGAGATCCACTCAAATAATACTATGTGATTTTCCATTGGGCCATACAACAATGAAATAATTTAAATACTAATGTAAATATGGTAAATATCAGTACAACTATAAATATTGAAAACTGTAACTATAAAAATATTCAAATGAGTAAATCACGAAAGCTGGGAATTGAATGGGGTTTTCTAATAATACAAACTTTCAGATTGAGCAATCAGTGCATCAATAGTAGATCAAAGATCAGGAGTTCACCCCGCTTGATCTACTATTTATATTGCTCCACTTTCAGCATTCCCTTAAGTTGATTTTTGACCCACACAATTACTTTATCAGTGCATATATATATATATATATATATATATTTATGAAACGTTTAGTTAATAGTTGTAATTTGGCCTTGCAAATTCATGGATAGAAGTCCCATAAAGCCCTAACTTTTGCACTGTAACTAATAACTATCTAATTTGAGTTCATTATTCAACTTGTAAAGTATTTTGTGTGTTAAGATTGTGAACAAGATTATGAATTGATAATTAGGATTTGTATGGCAGAAGACTGAGTAAAAATATAATGATTAAATAAATATTAAGAAAATATAATTAACGTAGTTATAAACATGGCTTAAAATCTACAACAATTAAGTACAGTATGATGACGATCATATTAGATGCGAAAAAAGAACTGAATGGCCGAGGACTTAATTATTTCTCTTTTTCAATTGGCACATAGCCAATTACCATGTCAAATTTTATTCTCAATTTACTTTTTATTTCTTTGAAAGGTGTATTTGGCTTCTGTGGTATATCGGATCTGATGCAAATGGAAATTCTTCATAAAATTGTTAGGATATTTCTAATCTTCCTATGTGGAGTGAATAATTAAATAAGGCAATTTAACTCACTTGATAATAACGAGGATAGCCAGTGCTTGTTGCAGTTGCATCATACTTTGTTTTGATTGCACGTATTTCGAAAAGAAGGCATAGAAACCGCTCAAATTCAGCAAGGTCTATTGAAAAGCCAAAGCAATTTGTTTCACCGGCACAAAGAGTCATACACTCTAAAAGATTCTTTACATTAGCTGATCTTATTTCCTGACCCTGTAATAGTGGCTCTTTCATCACCTGTATGTACTTAGTATCACCATAAACCAATTTGATGATTTGCAAAATAGCAACTGACATAATTTTCAATGTACTGAGCTTCATTTTCTCCGTATTTATAACTGCTAAGGGTAGAAAGAAATCCAAGCCTTTATTATCATGTAGGAAGTGTTTGAGATACGAAATCATTAACAAGTCAAACAAATTGAATACTTAGCAGCTGATAGCGTTCTCTCTGCACCAACTCACTTTTTCTGAATACGTGAAATCTCACAACAATAGATCGAACTGAATACAATGTCTCACCTGTAACATACTGAAAAGTCCTGTTTCTTTAAATTAAACAGCTCACAGGGAACCGATTAAATATTTCCTTCTGCTCAAATAATGTATTTAAGCAATAATTTAATCATACTATACTCGATGCTACCACTCCAACGAGTAAACTTGTATGTATGTATATATATTATTTTCAAATATAAATTAAGCACACAGGGTTGTACATTAACTTGTGTGTGCCACTGAATAATTTAATGGCTAAATACATGTAGTAAAATCAATTCCCCCGTTTAGAATTAGGTGAAGAAGAAATGTTAGTAATACATGAGCGACTTAGATCCATAACGATATCAACATTTAACAATAGGTCTTCAAATCTTGATCAGCAACGTGTGGCATCTCTTATGGGAACATCTGTGGAGAGCTAAACACCTATGGGCAAAGTAAATTCCTATAGGCTAGGAAACATGCGAAGCTATATGAATTATTCATGGTTTCCTGCAGCGAGTTAACCCATTTAAGTACCTGTGTCCGAAATTACTGTCTACCAGTGTTGGGATTTCTAGTCGTCGAGGCATCACATAGGAAAGTATGATCAGTCATTAACCTGAGTATCAAACTCCTCAAAGAGAACAAATATTTTTTCAATGGCAAAGAGATATTAAGAAAGAAGTCTTCATTGGATGTCTCCTGTGCCATCCCTTCAGCGCTCAGCGTTTGTCAATTAACTATGGGGTTATCTTTAGCCTTACAAATTTTCACAGGGGAGAGAAGGATTAAAATCAAGAATAAGCCGTGTTTTTTCAATTTTATTCATTGATGAAATTTTGCAAAATTCTCTCCGATGCATATTCCAATGATTTTAAGTATATAAGAGATATAATAATATACTCAAGAAAGACACACAATTTTTGCTATTACTTGAAGTTTGACGTTGTTGAACGATCATCAGACAGAATACAATTAAAAATATATATAACATATTGTCTCTCCGATTCAAGCATAACGCTATTAAAAAGTTACTTGTACGGTAGAAAGCAATCAGTAAAAATTGGAAATAAACTATCAAAATCAACATCTGTTTGCAGGGAGTTCCACAGGGATCAATTCTAGGCCCTATCCTATTCAACATTTATGTAGCTGACTTAAAGAGCCAAGCACTTCTTGTTCATCATAATAACTCCTATTCACCTCCAACCAACATAGCACTGGAAACACAATCAATCGAGTGGTCTAACTCCATCAAAATACTTGGATCATTTATTGATCAGTAACTTTTCATGAAATTACATCTACAAAACTCTATACGAAAATTTATTTTGTGTCTTCATCGACTCCTATAATTACAAAACATCATAGACACTAAATTGTCTATAATGCTATACAAAACATATCTGAGACCACATTTATAATACTGCTCATCATTAATCACAGGAATATCCAAAACTGATCTAATTAAACTTGAACGTAAACAGAAAAGCTCAATGTTAAAACCGAACTCTGCACGAAACAATCAAACTATCAACAATTAAGGCACTAGAAAATCTTCAAATACTATCTATCAGAAGAACAATTCGAATTATATCAATTACGTATCAAGCGATAAACTTGAACACTCCAATGTCATTCAAAGAAATGTTTCTTTTTAGCAAAACGAAGTATGCTCTCCGTGGCAAGCAGCGTTTGATTACAAATAAATACAGATCTGAACTGATGAGACGCTCATTTATTGCTGTATGTACTCGTCTGTGAGGTGATATTCCAGATGAGATCAAATCTTTAAAAACAACTAGTATGTTCAAACCTAGAATTACAGAATATTTCCAAAATGGATTTTCAGAGTATAAATTAAATCAAATATCTAATGGTATACAATAATATATCCACAAATACAAACAGAAAAACTTCAATATTTAATGATATTAATGCTTAATATAATTTAGTTATACAGTAGTTTACATGTATGTAATATTAGTTATCATTCCACTATATATATTTTTTTTTATTTTATTCCTTTCAGTTAAAATGGTTAACTTTAGTTATTATAATTTCAGAACAATGTAAACGAGCAATTTGCTCATATTGACAACCGAATCAAAATAAAATTACACACACATAAAACCAAGTTAAACTTATTGTTGCGTATTGTTATTCGTATTAAATATATGAGATATAGATATTTAACCCTGATTGGAATAACCCAACGATACATTTGTCAATTGCTAGTTATAGGTTTTATCTTCTTATACTAATAATACTGTCTGTTTACATATCACTATATTCAATATTTCGATATTTCTGTGTCTGTCCGCGACTTATGTACGTCTTACTGGCGAGATTATATAGATAATCTGTTGTCGGGAAATTATGCAAACATTTGTGTCTAGATAACTTTGCACAGTAACACGTTTGTGGTATGAAAATTACGAGTTTCTGAAGTTGTTTTAAAATTACAAACCTCATTTGATAATTTATTTTATATCATTGTATTGAAAAGTTTAGAGATTTGAAAAATTTCATAGGTTGATAATCTAGCGGACAGCCAAATCGAATTCAAATTGAAATTTCCAGAACAAAAATATTTTGTTTTGAAATTAAGCTGCGAGAAAAATTTTGAACAAGTCAACAAAATAAGTCCATCAGTTTTATGATAATGAAAAATAAAATTAATACAAAATACTGAATTGCAATGAATTATTAGAATTACTAAAGCCAACATAATATGTTTTGAAGAATCAAGGAAGCGTATAGTGAAATAAACAATCTAGAGCGGGGCAAAAATGCTTAGATCATTAGACGGATTTAAGATCCTCACATCATTAATGAAACAAAATACAGTTCATAATTTGTTTTCATATTTACAAACAAACATTTCACCTCTTTTCAAATAATGGCTGTTATATATAATTTGTGGGAACATTGATAAAGCAATCTGTTTGTAATCAAAAGCTACCTTGGTATGTGTTGATATGAACAATCTGGCGCCGGACATTTAAAAGCTTATAAATATAAATATAAGAGCTTTGATGAAAATTTTAAAATGATGTCCTCGTTCGAAAAATTCGAAAATAGTTCAAAATTTGATGAGACTATCGAAGAGTATATGGTTATTAATTCTGAGTTAATCAAAACATTGTACTAGAGTGTTTATATAATTCATAATTGAATGTAAATATGTGAACAGTTTGGTTTACGAGAAGGCAGGTTTTGATTTTCAGATATTATTTCCATAATTAATGAAAGAATTTTAAACGTTATTATAATTCAGATTCCATTACGTTGTTCCACAATAAGAACAAGACACAGTATTTTGCTACAGTTTAGAAATACAAAATAGTGTGTCTTGTTTCTAATTATTCCTCATCGACATTTAATGAAGTTTAATAAAATGATATACAATTCAACAAATTTTAAATTGAATTGAAAATAAACCGTATGATATGCATTAAAAAGTGATACAGTCAGCTTAGTCAATTGTTTAAAGTGATCTGAAATTTTTATTACACAAGGTCCATTATGGACCTACACTAATTGCTAGTAGATCAATATAAAAGACTTTACAATTTTTCTCATTTACAGGAGTTGATCTATATTTGTTCCGAATATTTCACATAAAACAGTAGTATTTTGCTATTGTTTATTATTTGTGAAGAAGTAAATTTATTTGTTCTTAAATTAATACCTAAAAAGTAAACCTCCATTGTCTAGATATTCTAATTAGCTCTCACTTTCCAAATATTCTTCAGATTAATTTACACATTTTTCAAGAAATGATAATGAATGTTTTTTCTGGATAACGTTTCCACTACCACAAAAGGTCACCATTCAGTCGAAGGAAATGGTCATAAAATGTAACTATTTTTAACAATTAAAAAAAAACATTTCAAACAAATAAGGACCAGGACTAAATTATATCCCTTGGCATCATGGGGAGGATTTTATAGAGTTCGTTTGTGTATTTAAAGAAGGCTTCATTTCGGCATGAGGTGTACGCGAGGTTGAAGTTATCTGACAAAGTCGTATGATGAGGTCTGAATTTTTCTGAATATTATGCAAAACCGAATTGAGGCTTCAAATCATGTGACAGTAAAACAGAAGTGAAATATTGCAATTAAGATTAAACGTTACAAATATTAAAATGTTTTTTTTTCATGTAATTGATTCTCTCGGTTGATTATACTCCTAACTTGCTGTGGAGAGTCTAACATGATTCAAATACTCTAACTTCAGGAAGCGCAAGTACTGTATAACCACTAATACGAATGATAAGATAACGACCAGTAACAGGCTCATCACATCTTAATGTACGGACAACTTCTTCAGCATAAGGTACTCCAGTGACACACCTGAAAGTGCAATGAAAAATAAATAAACAGAACTCATTAGAAGTTGGTAACATAGATTGATTTTATAATGTTCTCGAACAGGGTTTATAGGTACCCTTTATGAGAGAGAGAATCGAATCTTATTTACTATTAATCTAGCCTTTTCAATCCCTCATTTCAGCACGTTCCTAGATCCTATGCTGCAAAGATCCTATCTCCTCAGGTTTTGGTTCAGTTGTTCCAAGTAATTTTTTCTTGAATTCTGCAATCATAACAACTCCAGAAAATACTTCAGGTAATCAGAAACTTTTCTAGAAAAATTTTTAGATCAGAAAATATAATTTAGCTTTCAAGAAAACTAATTTTATCATCATTTTACCTTTGCAATGATTCCCATTGATTGATATGCATAATTAAACATTAAAAAAATATTGAAGATGTATCTCTTGGCTGATGTTTTCAATTAGCTTTGGTTATGTTATCACATTTTTGACTAAGAAATGAGCATATTTCAGAAAATGAATTTAGAAAGCACGTTGATTATAGTGAATATATATGAGTGGGCAGAAAAAAGTTTTCTAAAATCTACCATTAGTCGATGATCATTAAATCACAAATCGTGATTGGTAACGTAATAAAAGCACATTAAACAGCGGTTTGAGACGGAATACTTTGAATTTTATGTACAAAAAAAATTATGCTGGCAGTATTTTTTCTTCCCCATAGCTTGTAGACATTTATTGGTTAACTACATCTAGGTAATTGAGCTACCTACATATATGTTAGGTGACAAGTATTAATCTGTGGTATAAATTGTTCGCAAGATCAGCAATTAAGAAGGTTTTTATGTAGAGCACTTCAACCCAAGGGGTCTGACCCACCTTCTATTGACATCAACATTAACTACTATCGCTTGAAAAGCGAAGTGTGTTTCATGTTTTCCGGATCGCCCATACCTCATTGAGACATTTTATATATAAATACATTTGGTGGGAATTCCTGGTCGATTTTCATATCATCATTTTATGCTTCACTGTCATCTGGGCCTATTTTTCTCACATAAATACCACTAGTAGTATATAATTGTTACAAATTACTGGTAATAAAAGCACCTTTCATATTGAGCAGGAATTGATGTAAAAGAGCTGCCTTGATGATATTCAAGGAAGTAGTCAGGAAATCACAAGAAACCAAAAAGCCAGTATGTGTTTAGCTTTTTGAGTGTGTCCATTGTGTAACTTCCGACAGCTTTACTATAAAAGCATGTTACGAGCTCTGTAATCGCCTAAAATTGATTATGACGTTATCTTCACAGGATTCATATTTTCTTTATCTGATCAAAGTTTCGAGAGTCAATATACGAGTTTGTTTCGAAAATTCGTATTGAAAGTGATTCAGGTGAAAAATATCTTAAAAGCCACATGATTCTGAATTATCACTTACGTTTTAACATCTGTCTGATCAGGCATGTCATTATTTTTCACTTGTATTTTGATGTCATTGAGACGATGAGGCTGCCATCCGATTCTGTTGTAGATCATCACTTTCGTCACAGTTCTTACTTTTTCAAAATCTACTTGCCACCAAGGATCATTGTCAAAGGTTGTATCTGCGCATCCATGAATTTCGCAACTTCCATTTCTGTTACCATCAATTGCGTTGGAGCAAACTGAGTCCCATCTGTTGGGTTTGATATTGCTTTGTTTGCAGGGATGATGTTTCAGATCGATTTCTATAATTTTTTCAAGACGTAAATATTTATCAAACAACATAAAGTACAAATTAAAATAATCATTAAAAAGGAAAGGATAAAACTAGCATACAAATAAATAAATTAATAACGGTCACTATATATTAATAAATTAATAGGATTATGAAATGGTCTAATAAATGTTTAACATTCTTAACATTGTAATCACAAAATACTGGGCATTGCAGCTGTAAAACATTCCATTCATCGACATCGTTCGATGGCAATAAATACACTAACTAAAAGGTAAAAAAGTTATCGGAATTGAAAACATTTTTAGTTTTGTAAAGTAGTGAAATTTTCAAGTAAGCAGATTAATCATATATTGGAAATATAGAAATTCTCTTCACAACACTTCTTCTGTGAATTTCTGATGTTAACGACGTCTTTAAAAATCGATCAATGAATTGCCACTCTACAATTAAATGATGCTAGTAGCATTCATATCTGATGTAGAAGTTTATTTTTGTGACGATAAGAACTTCAGAATTCATTTTGGCACAGAAGAAGCGCATTTCCAGATTGCGGAAACTTTTCCTTCAAAAGATTGGCTTTACAATACAATGGAGTAATGAAACAAGTAATATGGAGACCTTAAAATAGACATACACTTTTTATATTGTATTCAAAATTGTTTAGATTCAAATTATTTATACTATATTTGAATTAACTGTAATATTTAGTTTAGGTTTAGAAATGTATATATACATTTTTATTTGTTTAAGTATATGAGAAGATTTTAAAATTTCTAATCCGGTTATTATTGGATGAACCTAATGAAAATTTATTAAACAATGGAAAATTACGTTTTTCTATAGAATTTTGTTTTGCGTGGATATGATGATCGTTCGTCATTCCTTATCCCTTAACCAATCAGAATGATAGAATCAATTCATTGGTATACAAAGCCTTGATAAATTCAATTCGTGCATTGGCTCTTTTTATGTGACCAAAGAACACAAGAGAAATTACAGCAGCAGAATTATAAAAAGGAAAACCTACCACATTCAACAGATTTCCTTTCCTGAAAATCAAAAGACTGTAATCAATTACTACAGCAATGAATTATCTGGAATCCTTTTAAATAATCGTTAAATGTTAAATACGCCAGTTTGTTCTGTTTTGTCACTCATGATTTCTTGTCCAGGGGACTGTCTAGACAGAAAGGGCAGACTAAATTTATCCTTCTTCAAAACTTTCGTGTGGTTGTTTCAATGAATAGGGGTGTGAAAATTTTTATTTTACTAACAACCCCTTCTCATTTCATTCATATGTGAGTGTTAGATAATTCTGCATAATCACAATGCGTTTCCTACGATCCATGTAGGTTACTTGTCAGGACATCAACTTTGAAAAATGCTTATGAGTCGGTTCTGGCAATTGAAAAGGCAACTCTAAGCTATAGATCTGAACAAATTCGATAATTCAAAACGTTACTGTAACCTTAATCAATTTTTAATATGAGTCGGGTTAGCCCGGTGTATGAAAGCTTTTGCGCAGACGCACATATTTTTTAAGGGTCAGTAGCGTCTTCGTAATCCACTCACTGGGTAGAAATATTCTCTCTGTCGCTTGTTTTCTTACGATTTGCTTTTGGATTTTGAAAAAAACATAAAAAATCATTCGAAAACGTTGCTTGTTATGCTTTCGTCACCTCGACCGCGTCGTGCTTGGATACTAGAGAATGAGATATAGATATCCACTGGATCAAAACCATATGCCGCAAACATCAATATATCGAGCTATGATGTATTTTAGATTGAAATATTAGTGTTTTTTTCGAATACTTAGAATTATCTCGTGGCTTCTCAGTTAAGATCATAATGCAGTTCAAAATCTCAAATAATAATAACTGTATTTTTTTATAAGGAAAATGATTCGATTAATCTTATTGCTTAGAGTAATAACTCCACATAACGAAGAACAAAACTATACCCACTCGACCTTACAATTTGAACTCGATATCACCAATAAGAATTTCTGTTGATCAGGAATTTCCAATAACATTAACTTATTAATAAAAATTGTCATGTAAATGTATATAATTCGTACACGTTATCATAGAAAGAAATTGACGCACAGTTTCCTATGCGCTAATTTATATTTGCCACGCGAGAGGGCAAGTAAGGAGAAAACTAATAAGTTGAAAATCACCACAGCAGCTCCTGATTTTCTGATGCCTTCTCGTTTCTTACAACGTTCCCTCTCATATGTCAAATATCAATTGCTCATAGGACAATGTGCACCCATTGCACAGCAAATATAATAATCGCAATATCATATATGCAATATATGCTAGTCTAAGATATCACTTACATCGCCAATCAGTACAGTTGTTGTAAGAGAATTGTTGACAAGATTTTCCATTATATTTCGTGAATTAAACATATGACACATCTTTTTCTGTTTATTGAAGCTCAATGAAACACAATTAACCAATAATCTTTCACAATGTGCCACACACAAATATTCATTTTCATAATTAACAGAAGCAATTTTATGAATCGATGAATTAGTGATAAACATTCCTTCAAACATACGCCGTTTTACTTTTGAATCACCAATACATTGTCCAATGGTAGTTTGTGAATTTAGAAATAAAATAGCAACTAATGAGAGATCGAAGTACAGCATCATTTATAAATTTTTAGTGCGACTTGTATCACTGTCGCCACAACATGTAGGTATGTAATATATATTTATTAAAAACGGCAGATGCTCTTTCGAAGCATATACATCATAATTACACCACCAGTAATTCCATATGTCTGTCAATTTAATGAAATATATAATCTTGAAAGATCACTGATTAGATACGATATTTTACACATGTTGTATACTATCCTAGACAAGGCGTTGTGTTGTTAACAGACTGTACCAGAAGATGATCTAAACTCTAAACGTGGCATAATGATAATTGGCATGTTTTGAAGGTGTATGAATTGACTTTTGGTTGCTCATATACACTGCCATCCATTGTGGTTGCGACTGACAGCTTAAGCTGCATATTTGATTGTAAGCACAAGTTATCTTTATTCAGGACATTACAATGTTTTTCTAAGAATAGTTCTTGCAATATGATTTGTTAACGCCTATAGAACTATCTCACGACATCAAAGCGGTAACAAAAACACCTGGGCAAAAACTTAAATCAAACCATATTTCAAAATTGCTAACAGCAGGTTTGAAAATCAAAATTCAAACTGCTCTATTCTGGTGACCTCATAAATATAGGAGAATTACATAGTTGATCACGGTTTGTAAGGTCAACAAATGCTCTAAAAATATTTTACCAAACAGGCTCAGATCAGGGTTGGCTATGTTCTAACCAAATAGTTCACACTTTCGTGAACTATAGTCTCATAGCGTCCCTCGAGTCACTTCAGGTGAAACCTCGAAGAGGAAATTTACTCACCGAGTGGCTTGAAATTTTCTGATGCCTTCTCCTTCTATTCTCAAGATCCGCTCGTGACGTTATGAGACTATAGTTCATGGAAAGTGTGAACTATTTGTTTAGTAGTATGTATATGTATTGTTGATATTCACAACAATCTAACCCAATTTTGTTTAATGGACAGATACTATACTATAATGGACAGGGAGGTGTGGAAATAACAAATTACAGATACTGTAGAATGAAAACTTAAAAGCGGCATCAATGTAGAATTGAATCGAGATAAAGTTATCTTTCACACTTAGTTATCCTTATAAAATTTTACTTTAATCTGTTGAACAATGTCAACTAGTATTTACTGAATTACGAATGTAAAATTGTATATAATGTTTTACCCTTTAATGACTAATAAAAGTGTGCTTTGATGTAAACCGCAAGTCGATCTCGAAGTAAATCATGAAGATTGTGCAATTGCTACAATAACGTATATAACATTTGTAGTAGGCGAAAAGATGTTGTTTTTCAAAAGTTTAATGTTTCTAATATCCAAACCATCTCACTGCATTCAAAGTGAGTAGGTTAATCTCTCCATCGCGAATCCAAACCAGAAGATAGCGAACAGACACACATGGACCAACAGCTGAACGTATTAATTCTTTCTTCAGCATAAGGTATTCCACTGACAGATATTAAATATTAATTTTAATCGTATAAATATAACATATGTGTATTTTTCATTATCTTCTGGCTTCAAAGATTTAGGAACGCTTTTTTCTCCTATTTGCAAATTTAGTGGATAAATTTTGATTCTCCCATACCACAGCAGCAAAGATTGATGAGGGGTGGCACATGCATACTAAAGTCAAATTTATAGAGCTTTTTTCGACTGTTTGAGTACTATATGTTAATTTTCAATGTTTTAAATACCATTCACAGTTTTAATCTTGCCGATATATGGTTTCGTATTTATATATATTTTTATTAACATTTATTTTAATTAATTTGATCTTTGATTATTATTTCATACGTATTTTCAGAGCAGGTTTTCCATAGAACAACTCGGGTGGAATCATATGAGCCATGGAGTGCATGATTGCTCATTCTGTTTTCTTTGCTTTGATCTTATTTTTGCTTTGGTGAATTAAATTATATTGTCACTAAAGATATCTACATAAAATCTAAACTAATCCTGAAGAAATGTCAGTATTTATATTTATTTGGAAAACAGAACACGAAGTAATATTCACTGGATCTAAACGTTTCTTTTTGACGTTAAGGTACCTGTAGAACGCAGCCTTCATTTCGCCTAAACATGAACCTTAACAAGCAGGTAAGGAAACGAAGTCTAGCTAAATGCAAACTATGCTAAAAGAAACACCAATCACCACGGCAATCCTAAAAGCCCAGAACAACCATGGCGTGAAAGCAAACTTCATTTGAAACGCTAAGCAAACTAAAATATCAAAGATTCAATACCACATCTACTATATAAACGTCGATGTATGTCTGTTTGTATCTACTGTATTCGAGATTCACGCTTCTCCTTGTAAACGTATCAAATCCGTACTTTCATTCGGGTATCTTATAATATTTTGCGGCCATATAGGCCATGTTCTATGGTCGTATCTTTATATTCCTTCAATTGACGGCCCTAAGCGTATTTTTTCGCAGGATTTCTCTTGCGGCTCCATAGAAAGAACGAATTGCATTCTCATGTTCGTCACGCAATATCTTTCACACCCGACTGACCTTCAGTTATATTGTGTATTTATCATTTGGGCTAACTTCTAGCAATTAAATTTTTCATTTTTTTATTTTCAAATTTTATCCAGCGGAGAGGGTTCGCTTCACTAGTATACTTATATATTGTGACTTTAATTAGTAATTGAATATAATAAATTTAAATAGGCGTAGCCTTTGCTATTTTCTCTTCTTTAATAATAATCTCAAGCATACAATGTGAAGTTGGTCGAACTACAGAAGCTGATATGATGTGATTTGGACAATATATACGATTTTCAGATAAAAAATAAAGCCACCCTATTTCTCCAAAAGGATTTGGCGGAGAATTGGTAACTTGATTGGTAATATAAATTGTATTAACGCTGTATTAACATTGTATTAACGTTGTACTGGCATCTTAGCTTGCAAAGAACATTTGTGAATCTCATTTTTGTTGCCATGACACGATGAAACTTCAGCATCGTGATTAATTCGATTATCCCCACGTTAAATCCATCAGATGATTCATCGACAGCTTTCAGGATACTTGCAAAGTTTGTTCTTTCAGCAATTAATAGAGTATTCACATCTCTCGTCTCGAAGAATGTCCCTTCAGCCTATCACATTTATCCAATTGGAGTACATTCCATGGTAACTTGCATCAATAATCTAGCCATGGCTATGTACGATATAAAACTACGTAATTCTATGTAGAAATCTGTCTGGTTGATTATTTTCTCTCTGGGAAAACATGCTTAATGCAGAAAATCAGGCATATGCTTTTTTGAGTTCAGCAAACATAACCCCGGGGCGAGTGTACAATCCTTTTTTGTACGGGAGTGTGCCATTTTGACAATCCCGCTAGTACCCCAAAACTGCAGGGTTTGCTCAAAACGGTACCCCAAAATTGCAAAAAATTTTGTCATTTCTTGGCATTTTTCTGGCAAAATGCCGTTTATTTTAGCGCCTCATAGAAGAGGTCCAAGCATCTCACAGCGGAAATATTTCGGGTTTTCACATCTTGAAGCCAGAAATTTCGCAGCAGAGTTCCAAAATGAAAAAATTGAGTGCCAAAATTTCCAGCAAGGTGCCAAAATGTTACCCCAAATAATCGCACATACACCACTAACATCACTGTAGCATTGATTTACGATTCAAAACTGGCAGCGCAAAGTTTTTGTACAGAGCTTTGTCACAGTTTGCCAATGACTCTCTTGAAGAATTATTTAAAGACAAGACTGTTAACTCTGATAGTGCATTTTGAAAAGACTGTGACCTTTTGAAGTGATGTTTTGTTAAACCAATACCAATGTGACTAAGCTTTATAACAAAACTACTACTTAAGCCCCGGCCAAATGAAGCCAACATTTCACAACATTTTATAAAATTTCTCATCAATGTTGTGAAAATGCTGGCTTCATTTTGCCACCCCAGCCAGCATTTCAACATCAATCGCCGGTGCTGTCTAAATACTGGCAAAAGGATGGCTGGGGTGGGCAAATGCAGCCAGCATTTTCACAGCATCAGGAGCTGCAAAGAAATTTGGAAAAGGGGCGATCATCTGCGGCAAGACTTTCACGCCAAGCTGTTTTCATACGTGACATTAAAATCATTACGCAATCATTGACCAGTAGTAGAGATGTACTTTTCATTCTTTGAAATTCTATATGTCAAATGTTCTGAGAATGCTGGTTGGGGTGGCCAAATGAAGCCAGCATTTTCACAACATCGAAGAGAACAATAGCATTTTGCCCAATTTTTTGATCATCTTCAAACTTCCAACCAACAAAATCCAACACCCAATTTTGTTGAAATGTGTTGGCTGGGGTGGCTAAATGAAGCCAACATTTTCCAGCTTGTTCACAACATCGATCGCGTTGTTGTAAAAAATTCTGGCCAAATGCTGGCTGGGGTGGCAAAAGGATTCCCAAATTTTGCCAAATGCTGGCTGGGGTGGCAAAACGAAGCCCAAATTTTGCCAGCATTTAGTAAAAATTTCGCTCAATGTTGTGAAAATGATGGCCAAATGCTGGCTGGAGTGGCAAAATGAAGCCAGCATTTTCACAACATGGATGTTGTTAAAAAGCTGGCAAAATGTTGCCTTAATTTTGCCGGGGTTTTAGATATTTGAAGTGGTTTCAATAAAAAGAAACTTAATCAATAAGTACGACAATTTAAGACTCACACAACAATTGGATGATCTTCCAAGTTTCAAAAGTTTGAACATGTTACTCCAGTATGGAATGGTACCGAAATATTTATCAAGGAATCTAGTTTTGAATAAATGTGCAAGATCATTACGTTCCACTAAAGACGAATTGCTTTCCAACCAACTGGGCACACAAAAACTTATAGAGACCGGGACTTTTCAGTATGCGCTGCCATAATATGGAATAAACTACCATTGGAACTGATAAAATATGATAGTTTATTAATATTTAAAAAGAATTTGAAGGCTCACCTATTTAATGAGATTTTAAAAAGCTTTATATAATTATAAAATAGTTTTTGATTTTAATAATCTGATTTTTATTTTAATAATCTGATTTTTTAACCCAGTTTATTTTTTTAACTTAGTTTTCAATCTGTCATTTTAAGTCTTAATTTTCATAAATTGTTAAAGCGCCTTGAGCTAATGGATACGTAGCCTCCGTACCAGCCCCTAGGTTTTTTCTGAAACCATACGGTTTGTGAACTAATGTGTGATTTTCAGCCCAACAAGTTCTCATGAATTTGGGATATAATTTATGCATTACGTTGAGATCATTGTCGCGGCTGATAACTATATGACGTGTTTGACAGAGAGTTGTGATTTTATGACAATTGATGTTTTGTGAAAGTGTGTGAATTGGAGTGTGAATAATTTACTAAATTTATATAGGTGCTATTTTCAATGGGCTGAGAATCACACATTAGTTCAAATACCCTATGGTTTTAGAAATAAACCTCAGGGTTGGTACGCAGGCTAATGAATACGTGCCCCGGGATACGTGTACTATATAAGAAAATATATATTATTAGTATTATATTATTAACTCCGAAGAAAAGATTGACTAGAACAAAATATATCAATTATCATAAAACATAGGAACGAGGATCATAACATTGAAGCGAGATTATACATTATAATCAGTGGTAAGTTATTGCTCTTAAATGTCTTTAGTGAACTAATTATTAAAACGCATTACGCTATTAAAATACTATCAATGACCCATAACGAACTAACTGTTCTAGAATTATCTTCTTTTGAGTCTACCATGTGATTTGCCGCTTCTGTCGACATAAGAACGATTACTGTAATTTATGAATCCAAAGGAAACGGCTTTTTTGTCTATCTTTGAATTAATTTATAGAAACCGTGCATGTGTTTTCATTTCAACAACACTAAAATTGTTTCTGGCAATCAGTTTTACCAATTTAATATTTCAGGAGAGCTCAGACCGCTATCATCAAATCTATATTATCACAAATCGATTATTTGGTTTATAGTATATTCCCATTGGCAGAACAAATTACAAAGATGGCGATTGTAAATAGCATGTTGTTTTTCGTATTTTTGATTGCAACAAATTATTCTCGGAAGATATTTTATTTCCATGCAACAGAACCTAGTGTTTCTACTACAGTATCAAAACCATTGCATCTGCACCTACAAAAGACTTTCCAATTGTCTCGTTTTTGTGATAGTGTGAAAAGCTGCAAAGGATTTTCTACAGACTTTGAAGGAAAAGAAATGACTCAGTGTTCACTATTGGACTTACATTCCAATCAAAGTATGTCGCATCGTATCAACACAGTTTCTGACAGCAACTGTCCTCGATTTTATAAGGTAAATTGACGTAAATTTTTTTATTTCCAAGGCATGATTATATATTGAACTTACTGAAGCTTAGTGACGATGAGTAAGATTTAAATAGTTATTTCTCTGCTGTTTATATCGTTTTATTCAATGTACACTATATATGCTATATAAATATTTCAAATGTTAGTAGGAAGATCGAAGCGTATTGATTTAGATGTGAAACTAATTTTGCAATAGAGTAATAAAGATTATGGAGATTTTAACGCTTAGCATTAGTTCCTCTTATTATTAGACAAATACTTTTTAAAAACAAGTTATATTTTTTTGTTATAAAAACTGTTTATTTATCCAAAAAATATGTTACGTGAACCATATACACATTACACCTGTTGCCATGACGCTAGCGATAACAACAAATGGTTGGATTCATCATTAAAAGCACCTGCGTAATCCATCCCCCCACCCCTTAAATTTCCCCCAATTCCTTATAAATACTCTGGTCAGTTGTAAACAGGTATTTTTAAAACTTATTAAACTAAAGCGTTACAGTAAATAACTGATGCAAATATGGATCGAAGAGATAATAATGTTGGCCACGGTTAAAGGGTTAGTAACCCTTTTCTAAAATAAAATAAATTTCATAATCAAGTTTGTTTATATTGTGAAAGGTCGCTCGGAACTTGAATTAATGCTTTAAATTCAATCTAAATTCAATCTTTTACTCACTGACTAAATTTTCCTTGAATCAAATTCAAACTTCAAAACGTTTGTCTTTCTTAAATACAGATAGGTTTATTGATTATTATTTCTTTGGTAATATATTGCAGTTTCCTGTTCTTCTTCAGTAATAAGAATCTGACAAAGTTTTATCGACAAATTTCGACAAGAATTTTCGAAAAAATGTTTACCTTCCAAACACACAAACCAACCAATCAAATTGCAGAGTTACGTTGGAATATGACCTTACATTTTTTTTAGAAACAAAATTTCCATCTCCTTTGCAACCACCCCTTTAAACCAAACTCAAATCCATAATTTTCCATATCAACAGTTTTATCACAATGTGACCAGTCCTTATCAGGTATCCAGTAGTCTGATCAAAAGAAAACCAAGCAGACATCACATCTTTCGTACTACATTTGAAATTTCTCCCCTTCTTTCTCACAACTGGTCAGCTACTGATCAAGGCATTTATGGAGATTTTTGTGAAATTTGAGAAGGTAGGGATCTACAAATGCGCAGGTATAAAAAGCTTGATTCTGTGGAAACTATATTCATCTGTATATAGAAGTATGCTCTTCAGTTAGTAACGTCTGCGCTTGATCCTTTCAAAAACAATCAGGAAATTGATTTAATACCTTCTTAATTGTTAATGTTGAGATGAAAGACAGCGATAAAGGTGAAATAATGTTGGTTAAAGTGGATATTGTTATCAATATTTCATTGATATTGATCAGCTTTATGTATAACTATAAATTTGTAAATTATTATTTTCACTCTCTTACATGAAGCTGTTACCAAGGAGATAATAAAAACGAAGCATTATGAAATATATGTCCTTTTATCGTTGTCTACTATTCAAAAATAATTAAAATGCAATAAAATAGAATAAAATAAAGTAAGAGTCAGAAAATTGTTTTTCATATTCAACTTTCTTTTTGAGTTAATTTAATAATAGTCTCAGAAAAGTCAATAAACATGTAATAATAATCTTTCGTTACTACGAAAACTAATTATTGAAGCTTCTCTCGTTTATGCTTGTCATTTTCTTGAAGCTTCTCTCGTTTGAGCTGTTCTTCGATTGTGATCGTGGTTTTATTCTGGATCAACTGTTCCAATCCTCATTATTACGTATATCTACTTTCCTTTTTTGTTTCTTCTTACTTTTTAGCCGATGAATATTATTAAATATGGTAAGATAATGAAAATATACTTATCATCAATTATGCATAATATATATTAGTGGATAAATTTTACCAATTTAATTTGCATCGTGAGGGAAAATTACATTTTTCATACAAAATATCCGGGGGTAGCTTCCATACTTTTGCTATATTGGGACGTTCTAATATTAAACGGTACCTTTTTCAAAATCTAGAAAAAAATTTAGAGTATGCTTAGTTATCAACATTTTCAGAGATATCCTTTTGACCCCTTTGCAACTTTTTCATTTTTCGAAACCAATTTTGCCTCAGGAAAATTATTTTTCATTGTTTTTGGTTGAAACTGTCATCAAAAAATTTATATTTGGGGTATGTTTGAATTATTTGAATTATTTTCATGGTTATTCTGTCAAAGTCTAATTTGAACAACCCCGTCGAAGTGCAGTGAATGTCTCCCCCTCCCCCCTACCCTGGACAAAATATAAATACCAAATTTCATTTTTTATCAAAACAACAACTAATTTTAACACAAAGTTGTCTTTTCGTAAATTTGACATACTAGATTTCGAGTTGTATGCAAATGCATGCTTATATTGAGTTAAGATTGTAAATCATCTGGCTTATCTGATTCAAAATAAATGCATGAAGAAAGCCGAACATAGCTGTAATATAATTAAGAAGATATTTTATTCCATTTGCTGCTGTTGAAAGAAATGCAAAGTTTACATGTGAAAAGTGAGGTGCAAATGATTTTATTTACAAAATTAAGTACATTTTAGTTTATCCCCAATAACGTGGAAGTAGTAGCCATATCGAAGAAACTCCAAGAAACAGTTGTATCATAAAGCTTCAAGGTAACAATTTTTTGGGGGTTGTTTACATCAAATTCTGTTTCACCTGCCAACACGGTCACAACATGGAAAATTTTCAATGATTACTTGTTATAGAATGGGAAACTATTTATTTGTTCTTTACATCTTATTTCATTAATTACAGTCATGTACAGTACTTTCTTGTATATTTTAATTAATTTGTTGTATCTGACAGAGTGGAAGGTTGTATTGCAATCGTTTCTATATTTTTATTTCTGTTCATTGCTGTACAATGCCGGGCAGAGGTAACTTCAAATGGCTGGTATACGTGGACAGGACAATTATTAAGGGTACCTTTTCATGGTCTTTGAAAAGTTTTTGGGTATCTTTTTCAGAATTTTCAAAATAAGCGAGTTGTTGTTTTTTAATAGCAAAAAACGTTAATGTAAGACCCACGAAATTGTAGTCAATTTCCAAATATGCTTGGATAAATTAGTATTTGGGATATACGTTAAGGCCTGAATAAAATATCTGAGGTATCAATTTCGGAAAACAAAATTTTGGAGGGAAAAATTTTGAATCCAAATTGTCACCCCCCTGTCCCTGAAAATTCTTCAGATATCACCCCCTCCCCCCGGAGTATAATTACTGGCTTTATAATTATCAGCAAATGTTTTATTTTATTGCCCTGTATTATTGTAATTTAATTTCTATAACACGGGTTTGCTTACAAATTTGATTACCCCTTTATTCGAAATCAATTTCCAATAATAATTTCTGATTAAATTTTTCAACTAAAGATCAGATGATAACACATCCCAATCTTTCAATTTCATATAAATGTATGTGCTATTGATTGTCTAGGTTTGAATTTTCTTCTGAGAATTAATACGATTTGACGACAATACACAAATTATCTCTCAAGTCCCAAAGAGGACCGTTCTGCTTTGTATTTGTGAGACAGTCTGAGATAGGGTATTTTTTTTAAAGGAGACAGTTTTTACAGGTTTTTCTCAATTGAGATGTATTTAATTAAAAAATGAAGCAGGCCATGTACCCCTCAGGTTAATGACGAATCTATTTGATATGTGTTTCAAGTATATTGCATCTAAAGCGGCATCGTGAATCCCCGCCATACAAACAGTAGTACAGACATACAAATAGAAATAGTGTAAATTTAAAAGTAGATTATTCAAAGCTTACACTATGTGGCATTAAACTTTGAAAAATGATTCAAATCTAGTTGTGCCAATTGATCTGCAAAACTTTTTCACGGGCTCATGAGTCTCTCGAGAATTGTCAAAAAAAAAGATTATAACCCTTGTGATGTATTTGAAAAGACTATATGACAGCTGGATGTACATACCAACACGGCCGGTGTGAAAAAGCTCTATTTAAATTGTGTCTGCTTGGTTATCGAAAGTATATTAAAAGAAAATATATTCCAAATGAACATACACATAAATACAAAGTAATTTCATATTTCTTTGCAAAACCTTTCAGTATTTGACGATAGTGACCAAAAACCACAAGCGAAATATTTCAAATGATTCTACATCAATTGTCAATAACAAGACTAATAATCAACCTTTGATAATCACAATGGCAATGTGGAAATTTCAGTACAAATTGTATACAAATGGGACGCTTTCCAGTTAAATTAAATTACGGACAAACGAAAACCTTACACATGGAGTTATTTATTTGAATGGGATTTATTTTATTATGTAATGACGAAGATTGATTAGTTTTCGCTTTCAATATTTTCGTTTGCCTGTACTGACCGTCATTATAATTTAGTAAATGAAGCATCATGTTTGTTTTTGCATAAAAGAGGGTTTCCACAAGACGAAATTTTCGTTGCAGCAAATTTTTCACACTTGAAAATACTACTACGCATACGTAGTGTGATACGCATGCGTGTTGTGACATAAAAACCGCATTTATTGCAAATACATATATTTAAATATGTTTTGCATTTTTTAATCTAGAAATTGATATGAAGAATCGTGAATGCAATCAAATCGTTACTTTACCCAATAGATGGGATGCATTGTGCTCCAATGCAATTGATGGTAACATTAATGGAGATTGTGTAACTCATGGATGTGCAGACACAAGCGTAATCAGAAATCCTTGGTGGCAAGTTGACTTTGGCCATCCAAGAATATTGGCTAAAGTGATGGTTTACAACAGGAACGATTGGCAGCCAGAACGCCTCAACAGATTCACGGTTCAAGTGCAAAATCGACCAATGCCTGATCAAACTAATGCTAAAACGTAAGTTATAATCAGATTTTTGAATGTTAAATGGATAAGGTTCATTGTTCAGCATTGCTGTTGCAAGAACCTAGTAAGATAATCTATTCTATCTATTTGGAGCCGCGTTCACATTTCCTCAACAAAAGAAGTGGAAAAAGCAACACCACTAGATCAGAAGATGGTGTGAGTGATTTATATACTTCGTAATTTACATGTGGTGTAAGCTGACTTAATGATTGGTCCGTTTTGATTGATTGACTTAACTTAAGATTTTCTTATTGAGTTCAATTTAATACTTATATAGTTAGAGGTTGTAAATAGGTGTATTTACAATGGTTGAAAAATTTTCATTTGCCGTTCTCAGCTACAATTGGATAGATGCCATTTCCGCTCCATCAAACCCGGTCTCTTGAAATTAAAACAAAGTGCACCAAAAAATTATCACGAATTTGAAATACTTTTTGTTCAATTTCAATTTTTGTTTGGATTTAATGTATTGAACACAGAAATGTTCCATTTTTCACAGCAATAAAATGCAGAGTAGGAATCATATTCTAAATTCGATGTTTGTTGCCATCAACGATTTAATGTCAGTGATGAAGGAATCCTTCGTAATAATATAAACGAGCAATTACTGCTCATTTTATAAAAAATATTAAGTAAAATTTCAATTATCGTTCTTTTAATAACACTAAAGGACTTGCAGTCATATGACACTCTGCCCGCCAAATACGTTGTAAATACCTCTGTCGGTTCCTCTTCCGGTCAACTCACAAGAAATATTGCCTGTGGATGGACAATCTTCTTTTTAAAATCAAGATTTAACAAAGCCGAACAGTTGAGCATTCATCATTGAAGAACCATGATTTAAAGCAGGATAGGTAGAAAAGCATTTCTTCTTATTGAAAATATTTTTGACCCTCTCCGTATCCTATCGATTATAGCACCTGTTATTCCTATTTGGACTCATTATCCGATGAAAGATATATTTTAAAAAACATTCTTGAAATACTCGCATCATATGCAAACATTTTTCTGTAAGCTACTTGGGAGCTTAAAAAAGTATTGTTAAATAAACATTGCTAGACTTTTCAGCTTTAATTAGGAAACACGAACGTTTCATCGAGCAAAATTTACTTTGACGATAATTCTGTGTTAATGGAAATATGTATGGTATTTACCTACAGGTGTGTCACTGATGTTCCATACAAAGATGAAGAAGTTCGTGACCTTATTTGTGACAATCCAGTGAGTGGTCGTTACCTTGTAATTCGGATGAGTGGTGATACAGTACTAGCTCTCCCTGAAGTCAGAGTATTTGGCGTTTGACATTACATAACTTTCCGAATAACTGGTCCGGTAATGAAGGCCTACTATCATTACATCTATTGTTCTGGGTTCGAATAGAAGCATGTTGTTTTTATTGGTTTGTATTTTGTAAATGTTGACGGGATGACAAGGGAAATTCAGTGACATATGTTATAGCCTTGATTGTAGTAATTGAGACGGTACCGTCCAATTGAAGGCACCCATACAATTAAATTTCAACAGATTTCACGGTAGATGGCCTCGGTTGTAAATAAGCAATAATGCATGGCAGAAACTCGATGGCAACAATAGCCTTAATATAGTAGCATTGTTTAATATTCAAAATACTTTATGCTGTATTATATTCGTCTTCCAAATTAAATTATTATATAATAGTATTACATGAGGATAAAAAAAAATAAAAAAACCGGTCTGTTTCCTATTTAAGTAACAATTCTCAAAAAATAGTAACTCTTTAGTGCCAAGATCATTTAAGGCCGTTTCTTGGATCAAGTTTGCATATGACGTTGTGAGTTCAGTCATGGGAAGCAGCTTGATCAGGAGTGTAAAATGCAGTCCTGGTAATTTCTTCATGAGCATTACAAAAATTGTCTGGACATTTCTTCATAGAGGTTGGATTGGCTACATATTTCAGTTGAGTTTGATATACTTTGTACATGCATGCCTACTGTTAGGTTGATAAATTAATCAGTTGTCAGCCTTTTTACAGGAGTTTGTCTAAGATATTTTGGAACCAGCGCCGGAGTAGGAGTCTATTTTTCTTACATTTTCGAATCGGGTCTCGGAGTGAGACGCTTATATTAGGACTTTTATTGAATTCGAAGTCTGAAAATTTTGACTCCGTACATCTCTGATTTGTAATGTTTCATCCGACCATACCCTTGCTGATAATTTTCTCTCTGCGAAAGTGTACTGGAAACGCAGAAAATCATGCATATACTTTTTTGATTGCAGCCAAACATAACTTGCGATAGTGATACATCTATGCAAAATTGATTAAGAGTCATAACTCTCAGCGCCAGCTTTATGTATAGAGCTTTTCACAGTTTCCCAAATATTCCCTTGGATAATTATTCAAAGACAAGATTGATAAACATTGGGGGGTATTTCGAACCGTGACCCCAGAATTTATTGTTATCCCACACCGTGACATGGATGATGTGAAAAAGTTCTATGGCAAAACTACGACTTCGATGTAGTTGAACTGGTTTCAATAAAAAGAACGCGAATAAAGTTTGACAATTTAAGGTTCAAACAACAAAACCGTAAAAAAATTGATTAGGCTGACTATGTTTGAACAAATATATCAATTATTACAAAACACAGGAACGAGGATTACAACATCAAAGCGAGAAAAATCTGTTGTAAGTTAGCGCACTCAAGTGATGTTAGATAATTAATTATTACTATTTAGTACTGTAATACTATACTTTAAGAAATGATTTCAATTACCCATAACGTAGATTAACTGTTCCAGAATGGTCTATTTATAAATTTTAAATGAAGCGGTGCATGTGTTTTACAAAGTAACAACTCAAATTCTTTCATGCTATCGGTTTTACAAATTTAATATTTCAGAAGAGCCCAGACGGCTTTCATCAAATCTATATTATATCTATATCTCCTTTGCTTTCCGATTTTTTCAAACTTCCATATTCCATCAGAACAAGATCTCACGCCCACAATGACATTTACATCAAGTCGAGCCATCGTCATTCAATTCAAGATGCTGGTGCGCATAAGTGGAACGATCTACCGTCTGCAATGAAGGAAGTTCAACGCAGGCCTACTTTCAAACGTCTCGTTGAGAAGCAGTTACGTTCTTAATATACTTATTACTACTACTCTTGCCTGTTATCTATAGATTTTTTTACTTAATGTCTGTTTTCCTCTTAACTTAGCTATGTATCAGTCCTTTGAAAAAAAGTTATGTATAACTTAAAGGTTCTGAATAAAGTATGATGATGATATTACAAATCGTTTATTCGTTTCATAGTGTATTTCCATTGGCAGAACAAATTACAAAGATGGGCATTGTAAATAGCTTGATGTTTTTCATATTTTTGATTGCAACAACTGATGCTCTGAAGATATTTTATTTCCATGCAACAGAACCTAGTGTTTCTACTACAGTATCAAAACCATTGCATTTGCACCTACGCAAGACTTTCAAATTGTCTCGTTTTTGTGATAGCGTGAAAAACTGTAAAGGATTTTCTACAGACTTTAAACAAAAGAAAGTAGCTCAGTGCTCGCTATTGGACTTACATTCTAATCAAAGAATGTTGTATAGTATCAATACAGTTTTCTGATGTAAAAAAGCTCTATGGCAAAATTACGATTTATATAATTCAACTGGTTTCAATAAAGAACGCAAATCAATTTAATTTTAAACAAATTACATCAATTATTGCAAAACACAGGAACGAGGATAACAACATCAGAGCGAGAATATTCAGTTGTAAGTTAGCGCACTCAAATGTCGCTAATGACTTAATCATTACCATTTATTTATCTAATATTATACTTTGTGAAATTCTTCCAATGACCTATTAGGTACATACTGTTCCAGAATGGTCTTCTTTGGAATCTACAACAACAAAAAATAAAAATAAATACAATACAATAGTGTTTGTCGCTTCTGTCGTCATAAGAACAATCCTGTAATTTATGAAATCCAAATGAAACTGCATTTTATTTTCTATTTATTAATTATAAATGAAGCGGTGCATGTGTTTTACACATCCACAAATTAAATTATTTCTTGCAATCGGATTTACCAATTATATATTTCAGGAGAGCTCAGACTGCTGTCATCAGATCTATATTTTCACAAATCGCTTATTCGTTTCATTGTGTGTTTCCATTGGCAGAACAAATTCCAAAATGGCCATTGTGAATAGCTTGATGTTTTTCATATCTTTTATTGTAACAAATGATGCTCTGAAGATATTTTATTTCCATGCAACAGAACCTAGTGTTTCTACTACAGTATCAAAACCATTGCATTTGCACCTACAAAAGACTTTCAAATTGTCTCGTTTTTGTGATAGTGTGAAAAGCTGCAAAGGATTTTCTACAGACTTTGAAGGAAAAGAAATGACTCAGTGTTCGCTATTATACTTACATTCCAATAAAAGTATGCCGCATCGTATCAACACAGTTTCTGACAGCAACTGTTCTCGATTTTATAAGGTAAGTTGAGGTAAATTTTTTTATTTCCAAGGCATGATATTTTATTGAACTTACTGACTGAAGCTTAGTGCCGATGAATAAGATATAAATAGTTATTTCTCTGCTGTTTATATCGTTTAATTCAATGTACACAATATATGGTTATATAAATATTTCAAATGTTATTAGGAAGGTCGAAGTGTTTTGATTTAGATGCGAAACTATTTTTGCATTAGAGTATTAAAGATTATGGAGATTTTAATGCTTAGCATTAGTTCCTTTTATTATTAGGCAAAGCTTTTTTAAAAACAGGTTATGTTTTTTTGTTATCGCAGCTGTCTATTTATCCAAAAAATAATGTCTTTTTCTATAACGTGAGCCTTATACATGTTACACCTGTTGCCATGACGCGAGCTATAACAACAAATCGTTGGATTCATCATTGAAAGCATCTGTGTAGTCCATTCCCCCCACCTCTTAAATGTCCCCAATTGTAATCAGGTATTTTTAAAACTTATTAAATGAAAGCGTTACAGTAAATAACTGATCAAATATGGATCGAAGAGATATTAATGTTGACCACGGTTAAAGGGTTAGTAACCCTTTTCTAAAATAAAAAAAAATTCATAATCAAGTTTGTTTATATTGTGGAAGGTCGCTCGGAACTTGAATTAATCATTTAAATTCAATCTAAATTCAATGTTTTACTCAATGACTAAATTTTCCTTGAATCAAATTGAAACTTCAAAACGTTAGTCTTTCTTAAATACAGATAGGTTTATTGATTATTATTTCTTTGATAATATATTGCAGTTTCCTGTTCTTCTTCAGTAATGAGAATCTGATCAAATTTTATCGACAAATTTCGACTGGTCAGCTACTGATCAAGGCATTTATGGAGATTTTTGTAAAATTTGAGAAGGTGGGGATCTGCAAATGCGCAGGTATAAAATGCTTGTTTCTGTGGAAACTATATTCATCTGTATATTGATGTATGCTCTTCAGTTAGTAACGTCTGCGCTTTTTGATCCTTTCGAAAAAAATCAGGATATTGATTTATTACCTTCTTAATTGTTAATGTTGAGATGAAAGACAGCGATAAAGGTGAAATAATGTTGGTTAAAGTGGATATTGTTATCAATATTTCATTGATATTGATCAGCTTTATGTATAACTATAAATTTGTAAATTATTATTTTCACTCTCTTACATGAAGCTGTTACAAAGGAGATAATAAAAACGAAGCATTATGAAATATATGTCCTTTAATCGTTGTCTACTATTCAAAAATAATTAAAATGCAATAAAATAGAATAAAATAAAGTAAGAGTCAGAAAATTGTTTTTCACATCCAACTTTCTTTTTGAGTTAATTTAATAATAGTCTCAGAAAAGTCAATAAACATGTAATAATAATCTTTCGTTACTACGAAAACTAATTATTGAAGCTTCTCTCGTTTAGGCTTGTCATTTTCTTGAAGCTTCTCTCGTTTGAGCTGCTCTTCAATTGTAATCGTAGTTTTATTCTGGATCAACTGTTCCAATCCTCATTATTAGGTATATCTACTTTCCTTTTTTGTTTCTTCTTGCTTTTTAGCCGATGAATATTATTGAACATGGTAAGATAATGAAAATATACTTATCATCAATTATGCATAATATATATCAGTGGATAAATTTTACCAATTTACTTTGCATCGTGAGGGAAAATTACATTTTTCATACAAAATACCGGGGGGTAGCTTCCATACTTTTGCTATACGGGGACGTTCAAATAGTAAACGGTACCTTTTTCAAAATCTAGAAAAAGATTTAGAGTATGCTTAGTTATTAAAATTTTCAGAGATATCCTTTTGACGCCTTTGCAACTTTTTCATTTTGCGAAACCAATTTTGCCTCAGGAAAATTATTTTTTATTGCTTTTGGTTGAAACTGTCATCAAAAAATTTATATTTGGGGTATGTTTGAATTATTTGAATTATTTTCATGGTTATTCTGTCAAAGTCTCATTTGAACAACCCCGTCGAAGTGCAGTGAATGTCTCCCCCCCCCCCTACCCTGGACAAAATATAAATACCAAACTTCATTTTTTATCAAAACAACAGCTAATTTTAACACAAAGTTGTCTTTTCGTAAATTTGACATACTAGATTTCGAGTTGTATGCAAATGCATGCTTATATTGAGTTAAGATTGTAAATCATCTGGCTTATCTGATTCAAAATAAATGCATGAAGAAATCCGAACATAGCTGTAATATAATTAAAAAGATATTTTATTTTATTTGCTGCTGTTGAAAGAAATACATAGTTTACAAGTGAAAAGTGAGGCGCAAATGATTTTATTTACAAAATTAAGTACATTTTAGTTTATCCCCAATAACGTGGAAGTAGAAGCCATATCGCAGAAAATCCAAGAAATAGCTGTATCATAAAGCTTCAAAGTAACAATTTTTTGGGGGTTGTTTACATCAAATTCCTGTTTTACCTGCCAACACGGGCACAACATGGAAAATTTTCAATGATTACTTGTTATAGAATGGGAAACTATTTATTTGTTCTTTAAATCTTATTTCATTAATTACAGTCATGTACAGTACTTTCTTGTATATTTTAATTAATTTGTTGTATCTGACAGAGTGGAAGGTTATATTGCAATCCTTTCTATATTTTATTTCTGTTCATTGCTGTACAATGCCGGGCAGAGGTAACTTCAAAAGGCTGGTATACGTGGACATGACAATTATTAAGGGTACCTTTTCATGGTCTTTGAAAATTTTTTGGGTATCTATTTCAGAATTTTCAAAATAATCGAATTGTTGTTTTTTAATAGCAAAAAACGTTGATGTAATTCCACGAAATTGTAGTCAATTTCCAAATATGCTTGGATAAAATAGTATTTGGGATATACGTTTAGGCCTGAATAAAATATCTGAGGTATCAATTTCGGAAAAACAAAATATTTTAGGGAAAAATTTTGAATCCAAACTGTCACCTGTCCCTGAAAATTCTTTAGATATCACCCCCTTCCCCCCGGAGTATAATTAGTGGCTTTATAATTATCAGCAAATGTTTTATTTTATTGCCCTGTATTATTGTAATTTAATTCCTATAACATGGGTTTGTTTACAAATTTGATTACCCTTCATTCGAAATCATTTTCCAATAATAATTTCTGATTAAATTTTTCAACTAAAGATCAGATGATAACACATCCAAATCTTTCAATTTCATATAAATGTATGTGCTATTGATTGTCTAGGTTTGAATTTTCTTCTGAGAAATAATACGATTTGATCATTGACAATACACAAATTATCTCTCAAGTCCCAAAGAGGACCGTTCTGCTTTTTATTTGTGAGACAATCAAATGTGAAACTGTTTAATTATGGCTTCAGTCTGAGATGGTATTTTTTTTTAAAAAGGAGACAGATTTTACAGGTTTTTCTCAATTGAGATGTATTTAATTAAAAAATGAAGCAGGCCATGTACCCCTCAGGTTAATGACGAATCTATTGATATGTGTTTCAAGTATATTGCATCTAAAGCGGCATCGTGAATCCCCGCCATACAAACATTAGTACAGACACACAAATAGAAATAGTGTAAATTTAAAAGTAGATTATTCAAAGCTTACACTATGTGGCATTAATATTTGAATAATGATTCAAATCTAGTTGTGCCCATTGATCTGCAAAGCTTTTTCACGGGCTCATGAGTCTCTCGAGAATTGTCCAAAAAAAAAATTATAACCCTTGTGATGTATTTGAAAAGACTATATGACAGCGGGATGTACATACCAACACGGCCGGTGTGAAAAAGCTCTATTTAAATTGTGTCTGCTTGGTTATCGAAAGTATATTAAAAGAAAATATATTCCAAATGAACAAAACATAAATACAAAGTAGTTTCATATTTCTTTGCAAAACATTTCAGTATTTGACGATAGTGACCAAAAACCACAAGCGAAATATTTCAAATGATTCTACATCAATTGTCAATATCAAGACTAATAATCAACCTTTGATAATCACAATGGCAATGTGGAAATTTCAGTACAAATTGTATACAAATGGGACTCTTTCCCGTTAAATTAAAGTACGGACAAATGAAAACCTTACACATGGAGTTATTTATTTGAATGGGATTTATTTTATTATGTAATAACGAAGATTGATTAGTTTTCGCTTTCAATATTTTTGTTTACCTGTACTGACCGTCATTATAATTTAGTAAATGAAGCATCATGTTTGTTTTTGCATAAAAGAGGGTTTCCACAAGACGAAATTTTCGTTGCAGCAAATTTTTCACCCTTGAAAATACTACTACGCATACGTAGTGTGATACGCATGCGTGTTGTGACATAAAAACCGTATTTATTGCAAATACATATATTTAAAAATGTTTTGCATTTCTTAATCTAGAAATTGATATGAAGAATCGTAAATGCAATCAAATCGCTACTTTACCCAATAGATGGGGTGCATCGTGCTCCAATGCAATTGATGGTAACATTAATGGAGATTGTGTAGCTCATGGATGTGCAGACACAAGCGTAATCAGAAATCCTTGGTGGCAAGTTGACTTTGGTCACCCAAGAATATTGGCTAAAGTGATGGTTTACAACAGGAAAGATTGGCAGCCAGAACGCCTCAACAGATTCACGGTTCAAGTGCAAAATCGACCAATGCCTGATCAAACTAATGCTAAAACGTAAGTTATAATCAGATTTTTGAATGTTAAATGGATAAGGTTCATTGTTCAGCATTGCTGTTGAAAGAGCCTAGTGAGATAATTTATTCTATCTATTTGGAGCCGCGTTCACATTTCCTCAACAAAATAAGTGGAAAAAGCAACTCCACTAGATCAGAAGATGGTGTGGGTGATTTATATAATTCGTAATTTACATGTGGTGTAAGCTGTCTTAATGATTGGTCCGTTTTGATTGATTGACTTAACTTAAGATTTTCTTATTGAGTTCAATTTAATACTTATATAGTTAGAGGTTGTAAATAGGTGTATTTACAATGGTTGTACAATTTTCATTTGCCGTTCTCAGCTACAATTGGACAGATGCCATTTCCGTTCCATCAAACCCGGTCTCGTGAAATTAAAACAAAGTGCACCAAAATATTATCACGAATTTGAAACACTTTTTGTTCAATTTCAATTTTTGTTTTGATTTAATGTATTGAACACAGAAATGTTCCATTTTTCACAGCAATAAAATGCAGCGTAGGAATCATATTCTTAATTCGATATTTGTTGCCATCAACGATTTAATGTCAGTGATGAAGGACTCCTTCATAATAATATAAACGAGCAATTACTGCTCATTTTATAAACAATATTAAGTAAAATTTCAATTATCATTCTTTTAATAACACTAAAGGACTTGCAGTCATATGACACTCTGCCCGCCAAATACGTTGTAAATTTCTCTGTCGGTTCCTCTTCCGGTCAACTCACAAGAAATATTGCCTGTGGATGGACAATCTTCTTTTTAAAATCAAGATTTAACAAAGCAGAACAGTTGAGCATTCATCATTTGAAGAACCATGATTTAAAGCAGGATAGGTAGAAAAGCATTTCTTCTTATTGAAAATATTGTTGACCCTCTCCGTATCCCATCGATTATAGCACCTGTTATTCCTATATGGACTCATTATCTGATGAAAGATATATTTTTATAAAACATTCTTGAAATAATCGCATCGTCTGTAAACTTTTTGATGTCAGCAGCTTAAGAGCTCAAAAAGATACTGTTGAATAAGAATTGCTGGACTTTTCAACATTAATCAGGAAACACGAACGTTTCATCGAGCAAAATTTACTTTGACGATAATTCTGTATTAATTGAAATATGTATGGTATTTACCTACAGGTGTGTCACTGATGTTCCATACAAAGATGAAGAAGTTCGTGACCTTATTTGTGACAAGCCAGTGAGTGGTCGTTACCTTGTAATTCGGATGAGTGGTGATACAGTACTAGCTCTCCCTGAAGTCAGAGTATTTGGCGTTTAACTTTACATAACTTTCCGCTTAACTGGTCCGATAATGAAGGCTTACTACCATTACATCTATTGTTCTGGGTTCGAATAGAAGCATGTTGTTTTTATTGGTTTGTATTTTGTAAATGTTGACGGGATGACAAGGGGAAATTCAGTTACATATGTTATAGCCTTGATTGTAGTAATTGAGACGGTACCGTCCAATTGAAGGCACCCATACAATTAAATTTCAACAGATTTCACGGTAGATGGCCTCGGTTGTAAATAAGCAATAATACATGGCAGACACTCGATGGCAACAATAGCCTTAATATAGTAGCATTGTTTAATATTCAAAATACTTTATGTTGTATTATATTCGTCTTCCTAGATGAAATTAAATTATTATATAATAGTATTACATGAGGATAAAAAAAAATAAAAAAAAAACTGGTCTGTTTCCTATTTAAGTAACAATTCTCAAAAAATAGTAAGCCTTTATTGCCAAGATCATTTAAGGCCGTTTCTTGGATCAAGTTTGCATATGACGTTGTGATGTCAGTCAGGGGATACAGCTCGATCACGAGTGTAAAATGTAGTCCTGGTAATTTTTTCATGAGCATTACAAAAATTGTCTGGACATTTCTTCATAGAGGTTGGATTGGCTACATATTTCAGTTGAGTTTGATATACTTTGTACATGCATGCCTACTGTTAGGTTGATAAATTAATCAGTTGTCAGCCTTTTTACAGGAGTTTGTCTAAGATATTTTGGAACCAGCGGCGGAGTAGGAGTCTATTTTTCTTACATTTTCGAATCGGTTCTCGGAGTGAGACGCTTATATTAGGACTTTTTTTGGATTCGAAGTCTGAAAATTTTGACTCCGTACATCTCTGATTTGTAATGTTTCATCCGAACATACCCTGGCTGATAATTTTCTCTCTGCGAAAGTGTACTGGAAACGCAGAAAATCAGGCATATGCTTTTTGATTGCAACCAAACATAACTTGCGATAATGACATCATCTATGCAACATTGATTAAGAGTCATAACTCGCAGCGCCAGCTTTATGTATAGAGCTTTTCACAGTTTCCCAAAGATTCCCTTGGATAATTATTCAAAGACAAGATTGATAAACATTTGGGGGTAGTTTAAAAAGGGGCTGACCCCGGGATTTATTGTTATACCACACCAACATGGGTGATGTAAAAAAGTTCTATGGCAAAACTACGACTTAGATGTAGTTGAACTGGTTTCAATAAAAAAACGCGAATAAATTTAAGTTCGACAATTTAAGGTTCAATCGACAAAACCGAAAAAATATTGATTAGGCTGACTATGTTTGAACAAAAATATCAATTATTACAAAACACAGGAACGAGGATTACAACATCAAAGCGAGAAAAATCTGTTGTAAGTTAGCGCACTCAAGTGATGTTAGTTAATTAATTATTACTATTTATTACTGTAATACTATACTTTAAGAAATGCTTCCAATGACCCATAACGTATACTAACTGTTCCAGAATGGTCTATTTATAAATTTTAAATGAAGCGGTGCATGTGTTTTACAAAGTAACAACTCAAATTCTTTCTTGCAATCGGTTTTACAAATTTAATATTTCAGAAGAGCCCAGACGGCTTTCATCAAATCTATATTATATCTATATCTCCTTTGCTTTCCGACTTTTTCCAACTTCCATATTCCACCAGAACAAGATCTCACGCCCACAATGACATTTACATCAAGTCGAGCCATCGTCATTCATTTCAAGATGCTGGTGCGCATTAGTGGAACGATCTACCCTCTCCATGATGATGATGATGATGATGATGATGATGATGATGATGATGATGATGATGATGATGACGATGATGATGATGATGATGATGATGATGATGATGATGATGTTTGTTTGTTTGTTTGTTTTGATTTAATACCAATATACCAGTTTACATAGATACAGGTGTGTGGTAAGTATTATTTAATATTATTATGTTGTTATTCGATATTTGTATATATATATATATTTTTATTTATTTTTTATTTAGCATAGTTGTTATGAGAACCTATTTATTCCTTTTGCTTCTAAATAACAACATATTAAGATAATATTGATTCACTATATAGTTATAAAATTATCAAAACATGGGTCATTCTATTATTCACTATTGCAAATTATTATAGCGTTTCTGCAAAGATTCGTAAAGAAATCTTCCCAACAGTTTCTTTGTTTGTAACTCTGTTTGGGAAAAGAGCAGTTCCAATTTCTCTGTATCCGAGAATACCTGAAAGTTGTTATGCAACTTTTCTATTTTATTAAAAAACGCTACCCTCAAGTTACTATTTATATTACAGTTAAAGAGTAGATGTATCTCATCGTCGATACTGTCACTATCGCAATGGGGACATAGCCGGTCCTCGTAGGGAATGTTAGAATATCGTCCGGTCTGTACTCTGAGCTTATGAGCACTGATTCTGATCTGAGTTATTGCTATCCTAGACTTTTTGTGTGGAAGTAGCAAATAATTTTCAAATTCAAATTTATGTTTGATTGTTTTGTAGAATTTCAATTGGTTCAATTGGCCTGGAGTGTTAGAGTTTAGATTAGTTTGCTCAAAGTTGATTTTGTATTCGTTATTTAATTGATCTTTTATAGAGTTGATTAGTTTTATTTGATCAGATTTTTGATTAGTTTCTTTAGAGATCAAAAGCTGTAAATTGATTCCTATTTCGGACAAATGATGTGTAACTTTACCCAGCCATGAAGTTGATGAACTGTTGACGATTTGTTCACCAAATGCCTTGTACAGTAAACTACTTTTTTTGGAGTTAATCATTCTAACAAGGAATTTGATCATATTAATTTTAACGTCAATCTGTAGAGGGATGATCCCCAATTCCGCTCTAACAGCTATCTTACTGGAATTCTTTCTAACATTTAATATTTTCCGCATAATATCTCGCTGTACAGTTTCTATTTGGTTATTTTCAATGTGAGTAACAGAATCACCCCAAACATCACTAGCATAGAGAAGTATGGGTTTTATCATGGTAGTAAACATTGTTTTGTGAATTGCGACATAGCTGGTTGACGACCGCCCCATAGAGCGCTGTGTTATTGCCCGTGCTTTTTCGGCTTTTGTGCAAAGTTGCTTAATACCAAAACATTGTTTTGAGGAGCAATGAAACGAAAAACCTAGATATTTGTAAGTTTCGACCATTTCGATGGGGGTATTATTAATGGAAAAGAAATGTTGCTCATCAACATATTTTTTTGAGAAGATCATGCATTTTGACTTTTCATAATTAATTTTGAGCTTCCATTGCTCAGCGTAAAGATATGCTTTCTCCATGCATTTTTGGAGACCCTCTTTGGTTTGAAAAAATAAGACTATATCGTCGGCAAACATTAAACAATTCAATGGCTTATCAGCAAGAAAAACTGGATGTGTTGATTGACATGTTAAAGATTTTGCAAAATCATTGATATAAATATTAAAAAGATTAGGACTAAGGATACACCCTTGGCGAACGCCAACACTGGGTGAGATCGACGTAGTCAAGAGATTGTTGTAAATGATATGTGCTTTGTTATGAACATATAAGTTGTCAATTATTTTATAAAAACTTCCATCGATGTTTAATTGCTTTAGCTTCAATAAAAGGCCAGGATGCCAAACAGTGTCGAACGCCTTTTTCAAATCAATGAAACAGGTAAAAAGCTTTTTATTATTTTTTGTGTACTTCGAAATAAGGGTTTTAAGGCAAAACAAATGATCTGCCAATCGTTTATTTTTTTGAAAACCACCCTGTGCTTCATGAATTATATCATTTTCGTCAAGGAAATGCCTGAGCCTCTCATTGAGGATAAAACAGAACAATTTACCAAGAATATGATGATGATGATGATGATGATGATGATGATGATGATGATGATATTACAAATTGCTTATTCGTTTATATTGTGTTTCCATTGGCAGAACAAATTACAAAGATGGCCATTGTGAATAGCTTGATGTTTTTCAAATTTTTTATTGTAACAAATGATGCTCTGAAGATATTTTATTTCCATGCAACAGAACCTAGTGTTTCTACTACAGTATCAAAACCATTGCATTTCCACCTACAAAAGACTTTCAAATTGTCTCGTTTTTGTGATAGTGTAAAAAGCAGCAAAGGATTTTCTACAGACTTTGAAGTAAAAGAAATGACTCAGTGTTCGCTATTGGACTTACATTCCAATAAAAGTATGTCGCATCGTATCAACACAGTTTCTGACAGCAAACTGTTCTCGATTTTATAAGGTAAGTTGATATTTTATTGAACTTACTGACTGAAGCTTAGTGCCGATGAATAAGATATAAATAGTTATTTCTCTGCTGTTTATATCGTTTAATTCAATGTACACTATATATGGTTATATAAATATTTCAAATGTTATTAGGAAGGTCGAAGTGTTTTGATTTAGATGTGAAACTATTTTTGCGGTATTTAAGAAAGACTAACGTTTTGAAGTTTGAATTTGATTCAAGGAAAATTTAGTCAGTGAGTAAAACATTGAATTTAGATTGATTTTAAATCATTAATTCAAGTTCCGAGGGACCTTTCACAATATAAACAAACTTGATTATGAAATTTGTTTTATTTTAGAAGAGGGTTACTACCCTTTAACCGTGGCCAACATTAATATCTCTTCGATCCATATTTGATCAGTTATTTACTGTAACGCTTTCATTTAATAAGTTTTAAAAATACCTGACTACAATTGGGGACATTTAAGAGGTGGGGGAATGGACTACACAGGTGCTTTCAATGATGAATCCAACGATTTGTTGTTATCGCTCGCGTCATGCAGATAGGTTTATTGATTATTATTTCTTTGGTAATATATTGCAGTTTCCTGTTCTTCTTCAGTAATGAGAATCTGACAAAGTTTTATCGACAAATTTCGACACTAATTTTCGAAAATATGTTTACCTTCTAAACACACGAACCAACCAATCAAGTTGCAGAGTTACGTTCGAATATGACCTTATATTTTAGAAACAAAATTTCCATCTCCTTTTCACCCACCCCTTTAAACCAAACTCAAATCCATAATTTTCCATATCAACAGTTTTACCGCAATGTGACCAGTCCTGATCAGGTATCCAGTAGACTGATCAAAAGAATACCAAGCAGACATCACGTCTTTTGTACTACATTTGAAGTTTCTCCCCTTCTTTCTCACAACTGGTCAGCTACTGATCAAGGCATTTCTGAAGATTTTTGTATAATTTGAGAAGATGGGGATCTACAAATGCGCAGGTATAAAAAGATTGATTCTGGGGAAACTATATTCATTTGTATATAGATGTATGCTCTTCTGTTAGTAACGTCTGCGCTTTTTGATCTTTTCGAAAAAAATCTAGAAATTAATTTAATACCTTCTTAATTGTTAATGTTGAGATGAAAGACAGCGATAAAGGTGAAATAATATTGGTTAAAGTGTAATCTTATCAATATTTCATTTATATTGATCAGCTTTATGTATAACTATAAATTTGTAAATTATTATTTTCACTCTCTTACATGAAGCTGTTACCAAGGAGATAATAAAAACGAAGCATTATGAAATATATGTCCTTTATCGTTGTCTACTATTCAAAAATAATCAAATTGCGATAAAATAGAATAAAATAAAGTAAAAGTCAGAAAATTGTTATTCACATTCAACATTCTTTTTGAGTTAATTTAATAATAGTTTCAGAAGAATCATTAAACATGTAATAATTTTTCGTTACTACGAAAACTAATTATTGAAGCTTCTCTCGTTTATGCTTGTCATTTTCTTGAAGCTTCTCTCGTTTGAGCTGCTCTTCAATTTTGATCGTATTTTAATCGTGGATCAACTGTTCCAATCCTCATTATTACGTATATATACTTTCCTTTTTTGTTTCTTCTTGCTTTTTAGCCGATGAATATTATTGAATATCGTATGATGATAATGTACTTATCATCAATTATGCATAATAAATTTCGGTGGTTAAATTTTACCAATATACTTTGCATCGTGTGAGAGAACTACATTTTTCATACAAATTACCCGGGGGTAGCTTCCATACTTTTGCTATACGGGGATGTTCAAATATTAAACGGTACCATTTTCAAAACCTTGAAAAAAGTTTTAAGGCATTCTTACCCGCTAAACACATGACGTCGTTCCGACCAAATCCGACCACCATGTAAGTCGGAACTGTTCGGAACGTGGTCAGATAAATATAATTGGTCGGAACTCCGTCAAAATTTCATCGGATAAATTCAACTGGTCGGAACTCCGTCGAAATTTGGTCGGAAAGATTGCCGGTCGGAAGTCAGTCGGAATGTAGTCGGAAATCCAGTGAGTGGTCGCTACCTTGTAATTTGGATGAGTGGTCATACAGTACTAGCTCTCCCTGAAGTGAGAGCATTTGGCATTTAACTTTACATTACTTTACAACTAATTAGTCCGATGATGGAGGTTAACTGTCACTACATGTAATGTTCTGCGTTCGAATAGCAGCATGTTGTTTTTATTGGTTTGTATGTTGTAAATGTTGACAGGATGACAAGGAAAAATCCGCTTACATATATCCATAACCTTCATTTTAGTAATTGAGACGTTATCGCCCCAACAGAAGGCACCAATACCACTAAATTTCAACAGATTTCATTACAGATGTCCTCGATTGTAAATAAGCAACAATGCACCGCAGAATCTCGATAATAGCATCAATAGCCTAAACACAGTAGCATGAATACATAGTTTAAAAGTTCAAAATATATTATGCTGTGTTATATAGTCTTCATAGATGAAATTACATTATTATATAACATTATTATTACATAAGGATAACAAAAAAGAAAAGTGATGGCCTGTTCTCTATTTGATTAACAATTCTCAGATAATAATGTCTCTTTATTGCCAAGACCACCCATCTCTTGGATGAAGCTTGCATATGACACTGTGTTGAAAGCATGTTTTCAAAGCAATAAAAAGTGCATTATGATATTCACAAAACGGATAAATCAACAAAAGCTTTTGGAAGCATGCAGTTATCGCTGCTCTTGCCTGCTTACAGCAGTGTTGTACAGAAATCGAAGTCAAATTCCGACTCCGTCTGGATTATCTGCATTTAAGCAGGAGCCTGGCTGGAGTGAATTCTTCCAACCAGGAGCCGGAATTGGTTTGCTGCAAAATTAAAAATTGTCTGGACATTTCTACATAGAATAGAGGTTGGATTGGCTACATATTTCAGTTGAATTTAATTTATTTTGTACATGTATGCTTACTGTTGGGTTGATGAATTAATCCGTTTTCCGACTTTTTACAGGATTTTGTCTAAAATATTTTGGATTCAGAGGCGGAGTATGAGTCTATTTTCCTTACATATTCAAAGCCGGTCTCGGAGTCAGACGCTTCTATAAGGACTTTATTTGTATTCGGAGTCTGAAAATTCTGACTCTGTACACCTCTGATTTTCAATGTTTCATCCCACCATACCCTCTGTGATTTTTTTTGGTTACACAGCCAGGTACTCAGCTTATTCGTTCCAAGTTGACTTAAGAAAATGTGAGACAACTGAATTCAGGTTGAAAAGCAACATATAAGCAACGCCAGTTATCTAACAAAGCTATATGATTTCACGTTGCCTCGATCATATCGACCTGATGTTTATCAGTATATTATTAATCATTGCATTTAATTCCGATGCATTTACTTGTTCCTGTGATTCGTTTATTATGCCCTTTAGCTTGAACACAAAATTGCATCCCATTATTCAAATCCTAAACGCAATTTGCTTTTCAGGTATATATGCCCGGTGTCAACTTCATAATCGTGCTAATCGTTCAACATTATTAGCTAGAGAAAGGAAACGTTATGAAATTCTTAATGTAAGTTTCGTTTGTCGAGTTCATTCTTCAGTATAAATATTATTAATAACTTGGATGACATCGATGATGAATTTGTATTTAAGATATTTGATAGAAGACTTTTCACAATATCTTGGACAATATTCTTAACTCATTTCTAACTCTTACCTTCAGATTGGATGGTTACATTGAAATAATGAAAATGCACGTGGAGTTGAAGTTTATTTGATCTTTGCTCGCTTTTTTGACATGCTTAGCATAAATATTTGTTACAATACATTTCAGACAGAATAATATTGTTTCATTTCAAATTAGAATATTCATCAAACCATTCATGATGATGTTAGCTAGACGTTGGACGTGCTAGACGTGTTATAATTCAACGTTGAAGTTTAACTTTATGTTGTTCTATTTCAACTTAAAATTTATTAATTTCTTTTAAATTTTCAATGAAAGTATAATTTTATTACCATGTCATCAGTAAATTGTTCTTTTGCCTCAAATCTATCTGAAAATCAGCTACCTGAAGTGATTTCCACGACTGAAAATGTTATTCTACAGGAAGAAACAGTCAAAATAGTTCAAAATGCCGACAAAGAAGAGATGGTTGAGTGGAATAAAGGCTTTATGGAGATTCTGTATAATAACAGCGTAGATGTTTCAAGGAAAAAGTTGAACAGGGCAAAGAAAGGAGATTTGCTGGAATTAAGTATATATTTATTCGAAATCAGTCGCGATATTTTATGTAAAACTGATCAGGCTGTGGTTTTACCCGCCACAGATTCAAACGAAATTATACCGGAAACGTCAGTAATTCAGGCTATTGTTGATCAGCCTTTGGTTTCATCCGCCATAGACTTGATGGAAGCGTTACCGGAAACATTAGCAGAAAATTCACTCTCGTCACTCAATGAAGATATAGATATTTATCAAAATGAATCAGCTGTTGTTAACAACATTGAAAGAACAAAACCTATTGTCTGTAATGATCTGCTAAATGGAAAGTGTACATTTGGGTTTTCAGGACGGACAGGCGGTCATTGTTTGAATTATCATCCGAAAATATGTTATCAACATCTAAAGCATGGAAATTACCCCGGTGGTTGTCCTCATAAGAAAGAACAGTGTTCACGATTTCACTTATTTATCTGCCCCTCATCTTTTCAAAAGAAGGAATGTTTCAACAAACGGTGTCATTTTCCTCATCTAAAAGGAACACAAAGGGTCCCAAACAAGAACCCACCCCCAGCTTTTCCTTCTCCCTTATCACATTCAAATTTGCCTAGAAACATCCCTGTATCTAGTTCGGTTGATAACAGTCAAGGCATAGGTGGCACCGCATCACCTCCACAACATCCTAATATATTACTACCTCAACATTTACAACAACCTTTTTTATGCAATGTGCGACCTCACCCATTTCCTCACAAAAATCTCCAGGGTCAAGCGAGGGGCACTCATCATTACCTCACACAGAATCTACCATCCCCATTCGGACAACCATGGCAGGATGTGCTCCGAAACCAAAACGAAAGGATGACTCAAATGTGTCAACAAATGAGTCATATGATGTCATCCTTCAAACAGTACATCCACGGTCCAGCATAAACTCCAGTGTCCTCATCTAACCCAATAATCGCAACATGTCCTAATTCCGAGGCTGAAGTATATAATTGCCAAAGCATGAATACAGATACATCTACTAACGATATTCCAGCTATAAACTCTTCAAAGAAATTAACATCCTTAAAATGCTATTATTTTAATTCACGGTCCCTCATGAACAAGTTAGATCAGTTTCACATGTTACTTATTTCAAATCTTTATGGTGTCATTCTTGTATCTGAAACATGGCTTACTTCTATTGTTCCAGATTCTTTATTAATCAATTTAACCCCGTATAGTATTATTCGCACTGATAGACCGCATGATGGAAATGGAGGCTGTGTTGCTATTATTTTAAGAAATACCCTACGATACACTATTGCTGACATACCATCCAACTTTTCAAATTTAGAAGCAATTATTATTGACATTCATTTTTCGTCGAGAGAGCAGCAACGACTGGTATGTGTTTACCATCCGCCTTCGGCAGCATGTAGTTCTAGCAGCACATACTCACTATGTTCCTTTATGGACTTCTGCACAAATTATCATTTCCCTTGTTTCATTTTTGGTGATTTTAATTTTCCTTCAATCGACTGGACTGTTCCGACAAGTTTCGGAGATATTTGTCATGATTCCTTTCTTGATTCTATTAACAGAAATAATCTCAAACAAATTATTACTGAACCCACACGTTTGGATAATTGTCTGGATCTCGTTATTACTTCAACGCCAGACTCGATTACTGAAATTGATGTTGTAGAACCATTCACAAACAAATGTACCATAACGCTATTGAAATATCAATTAATATACCATTACATCCACATAGCAAAAGATCTATTAATCGTAATTTTCGCAAGGCAGATTATCCATCAATATGTCAAAGTTTACAACACGTTGATTGGTTATCCATTTACCACAATTGTAATAAAGATGTCCACTCTTATTGGGACAGCATCTGTAACATTCTTGATACAGCTATAGAATTACATGTGCCAACATCCAACAGCAGTTCACGTAAATCAAAATATCCTAAAACAATAAGACATCTAATGCTAAAACGCCGATGTGCTTACCGATTACGTAACAATTCCGATACACAAAAGCAAATATATAAATCTCTATCTCGTGAGTACGATAATGCTGTCAAAGAACATAACATTAAACGTGAAAGCTCTCTTCTTGATGATGTCTCTCTTACAAGGTTTTATTCATTCGTTAATTCAAAATTACACTCGCAGCCTTCAATACCTCCAATTTATGATGTTAATGATGAACTACGAATTGATGACATCGACAAATCTACAATTCTCAATGATTACTTTACTTCTGTTTTTAGCCAAGACGATGGAACAAGTCCAGCATTTGAAAGCAAGGTAAATCCAGACAAAAATCTCAATTTTATTCAATTTTCTTCTTTAAATGTTCTGAAGGCATTACATAGCCTTCCAAACAAAACATCGCGTTCACCTGATGGATATCCGGCCCTATTTCTGAAGTCAATCGCTTATGAAATATCACTGCCTTTATCAATGCTATTCGAACTATCAATATTAAGCGGAGAGCTACCTACAATTTGGAAAACCGCTATTGTTGTTCCTTTTTTTAAAAATGGAAAATCCTCAATGAGACAGAACTACAGACCTATATCTTTAACATGCATCATCTGTAAAGTCATGGAATCTATAATCAATTCACAAATTGGTACATATCTATTAGTTAATAACATTATTTCAAAACAGCAGTATGGTTTCCTTGCCCGACGATCAACCTGCACACAATTACTGGATACGCTACACGAATGGAGTAAGGCCTTGAATAACTGTTTTAAGATAGACGCCGCCTACATTGATTTCAGCAAGGCGTTCGATACCGTTAGTCACCAAAAGTTACTAATCAAATTGAAAGCTTATGGCATAGACTATGAATTACTAACTTGGATATCTTCTTTTTTAACCGGTCGTACCCAAAGAGTATCTGTTGGTAATAGTTTATCGTCACCCTCGAATGTAGTTAGTGGTGTTCCTCAAGGTTCCGTATTGGGACCTCTATTATTTATATTGTTCATAAATGACATTGCTGATTGCCTTGAAGGTGATTGTAAAGTAAGTTTATTTGCAGACGATTCAAAATTTTATTCTGCCCGAAAAAACGGGACGTCAGCAAATTTATCAAAAACTCTCGAAAATCTGGCACAATGGGCGAAAACTTGGCAGCTGAGGATAGCATTCGAAAAGTGCTCCTTGTTTACAACATCTAAACCGAACTGTAACAATACTTCCTACAATTTAGATGGTCATCACTTACAAACAGTTTATAGAATTCGAGACCTTGGTATCATAGTTGCGTCCGATTTGAAGCCTTCGTCTCATTGTTCAATGATAGCAGCAAAAGCGTATTCACGTTCTTACTTAATTATGAAATCATTTACATCAAAAGATCCCTTATTATTATTAAATGCATTCAAAGTCTATGTAAGACCTATTCTAGAGACTTGTTCCCCAGTTTGGAACCCTTGCTTAGCAAACGATATCGTATTGCTAGAAAAAATTCAGCGATTTTTTACAAGATTCATATGTAACGGTGCCAATCTCAAATTTATTGATTACTGTGATCGCCTAAAGCTCCTCAAGCTAGAATCATTAGAGTCGAGGAGGGTTAAAGCTGATTTAATCATGATTTATAAAATCACGCATGACTTAGTTGATTTATCTCTTGATTCGATAAATTGTAAATATCTTGTAAACAAATATACAATGCGTGGTCATCCTTACAAACTATATTCAACGCAAATGTGTAGGACCAATATTACGAAATTTATGTTTAACAACAGAGTGATACCGTGGTGGAACTCACTACCGGACTTTGCAGTTAATTCTAAGACTGTCAAAGAGTTCAAGGCATCACTCGAAAAAGTAAACACGTTATCACATTGAACAATTTTTAATCAGTTAATCATTGCAACAATATCGTTAAACTAATTACTTATTTACAATCAATTTATCACATATTAATTATCTTCTTATTCATGTATTATATATATTACTTAGGCCACATGTTAGTGAGGGTGCAAACTCTCCTTTGTTCTTGCCTGTCATTTTTTGGCAAATAAATGATCGAATAAATGAATATTGTATACTTTGTAATTATAAGTTTTAATACCATTTTTATATTTAAACCAGTATGTAATTGTTTTACAGAAATAAAATACATTAGTTCATTGATTAACAAAATAAGCAGATTAAGTGTTATAAACATGTGATATTATTGTGTCTTAAATATATTTTCTCAGCTTGAATTGCAATGATTAATAATATACTGATAAAAAATCAGGTAATATCATATAATTACATTGGTATGATCACAGATAAGCGATGAAATGTTATTGTTTCCTTCTTCAGTAGCCATGGCTCTGGCAGCTTTCAACCATGAATTCTCTTCGTCTACTTTATCCGTACCGTTATAAAATTGTTCTTCTTAACGTGTATATATGTACAATCTGAACTGGTACATCCAGGAACAAAGCAAAGCTTCCAATCTCTGTTTTTCTCAAGGGTTGAGCAATGATACCACATGAAGATTATCAACAAAAATATGGGAAAACCGCGCGGTTCTGCTGAATATTGACGTCACAGTGATGTCAGCCAAAGTAAGTCGAATTTTACAGCGTAATTTGTTGATGATTTTCAATCATTAATTACATACTCATTTCTTGATATAATTAAAAATATCTTGTACACATTACTTTTACGGGTACTTGAACCGATTAATGAGAAAAAATTGGCAATGTGATTTTGATGAGTATCCCCTATTCAAGTGGAACAGCTTTAAAAGCCAATCATATCACTATATGATTGAAATATGAAATATTATGCATGAGATCACCGTTGCTTGGCACAATGCCGCTGCAGTGTAGCACTAAAATCTATTACGTTAGGCATGAAAAATGACGACGTGATTTACGCCGCATAAATAGTGTCATGGATCATCGCATTTTTGAAACCCACGTTTGAATGAATTTAACGCGCCGCCGTTTGATGAATAATGGTATCTCTTTCGAAGAGAAATATTGTGGCTTGAAAATATCAAAGCTAGATGCTAGAAAATGTTGGTTATTAGTCGGAATAAAAAGTAGCCGAGACCATGCTATCTCCGCTCAGTCGCTGAGCTGCATAATTTTACAGCGTATGGCATAACTAATGTCAAGAACAAGTCAAGCGATTATGTCGTACCATTGGAAATCCATTAAGGTTGGTAGGCCTACGTTAATGTTTTTTGTGAATTATGATTTATGATCGTGTCTTAATTTAATATAAAAATCTGCTTAAATGAATTGTCTATTTGTAGACTATCACATATCGATAAACCATTCGATGGAAAGAGATTTGCAATAATAATGTTGAACGTTGTTGACATATTTTATTAAATTATACAATCAAACCTCCTCGTGCAGTCTTCTGTCATCGTATGCAGTAGGGACAGCTCCTCTTGTAAATAATAGCAACTAATGTACGTTCTACATCATGTATCTTATTGTGTCTCATTATTGATGTTCTCTTTTAGTTATGGATATGCCCCCGGACCACCCAGACGGGGAGGAACTACGCCCTTCCACCTCAGGGGGACTTGAGGAGGATTAGCTCAGATGGAATAGCAAACGAACTTCAGACCGGATCAGATCTGATCGACTGTGGTTCACCTGGATCCGCCCATGACGTCGTCTAACAGAATCAGCTAATGCAACATCAAAGCAATGTAGCATCACTGCAAACTTATGACATCGCTTGTTATTGCATTGAAATATCAATACCAGTTAATATTTCTAGACTATTTGGCACACTATTTGGCGGATTCTTCGACTCAATCAAATTCAGAATGTGTATTGTTATGAAAGTCTAATAAATGGCAATACAGCGGGTAATATGCACTAACATGTAATCTTGAAATTGAAGTGATCATAACATTATATATTTTATAGTGAATTCATTTCATGCAATTCATGGTAATCTTACCATTTCATGTTTTAGAATTCATTGAATCTGTCAATCTTCGAAATTGTCGAATGAAAGCTACAGTGGTTAACTGCTAGGATCAATGTTACCAAGAGTGCAGTACAATATCAAAGGTTTAATTACATCAATCATGAGTTGTGATAAATTGCAAACTAGCTTCTTGTTGATAGTAACATCAATAATATATGCCATATCCTTTGTTGGTGCTAATACAAATTACGTCAGGATATCAGAACAACCTATTTTTGGTGTCAAACCTATGAGTTCATCCATCGTAAAGAACTTAATTACATGTGCTATTATGTGCGATAAGATAAATGCTTGTTCCACATTTGCAATTGACTTAGCTGAAAATGGACTTTTAGAATGTTTGATATTCGATATGTGTGGTATTGATTCAATTTCAACGTCTACCAGCATATCAAATAGTGGATATCCTAACTTCTATAAGGTGAGATATTGTTAACTATGTTAAGCTCAATTCTCTCAGTAATATTATCAACGTTTTTTCTAAAACATGACGAAGATTTTCAGAGATCTGATTGGTCAAAGAGCGTGCATGAATTCCTATGGTAAAACATGGCTCCAAACCCGGAAAAGCTGATACGCTTGAAAACGTGAATTTTTGGAAAATAATTTTAGAAGTTTAGTGAAGTTTAGTGAATTTACTTATTGTAATCAATGTATTTACTTTTACATGTAAATTTCTAACTGAATCAGCCTACTTCTATCGCTATCAATAACAAAACAGTACTAATTATTGAGGTTTTGGAATAGCAGACACCATTTTAAAATAGAAATAAGTCCATTCTCTATATTCAAAGCAATGTGTTGCATAATTATAGGAACATGGTTGTTATAGTATATGAGGCGGAAGAAGCAATGGTGAATTTAAGTGTGATTTTGTCGTGTCAACACTTTGAAATTTCACTGATGCTTCAATGGGGTTCCATGGTAACATAATGTTATGTTATGTTATGTTATGTTATGTTATGTTATGTTATGTTTGTTATGACATTGTAATTTGGTAAATTAAACGACGAAAATAAAATTGAACATTCTAAAAGTTACCTGTTTAGTTATGAAAATGATTATCTACTGGAATAAATAAGGGGACTTCGAAGGTTTAAAGGTTTTACTAAGTTGATGACTGCTAATCCATAAATTGTATGTAATTCAGGTTTACTATCTGTTATGCAGAATTATCATTACTTTATCCTGTATGTATTTCACGTATAACTCAAATTCAAATTTAACTGGAGAAGAAATCATGTGACAAGGCAGAACAAACAGGCTTATTCACAGACCCTATATAGTCTCGTTGGTAAATGAATTGAAAATGTAGCTTAGAATTTATATTTTACGATTATTCAAAAGATTCCAGATAACTTAATAATTACATGTATTGTAGCGATTAATTAACATTTTTTGCATTTCAGGAAAAAACATCTGGTAAATGTGGTACGTTTTCCTTTTATTATCCTTATATGTAGCTTCTTTTGTGTTCCTTGGTCACATAAAAAGATCGAGTGCTAAAATTGAGTTTATTCCATCATTCTGATCGGTTAAGAGATCAGCAATGACTTCAGATCATCATATCCATGGAAAACAAAATTCTATCGAAAACGCAATGAGTAAATTTTCATTTTTCATTTTATTAATAAGTATTTATTATGTCCATTTCATGATAATTGCATTAGAAATTAGAATCCTATCATATACTTAAACGAAGCAAAAACATAATATATATATATATAGCCTACACTTCCATACATAAACTAACTATTACTGTTAACTCAGAAAATTTAACTTATTTGAATCTGAATTAGTTTGATTAAAATAAAATGTTTATCAAGTTTATGTCCATTTTTAACGTCTCCATAATGCTTACCCGGTTGAATGGCGACACCAATGTTTTGAAGGAAAAGTGTCCGCACTCAGGAAATGCGTTGCGTCAGTGCCAGAATGAATCCTGAAGCTCTGAACGTCAACATTAAATCATCCATTGGTGTATTTCTGTTTCAGAGTTTGAATATGAAACGCGTGGGGCATTTTATTTTACAATAATGTATTGATAAACATGAATAAACCATATTACTTATTTATTTCAGAATATAAAAGGTACTGTAAAGCCCGACTAAGTAAAGGCAACATTTGCTTTAGGCGACCCCTACAATAAAATGAGCCCAGCAAAGTTGAGTTGTTTGACTCATTTAGCCACCCTATCAAATATCTGCGCGACATCCGCTTTACAATTGAGCTAGTGTGGATAGATGTTGAATGAGGCGTCTAAATGACTACAATGTTGTGTAGATGTTTTTTCTCTCGTTTTGTAAAGGATTTGTAAACAGCAGCTATAGCTTCTTTAAGTATTAGAAACTCATTTATTCATATCTAATTATTTATACCTTTATATTATTATTATTATTATTATTGTTATTATTATTATTATTATTATTATTATTATTATTATTATTATTATTATTATTATTATTATTATTATTATTATTATTATTATTATTATTATTATTATTATTATTATTATTATTATTATTATTATTATTATTATTATTATTATTATTATTATTATTATTATTATTATTATTATTATTATTATTATTATTATTATTATTATTATTATTATTATTATTATTATTATTATTATTATTATTATTATTATTATTATTATTATTATTATTATTATTATTATTATTATTATTATTATTATGATTATTATTATTATTATTATTATTATTATTATTATTATTATTATTATTATTATTATTATTATTTTTCATCATGTATATCAACGATAAATCAAAAACACAGGTATTTGCGACAGTTTCGATATAATCATATATCATTTTCAAGCAATTGAGAAAGAGATCATTAAACAGTTTGACATGTTATATATAGTAAAAACTCTAATTTGCATAATAATTAATCTATTGTTCTTTGGGTTTATTTAACATGCGAAAACTACACACATTATGACGGAAGACAAAATTCTATGAAGACTTTCTGATTCAGCATAATTAATTGCAATTAACATAGCACAATTTATAGCAAGAAAAATATTATAATATTTTAAAATTTAAAATTATAAACATTTTATACGGTTCGTTGGTCAATAGATTTATTCACATTGTTGGGTGTAATTTTGTTGCAATAGAAACATTTTATTCTTTAAAATTTTAATAACAGAAGTTGATTTAATTCATCAATCATGCAACCAAGTCACGACAAATGGTGTTTGGGATTGTTTACAAGCAATCGATGGAAAACGAGGTCCAGATATTAACATCGATGGAGCAAGTACAACGGATTGGAGAATGGACACGAATCCATGGTGGTACGTTGACCTGGACATAAAGCACACGATTGTTGAAGTAATGATCTACAACAGAGATGATGATTACGCTACTCTGTTGGATAATTTCACCATTCAATTACAAGATCGACCAATGCCAGTGCAAACGAATGGAGCTATGTAACAGATAAACAATAATTTTAAAACTGTTAAGAGGATTATTAATGGAAATGGGTGATATAGTACTTATTACTAACTTATTAACTACATATTCCATGTCTGACAGTAAACACAGTTACAAGGAATGGAACATATTTTGGAATTTAATTTCTATATAGTTTCGTACTTTCTTTGCTGGCCTAGATTCACCTCAGACTGTCTGATGTGAAGTTCTAGTGCAAAAAACTGTTTCTCACTAATACAGTAGCAGCATGTCAGCACTTTGTTATGGAGACCAGCTTTCGATTCGTTGTCGAATGTTTTGGCATCCCTCTGTAAATGGGTTAAATTTCTCAAACGAACAAAGCACTTGTACATGATTACGAGGTGACTGTCAATCACAACTATATGATGGAAAGAATGTATCATTATCAACCAGGTATCCCGGGTATCCCTGTCCCTGTCAGACATAATAAAAATATATTGCTTTTGTAGATTTTGAATGTGTTTTATTGCATCAAATTTTATTCACAGATGTGTTAGCCAAGTACCTTATGCAGTGGAAAGAATTCGTACATTCGTTTGTGTTAACCCTGTTAAAGGTCGTTATCTTGTCATCTGGTTTGATGGACAAACGATACTATCATTGAATGAAATCAGAGCATTTGGTTTTAAATAATGTATTAGTTGGTTTGTTAACAAGTATGATCAGATGAACTTATGTGTCTCAGCTATTACTACACATTTAAACATTTACTTAATATGCTTAATGGGGATATTTCATTATGATTACTCTATGAATTATGAATAATAGGCTGTCAAAACTGTCAACTTATATAGTAGACATGCTTATTCAATAATTAATTCCTGTAAATTTTAATCAATTGTACAATCTTGATATTTTTCAATTTATATTGCACATGACACGACAAATTTTTAACACATATTTGAGTAGCTGATGCCAAATGATAAAGACTGCATGAAATTGATTTTTTAATTTGGAGTCATATAAGCAGAGATATTTGATATTGAATATAACCTATTTTCGAACATTCTTTGTTTTCCAAACTCGGAACCACAGTTGGAATGACAAAAACGATTACTATAGGAAAAAGGTGAAGTCAGAATTAATCTCCTTTGGCGCGAAATCAAACTTCCAAGTCAGCTATATACCTTTACCTCTAGGACACGTTTTCTGCATGAAATATAATTTATTAAGAAATACATGAAAAACAAGAGTTCTTAGCTGTTGGATTTTCTTTTTTTCTGGCAAAAATGCGGCATGCGTTTGGGTTTGGACTCAAACATCACATCGATTTATGACAGATGTTTGTCAGGGTGTTTGAGCCTATAGTTTGAGCCTTTTTCTTTCGAAAATTCTATTTCAACAACTAAACGTCCTATCTCATGTGTTTCTCCCCTAAATGAATTTCGTTTCGAGCAGAAAAGGTGTCCCAAGGGTTTAGGCATAGCTGACTCGGACTTTAGAAACTTTTGTTTCTGCAATGGGAAACGAATTTTAAAGTTTTCAATTGTCGTTTTTCCTATAGTATTCCCTCTTATCATTCTTATCAAGGCTGTTTTCCACTAGACGAAAATTTCGATGCAGTGTATTTTTAGTGGGGATCTTCGCGGTAAAATTTTCACTGAATGATTTCCACTACAGATGCGCGAAATTTTTTTAGAATTCTAAAATTTTGTAAGTCAATCATGGCACCTGTGACTTGATACCAGGACAACATCAACTTATCAAATTACATTTTACGTGGACCTTAAATTGAAAGCATTAAAAATGTAGAAAGCATTTAACACTGTACATGTGCAGGAGAATGTTGGGTTTTCTGCTTTCTGCCATTTTGGTACTATGCGAAAATGGTTTGCGATCGTTTAACAAGAGTAACATAATCATTTAATAGTTCTCTTTCCTCCATATTTATTTGCTGGACTCTCAAAACTAGCATAAAAATCTACTTCAATGTATCCTATGTTATCGATCTCATCAGCATGTTGTTCGGGAGTAAATAAAGATCAATGCTAATGGAATTGCGACACGGAGAAGGAGTTTTTGGATTACATCTTACGCTCTACGCTGATTCTTTGCAGTCAAATGCTCCTTTTTTCTGATTCTTGTCCCCAGTTGGAATACTGTATAGTAAACAATACTTTTATTTCGATTACTATTGCGTCAATTAATATAACAATTAATAATTTAATAGCCTACAAAGATGGCGTCCAAAAATCACGTGACTGGCATCTGACCAATAGGAGACGATAGGGGCACATGAAAGCGTGTCACAACTGTTATACATAGATGGCTCTGTCGGAAACCATTGCGTGTATTAACCCTTTAGTGAAGAATTAAAAGATAGAGCCAGAGGCGAATGCTTTCAATACTTCCTGAGCGTCTTCCAACTTTTGTGATTCTAGTAAATATGAATACGAGCATTTGCAATGTTTTTCAAGGCTGTATGAAAGTGGAGAATGGAGCCCCTTTATTTGACTGTCAAAATTCTCATTTTTACTTTTAACAAAATCAATCAATCAATCAATCAATCAATCAATCAATCAATGCAATGCTGTGATTGTCTTCAAGTATTTTTCACCGAAGCGAATCGCAAAAATGTAGGAACGGCTTCAACTAAACATTTCGCTTAAGCGAATTACAGCAGACGTCCCTGCGTGGCTTCAGCGTCACACTACGCGTGTGTAACTAGCTTATTTCGCCGCAGCGAGATTTTCTTCTAGTGAAAATCAGCCTTTACTATCGTTCCGAATTTGGAAAAAGTGACCAATCGAAAATAGGGTATACTCAACATTAAACATCTCTGTTTTTACACGTTCTAACAATTACCGTATTCGACATAGACAGGGTGCTTTGACGTCAATGAATTGAGCGGCCGCGTTCGGCCAAAGAGATTCGATATGGTAGCAGCGTAAGGGAAAATAGAGTTTCGAATATCAGTAAAGTTAATAAGGAAACGCTATAAAAACATAGGGAAACATCTCATTGCCCGGATATATGCTATAAGATTTCGTTTTACCTTGTACTTTCCAATTATTTGATGGTCCTAGAGCATATATTTAAAGAGTTTTTTCTACCGAAATCCTTTTAAATCGTGAAATCAAGAGAAAATGCCTGAATTTAAATAATAGAGGAAAAAGTAAAAATGCAACACCTTCTATAGGGACATTCTACAATATTTTTGTTTCCAGGTGTGCTAAAGTTTGGAGAGAATCACAAATAATCGTTATCGTTGGGATTGAAATTCGATCACGTGTTTCACTCGTCGCGAGGCCCGTTAGGAACCAGTTCAATTGACATTGTTTGGGCCAATCACGTGACAGAGCTGTCCAACGCTGAGCGTAGTAGCTGTAGCATAGACAGTCACATTATAGGAATGAACACCAAAAATCACGATCAGATATAGCTGACTAAGGAGCTTGTAAACGCCGAGCAGGATGCAGTGACCACAGCGAAAGCTATACAAACTGGGCGACGTAGTTCGAATCTTCTTCAGATAATATTTTTAACTAAATTTAATTCTATTTCCCAACAATTTCAAAGTCTATCACTGATTGTTATATTGTTATACGTTTCCAATGATAGCGATGCCATTCATTCAAGAACGAATCAAATGTCCACACAGAGAGTTGAATTTCCAAGTTTTTCCTTTAGTCACGGTTGTAATCAAATCGTAAACTCGTTCTCGCGTCTACATCTCTATCTATCACGGGAGGCTGGTTATAAGAACGCAATGATAAATTCATGTGCAGTCAAGTGAAACATCTGATTGATTTCAAAGACGCCAAATTATCGTTGATGTTTAACAGCAGAATGAAACTGGAATTGATAGTGCAAAATCGGTTAAAAGAAATTTGTGTCGATTAATATTACTAAACATTGCAGAAATCTAAAAAATAATTTGTTGCATATGATTATGTGAAGAAAAAATATATGATATTAGCCGGTTAATGATGGTGAATTGTGTTAACTGTCATCGCTCTTTTAAATCTCGAATTGGTAAAGGAAAGGGGACGAGATGTGAAAGGTATGTTTAACTATATTTTTTATTAAATCTACTCTAAGTTTCCAATATTCCGAACAATTACTCAAAAATTAATAGCTTCCAAATTAAGATCAACAGCATTTTTGAAGTGATAGCATGCTGCAATGTATAGATTTATTTATTTTGAAACTAATGAAAGTCATTGAAAAGTTAGTAGAGCAAATGAATTTCATACAAAACAACTTTTATATGGCAGAGATTAAATCTTAATTATCTGCAATATAATGAACATTTTGGTCTATAAATAGATTACATTGATAAACATGAAATATATTGCGTAAATAAGATCTATTAGAGTATCTAGAAGCCGTATAAAAATCGTATGAAGCAAAATGTTAAAATAATTATTATCAATGCAGCTATGCAGCAGGCAAATTAGGAAATATTGAATTGTATATATCAGTATGAAAGCATAAATTAATAAAATGAGATAGTTGGGAGGAATGAAGCTTGCTTTTTTTCGGGTCATTTTTTTCTTCTGGGACTTCGGGCTAAATTTGGGTAAAAACGTTTCGGACCCATATCCTAAAAATGAAGGATGACGGACGCTGTAGTTCTTATCCTCGTCTATTAAAGAATAGCCTACAGACTATGAACAAATACTAGACTGCTTATCAGCTATAGTATTAATTGAGACCGTAATCACCCTACCGAAGGCACCTCTTCTATTTCTAGATAAGTCATTCTTTTCGCGAAGGAAAAATGATGACGAAATATTCTTTATTGGTTTCAGCCACGACACTGCAGACCAATGTAAACAGATCTTAACGCAATTAGGCCTCGATTCTCAATGTGCAACAATACGCCGCAGCTACTCACAATACAATTCCTCTGGACCATTCTATCCGAAATCATTAGATTGTACTCGTTTTATGTTTTAGATAAAATCAAAGGTGAGTTTTCCTTCGGGGGACTTGAACCAGAATCGACTAATATTGTAAATGCGAATGCCTACAATCTAGTTTTACGATGCTACTCTAATCCAGATGGAAATCACATCGCTATAGAGATATAAATTTCAATTATTATTTCAGATGTGCAAAAGTTTGGAGAGAATCACAAATCAAAGAAGAAAACGATGATCGCTTATATAAAAATAGGGAATTAGATATAAAAGAAAAGGAGTTAGAGTTCAAACAAAAACAACTTGAAATGGATCGACAAAAAGTAACAATAAGAGAAAGTTTCTCACGTGGTGAAACAATTGAATTGACATGTTATTACGATGATAAAACGCAAGAGAAAATCAAGCATCTTTTACAAGGTATATATAGTATATTTATATAAGAAGTCGTTCATTTATTATTTCCAATGAAGAAGTCAACACTAACAATTTTGAAATTTTAATTTTATTCTGAACAACCTAACGAAAGGTTATATAAAATAAAAATAAAATTTCAACATTTCTGGTATCCTTTAGTGGTCAATATTCTCTACGTCATAGCTGGTCGTTATAGACAGGTGTCATTATTTTGCCTACATTTTATACGTAGCTTGATAGGAACACTCTTATAAAGTCAACTTAATTACAAATAAACTGTAATCTATCATATCGATAATATGAACACAGTGCTTTAACGCTAGAATAAGGAAAGCACAATCGAATATTTTCATCAAATGGGTGACATTTTCCAACTGGTTTATCAAACGTCTGCATTTGATCTGGAATCAATCAGTGTCATTTTTATTATTTTGTCATGGGATTGGCTCTGAACAAGACATTGAATGATTCTAGGTAATACGAAGACCTTTGAAATACTAGTCAAAAAGGTCACCTTTGGGGAGAAGATTTGACGACTATGCTATTAGAAGTGCTACTGTATATGTTCCTGACAGAATTATGCCATTTCGGTGTTTACGTCAGCATGCCAAATTTCAAGACAAGGCCATGAAGTTACAAAAAAAGAAGTAACACAAAGGAAAGTGGTATTTTCCCGTTTAAATGTTACTTAGAGTGCCCCCATGGGGCTCATAAAACAAATGGCACCTCAATGAGATAACGTCCATTAGCTAATTTCGCGGAAATGTACAACATTTACATTGTAAGGAGGTGATCGGATAATAAAGGTTTGATAGTACAAGTATTAAGGGTAATTAGCATTCAAAAATAAATCCTAATTGATCATTAATACTAAATTTGGACCGCTTAACAAAGGGATCGGATTGTAAGGTTTGATAGTATAAGAGTTAAGGGTAGAGGGTCTAAAAGCTATAGATGTGACGGTTTTGTGGAAGTGACCGGAGTAGTAGGTTTGATACTATATAAGTATTAAGGGTGTAGGGTCTAAAAGGAATAAAGGCGATGACCTCTTAGAGGCGACCGCTTAACAGAGGTGACCGGATTAGCAGGAATGATAGTACCAGTATCAAGCCATTATTTTGGCTGTTTAAATACTTAGGAACACATTGTGCGTTACCTTCACCATCAACTAAAGCAACAACAACAACAACATCAAATTCTGGTTCATCACACAATAGATCGACGTCAAGTGAAGACAACGCATGCGTCACAGCAGAAGACATCAAAACCTCAAGGAAACTCCCTTCGATTGATGGACTGAAAAGTCGTATTACAAGTAGACATCGTTTGCAAGATGAAGGGTCTTCGTTTGGTAGTGGAGCATCTATAGACTAGATGCAAACAATAAAATACGTGCTGAAAAAGACGATATAATATGAAGATGTGAAGAAATCAAGTCAAATCACTCTCATTTTAACGTACTGATTTCAAATTGTCAACCGAAAACCGAAATTATTACAAGTCTTCGTAATTAATGGTTTAAAGTATTATATTTAAATATTTATCATATAATGAAAAAATGAAATACATTTAAATTAAATATATACATAAATTCGTGAAACGAATTACTTGGACAACCTAATTGATTGTTGCATGCCGTCCTCTGATAATCTGATTGACTTTCTTATGTTTCCTTCGTGAAGTTCCACTCTTTTAATGGAATTATATACCAGCGAGTTAAAAGTAACAAATAATTTCCTACAATCACTTATCGTATAATACCAATGTGATGATGAATTTACATTACAAATACTTTTTGAGTTTGATCAAGATGAAATCTCTCCTTCGTAGCAGGACATGTGAATCTTCCATCCTCGCTTACAAGTGAAGCTGCTTTTAAAGCCTGTGGATGAAATTATGTTTTGATTACTTTTTTTGTAGAAAATTTATTGAAAATCACTTACATTTTATAATTTGTTTCTCCCTGAAGGTTGTTTCAAGCAAATGTTTGAGTTGCTAAATTTATAGATTTCGGGTTAAAAATGAATTGTTAAAGCAGAAATGATAATTTTCAATGAATAAAACAAAGATGTTTCTGGGGGGAGTATTGTAATAAACAAATATATATATATTACTACTCTCCATGAACTCTCCAATGATTGCATCCTCGAGCTATTTAGCATGTTTTTATAAGAGATTGGATCTGGCTTTATGACGACAAAGTCACAAGTCATGTGGTTTGTCTGACAGACTAAAGAGTGGGCTGATCACGCGAAGTTGTGTTTGAGGTGATGTAGCCCCAAAAAGCCAACTTTAACAACTTTACGATGATTTTCTATTTTTCAAGGAGTAGATGTTCTACTTAGAGCAGTGACAGTAAATGACTTCCAACAAACTTCATGCACTATACTCTAGATTGTCAGCAACCAATTTAAGGGCAGACATGCATATTGATTGGTGGGCGGGATTAGCTCAGATGGCAGAGCAACTGAACTTCAGATCGGATCATATCTGATCGACTGTGGTTCAAATCCCCCTAAGGTCAACTCAGCCTTGACTTTATCTGAAACATCAAATGAGTACCATCTGAGGATGGCGGATGGAATGGTCAAGAGGGAATTGCATTTTGAGTAGCTGCGGCTCATCGTTGCGCATTGACAATCAAGACCTATCTGCCATGAAATCTGTTGAAATTGATCTGCAGTGTCGCGGCTGAAATCAATAAAGAGCGTTTAAAATCATTGCTTTTAGCGAGAAAAGCCACTCATCTAGAAATAGAGGAGTGGTACGGGTGCTTTCGGTAGGGCGACACCGTCTACATTACTTTACTATGTATATTGATCCCCACTGTTGTCGAACCCTTGCCACATAGCCCTAATTTAAAATAACGACTCACCGTTTCGCCATAAACATGACCATTTGGTAACATTAAAGGTGAATTATGTTCATCCATTGGTTCACCACTTATCAAACAAATCAAACGTGATTGTGCACAATGTGCGAATGGTAAAGGTCGAGCTAAATCATTTAATAGATGACAACATACGGGACAATCGCGATTCCTTTCTTCGTCATGGTAACAATGTCTAATACAAAGGTGAAGGAAGTTTATACCGCAGAGTCTTTGTTAGACAGTGTGTCATTTGAAAGAGATATCAGATCATTCGTGGTCTTATCGTTCCCATCTAACCAGGAATTTCACTTAGTACAGAGTAAATTTTCTATTACAGTGATATAAAGCGGAATCGTGATATTATCGAGAGTGATATTAAGCGGGTAAAATTAGTTGAATTTCATAGAGAGCGGTCACTGGTTTCTGAAAAATCGTGATAATAGGCGGGTCGTGATATTAACCGAGGTGATATTAACGGGGTTTCACTGTATTTGATGATTTGATAAGCCATCCCCCTGTACGCAGCAAAGGCGCTTATGATATCACCATCTCCCTATTCTGTGTACGAATACTGATGGATTTGAAATTCCCCTGCATATTTACAAATTTTGTCTTTTACGAACATTTTTTTTAGAAAAACGCAAATTTTCGAGGTTAATAATGAATTTATAGTAAACTTTTTCTGGAATAAAAAACCTATTTAATCATCACTAAACTGATCTATTAATTGAGTATGTACTTTATGGGTGACCCTTTTTATCCGAATGACTCGTTTATTACGTTGAGTTTAATGTGCTTTAATATAATTATAAGGAAATAAAAAATATAACGTGAAATTGTGATCGAGATCATTTGAAACAAATAATTATAACAAACCACATTGAAGGCTCGTTGAGAATCTTCTGACCTAATCGAGGTTCACGGACTTAATCTTTGTCAAACTTGTCCGCTTGGTTCAAGGATTACTTTAAGAGGATACAAGGATTTACTAAATTCACAGCGAATTTGTAAATTGTAGATAGGCTAAATATCAATGTATTAATTATTTAATTGATAAATACCTTTGTATGCATGAAAAAAAAAAGAAAAATTAAAAACTATTTGGAAAAAATTTTCTTCGCAAAAAAGTTTACCTCAGGAGAATACTCGAAGGCGAAACTAACTCGCCGTGGGGGCTCGTAATTTTCTGATGTCTTCTCGTTTTCTCCTTACGTGCCTATAACGTACTATATAACGTACCTATAGAAAAAAATTCATCAACAGAAAAGGATACGGTGTCTTTAATGCAGATAATCCTGTTTGTAACGTCATCTGTAACATTGATTGAGAGTTGAGTTGATGCAATGCAAAATTATCTTTTCGAAATTGATCAATGATTGTTTCCCATCGATTGTCATCAAACATTGACTAAAACAATTATTAAAACAGACAGTCAATAAAATGTACAACTTAGAAGTAATGAAAACCAAGAATGAGTAATATAACTCCATTGCAGTTATTACAAATTTTGGTTAAAATCGTTTTAAGATAAAGTCATGAAATTCATGAACTTTCATGAAATTCATTAACTTTATGATTTTCATGAACTTTTATGAATTTAATGAACTGTTATGAAATTTCCCTGTGCTAATCTAAAAAATACACATTCTCAATATTAAGTTGACCAAAAACAGCAATTTCAACAGTTATTATACATAATATGAATGAAAATAAACAGGAATGGCAGTCACAATTGCGTTTATAAAAGCATCAATTTGTATTATGAGATGATGGTAACTAAAATTAATGTATTTTGAGAAATTTTTTATTTCCAATGCTTTGTTGTTTATTATTTTTATAATTATTTCCAAGAAACCAAGCCATGAAATTATAGCAGGAGAGTTGAATAACAACCAATTCAATCATAACTAAGAAGACTTTCAAACTATAAGCTACAACGCTTTTGTATAAAAATACAGTGAAACATGAATATAACAGCAGCAAGCTACGAGAGTAGTTAAATTGACCACTATAGACAGGTGACCTTTATATACAGGTTTGATTCGATAGAAAATACCATTTTAGACATTGCAAGAGTGACCATTATTAAGCAATTGGAGCACAGTTTCCTATGAGCTATTGATATTTAGCTAACGAGAGGTACGTAAGGAGAAAATGAGAAGGCAACAGAAACTTACGAGCCGTCTCGGCGAGTAATTTTTGCCTTCGAGTCTTCTCCTGAAGTGCCTCGAGTGCGCCAAACATCAATAGCTCATAGGAAACTATGCGCCAATCGCTCTGTATTATAACTAGCACAACTTTTACAAGCATTTACATGACTTTCTTGCTCATCAAATGTTTTTGAAAACTCCTGATCAAATTAGAAATTCTCATTCATGATATCTAATTCAAATCGTAAGATCGACTGTGTATTCGAATGTAGGTTTTCTATGGTGATTTGGCTTCAAACTTTAAACCAATCAGATTATTCAAATCATTTTCGTTAAATAATACAAAGACAGGTGGCCGCTGTATAGAGGTGATTATAACAGGTTTGAATGTACCTTATATTTCTCGCATATAGTGGATGGTGTAAATGCTAATAATGCCATTGTTTGTTGAATATCAACTGATGCTTGTCCTTCTGCGGCAGCTGATGCAAAATGTTTTCTGGCATACCTGAAATTCCAATGAACATGTCAATTTTCAAATCAAATCAACACAAAATTACAAGGACGAAAACTGACGTAAACGAAAATCTAGATTCTTCTCATTCCGCTGAAAAACTATTGAAATGCACCTTAAAATGTGAAAGCGACTGAAAAGTGCCCAATTGGGTACCTTACTCAGTAAATTTTTGTTATGTTTTCAGTTGATGTTCAGAATTTTTTCATGTTATATAGCCCTAAAGTTATGTTACATAGGACTACCACTACGAAAAACAGTTCATGACTTCATTAAGCAGTTCATGAACTGTCCATAAACGTTAAAAAGACACATTTTCTTGAACTTTTTTACAAATGTTTCATGATTATTCATTTATTTTTCTTATTATTCATTTAAAAGTCCATGAATTACCATGAAAAGTTCATGAACTAGTTTCTGAAAATCGATTGATTTACTGTTCATGAACCGTTCATTAACTGATGGATTGTTTTTTACAGGCCCGGGTGTATAAATGTACTATTATTTGTAAAATGTTGTCTTACTGATTGAACATAGGGCTCAATGCAAAATATAGCATAGCTTAAATAATAATAGTCAGAGAATCAGGCAGTCATGTTTGCTACTTAAAGTTTCACGCCGAGGCGATCATTAGGCAATCTATACTTCAAGTAGCAAACATGACTGTCTGATTCTCTGACTATTATAAATGAGCTATTATAAGTATAAAGTATTAAATCAGTTTTTAAATGGTGATAAACATGAATAAAGCACTCAAGAGAGTCTGCTTTTACTACGCTACATTTGTATCTCTCTTCCTAAAAATTTGCCTTAAACTCAAGATAAAAGAAGAAATAGCAACTGTTTTTCAACAAATTTACTCCTGTTTTGTTAAGGAGATTTAATGCATCGTTGAATTATGAACAGAGTATTTATTCACACATACAATGGCATACCAAAAAGGTTTTGTTAAGTGATACAGGAAAAGGGTTCAATAATAGACGGCTCCCGGGATCCAACATCCAGGAACGCTAGGGCAAAATTAGAAGAATATTTATCCTTTTTTGAATTATACACAAAAACTCAAAAAAAAATTCATAAGTTTAAAATGTTCTAGTATTCTAACAGCCTAAATCTTTTGTCAGACACAAAATAATATAGACTTAAATAAAATAAAATACTTACAAGACGGCATCTAATCTTTTATTAGCTTTAATCAGTTCAACAAATTCTTGTATGCGGACATTTAATTCCAAAGTGCTCTGTTATCAAAAACAAAAAAATTAAAATTGAGGTATTTATGAACAAAGATCTAGTTCTTTCAAATTTTTTTAATTGGATTGGAATGTAAAATCTAGTAAAATATGTAATATATTAACCTCAATAATTGACTCAGATAATTTCTTCTTCGTTTTCGAACCATTATTAAAACTAAATTGGTAATATCAAAACATTGAGCTTCTTCTATTCAAAAAAATATGTCATAAACATGAATTGAGAATATTCATCTTTGTAAAATGAAATGCAAATGAAAAACATTTTCATGAATGGTTTATAAAAAATGTACAGTCAAATCTGTCTATAACGGCCACTAAATAGCCGGCCGTAAATTGGCCGCTATATAAGAGTGGCCGTTCTGTCAAAAACAATAGAATCATAGAACAATAGAATAGAACAATGGACAAAGCAAACCAACACAAAGTTATTTCAAATTCATCACAGATAAATAAATGAGAATTGAGAAATGAAACTACAACTGTAGTATAACTATTTATTCAAATAAAAAATTACTTTATATTAAATAACAAAAAAGTAAATGTTGATAGAAAATAGAAAAGTTCAAGAATAGTTGAATGATAAATTATAGTCAGCAAAAAAAGATGAATAAAATACAGCAACAATTAAATTTATTTCGAAAAAGATAAGACTTTTTCAGTTTTATGATATTTTGGTTAGAATAATGAGAGCGTGGTTAGAGTTGCAAACTTGCAAAAAAATATTCTCTCCGTGTTTGTTTGTTAGTCGCGTCGCTTTAACATTCATTCAAACTGCTCACGTTTTTTTGACATTCACACTAATGTGTTGACCTTTCACACTTGAACAAACAAAAGAATTCAACGCAATTCGATCACGTCGGCTTTGAATTACACAAACTATTCATGCAAACTATTGTTTTGAAATCGCTTCTTTACAAAATAATTGTATAACTTTCAAAGAAACATGGACAAAATATACAAAAGTGGCCGTTGTATGAGATGTTTGGATACAAAACAAATGATAAAAAGTGGCCGCTGGCCGCGTTAGAGAGATGACCGCTCTATAGGGACAGAAAACAAAAGAAAATGGCAGGAGAAATACTTAATGTGGCCGTTCTGTATGAGTGGCCGTTCTATCAGAGTGGCCGTTATAGCAGATTTGACTGTACCATGCCATCACATTAATGAGCTAAATTAAATTCGATACCCGCAACCTCTATACAACAGCCACATTCTGCCTATAGTGGTCACTCTTGGAATGTCCAGTATAGTATAATTTACTATTGAATCAACCTTGTATATATATATATATATATATATATATATATATTCAATTCAATTCAATAACTTTATTTGAGTGTCAATGTCTTTAGCTTTACAAACTAATTAGGGACACTATAATATTTAAAGTAACAATTTTTTATATATATATATATAACTGAATAAAAAAAAAATAATAAAAAAAATAAAAAAAATAGAAAATAAAATAAAAATAAGTAAATTAAGTAATAACAATAATAAATTAAATTGATTAACAACTATAACATTCATAGTAAGAACTTGCAAAGATTATATATATATATTATCTAATAGCAAAACATAGTGCTCAATATTATTTGACAGAGCTAAATATAAGAAATATATCTACCTCTCATGGCTAGCTGTCACACACATATTTATCTATATAAAATTATGAAACTAAAACTTATCTAGTCTATATCTTGAAGCTGTGCGGAAGCATAATACATTTTCAGTAAAAACATAATGTTAGACTTTACTGAAACTTTATGAATTTCAACAATAATCATATTTTATCAAAAATCAAAGCTGATTTATTTCTTTTTCGAAGCATTTTGTTGCCAATTTGATACGCATTTGAACTAACAAGCGTGTGGCAATTTTGTTGCAAGATTCCTATCCTTGTAACATCTGCCAAGCTGTGAGAGCATTGTCTGATTGTTTGATACATCGATTGTGTCAAAAATCAAATACTATCTATTTTTTCAATTATTCATACTGATAAGGTGCTAGACTCTTCTAAAAAGCAACTCAGATAGGCACTTCTAGATAACATATACCATCTAATAACAATAGTCAATAACAATAGCCAATATCGTGCATTAATGTGATGCTGTGCTTACAGAAATGGACCACGACCTGCAGGGTCTTCGTTCCAATTCGTTGCAGATGCTTTTTATTGCTTTATGTGGATCAACAAGGGCATGCATCCGTCCGGCCATTAAATTCACACACTCTCGAACTAAATAAAATAACTAACAAACCAACCCAGCAATTAGCCTGTGTACCAGCCCAGAGGTTCTTTCTGAAAACATAGGGGCTGTTTACTAATGTATGATTTTTCAGCCCAATAATTTTCCATGAAGTTGGGATATAATTTTCGTATTATCATTAAGATCATCGTCGATGCTAATAACTATGCTGTGTTTGACAAATAGTTGTGATTTCACAAGCTTCAATTGTCATAAAATCACAGTTATTAGCTGCAACAATGATCTTAATGATAATACGATGTAATGCATAAATTATAGTGAGAATTATTGGGCTATGATTAATTTATCAAATTTATTAATAGGTTTTATTTTTCGATAGGCTGAAAATCACACATTAGTTCACAGACCCTATTTTTTTTAGAAACAAACCTCAGGGCTGATATGCAGGCTACCCAGATATTAGCTTATCCGGTCTCTGATAAAATGATAAATAAAAAGAAATAAAATGTACATAGATGCTATGGAATGTATAATCCTACCCTTTGCTTTCGTAATTTCGATTTATTTTCATGACACCATGCCAAACATGGGGCTGAGTTATTATTGCGTAAGGAATCTTCAACTTGATGCGCAATTAAAAACAGTTCAACATCAACCAACTCCTATCAAAAAATAGATTTCAACATAATTATATTAAGCTTGTGTACACATACGACGATTAATAGACCTAAGCAATTATAGATATATCTCATCTTGCATCGACATCATTCTATGAATTGTTAATAATTCCAAACAATATTGTGATTATTTCAGTTTTTAATAATTAGAAACTAAAACCACATTTTAAATCGTCAACAATCACTTGATATTTCTATGCAATTTGCTAAATCAGTCATGTGGTGAGCTCTCGGGCTATCAAAAGTATGGCAGGAAAAGAGTAGCTAAATTATTCAAAATTAACAATAAACGAGTTGACATTTAAGAACAATAGTTTCCACACAGGTAAGAAACTGATCCAAATTAATTATCCATGGAACTTTGGTATAGCAGAGCCATCAATTTACAAGAGTTGGGATACCCTTTCACGTGCCTCTCTCAGCTCTAATTGGACGAATGCCAGTCATTTTTGTTCTATCAAATCCAAGCTTGCGAAATTTGAACAGAGCACGCAATAATAATATTGTGTGTCCCAGATCATATAAATAGATGGCTCTATGGTGTAATGGTTAGGGTGTTGGACGTCAGTTTGAAGGGTCTTGGGTTCAATCCCCGGCGAAAGCACTTTTCGTTTGCACCTGAAACAGCATCTGGCCATTCAACTCACAAACGCTTCAAAAAATAACGATAAGCCTGCTGTGGTAAAATGACAAATAAAAAATTTATAAAAATATCCAAAACATAGCCTTAAATACAGTGAAAACCTGGTAATAGCTTGTAGCTATATAGTGCTCACATTTCTACAGTGGTGGCCACTTCAATAATACACAAACAAATTATTGCTTTATTTGATTAATGTGAATACCACTTGTGGTGAAATAGATTCATGTGTCTATATCAAACACTTTCCGTGCAATATGGGCAAATATAAGCACAGGTGGTGCGTCATGAGGAACGCGTAAGATTTCTGAACCATTTTGAATGCCTCATAGCAGCTCAAATGTTTCTTTCACAAGAAAATGTTTATAAAATGAGAGTCAAAAATGAAACATTCTAGATTTCCGCTATTTCAAGTTTCACACCAAAATAGACAATAGCATAGTCAATAACCAATCAACTGTAAAACTTGGTAGCTCATATAGGATAAGGATGAATTTTTGTAGGATAGTTGAAATAAATCGCATGATGATCACCTTCTGGTGTGAAACTTGAAGTAGCAGAAATCTAGAATGTTTCATTTTTGACTCTCATTTTATATAAATGCTCTGATTACTTTCATTGAGCACTATATAGGCTACCAAGAACTGGTGTGGAACAATCCCACTATTATATATTATTATATTATTATTATAGTACTTGATTTATACATAGAAAACATCTTATTCATTTTCAACAAACCTACCTTGTGCATGTAGTCTATGATGACTACTATACTGTAGTATCAATATGGTTGTAAATTATCACAAATATTATGCAATGAGAAAAGCTTGAATCGCTGAGCCATAACTAGAATCGATCTTCTTGTTACCCGATTTCATGATACAGTGTAACCCGCTTATGTTCAATTCAGATGAAGTGAAATTCCCGCTTATCTGCAGCCTGGCTTTGAAATCCATTAAACAATTTTCTGGTAAACAATTTCGGATAACTGCAAATTCGGATAAATGCAATGAAATCCTTTAGCAGTTTTGACTTGCATTTAAGCGGGTTACACTGTATTCAAATTCATTTCGAATCACAAATTGAACGTTTCTACATTTAGAGTTTTAATGAAAGTTTCACTCGCTATCAGTATTGAAAAAATGGTTGCTACAAAACACAACTTATTAAATACTACAGTCAAACCTGTATATAACGGTCTGCTACGAGAGGTAGATAAATTGACCAATATAGACAGGTGACTTTTATATACAGGATTGATTCAATAGAAAATATTATTTTAAACATTGCAAGAGTGACCACTATAAACAGGTGGCTGCTGTATAGAGGTGACTGTTATAAGAGGTTTGACTGTACATAGCTTACTTCAATGCCAGTATGTTTAGCTAATCGTATAGCACTTTGATAAAATCCAGAACGAAGAAAATAATCAACCATCATTCGATGTAGTCTTGTTCTGTTCCAGACCGTTTGACTACTTTTATTCGGATTGCTATGTCCTTTCAAATGATCGACTCTTGTCTTGCAGCTCATTGCACTTTCTTTCTCTTGATTGAAAGATTCTGATGACTAAAATACAAATTATTTGAAAATTATATTTTACTTACGTACATGGAATAGATCTGTGGTTTCTAGCCTGCGGGCAGACAGACGTTTTTTTTTTGTATAGTCAGTATAAGCATTATCATATTGCCTATTAATTGCTCAGATTTCCAATACCAGTATTTTGGAAGTGTAATGTGATTAGCTTATCAAATATATGAATAGAACAAAACAATTGACAAATACATTGAAATAATGGATTCACTGAGTAATGACAAGAAGTCAAACTTTTTAAATATTTATTTAATACTAATTCGCTACAAACACAACACTTAGTGCTCTAAGTACATGCCAATGTGCAGACTGCTGATGTGCCCTCCCTGTAAACAGGTCCCAAGTTACAGATGAGCCAGGTCATGAGTAATTTTTTACGCTGTATATAAATCAAATAGTACACGTCCATACTCTAAGCTTTCCAAACAGAGATGCTTCAAATGCTCATGATAACTCAAATGACGATGTTCTAACATAATCTCCTTATGAATTATTGCTGAACTGAGCCTGACGCAGGCACACACGTGACACATGCATAATACCAGTTTATAGGAATCTGGGTTAGCCCTAGATCCCCACTTACAGATTCAACTCGATGAGAACAATAAGATATTCTTATTGATGTCTATTAGAAGGCATGATCCATGGAATATCTGAAGTCAAATCATGTCTTCAATTAATCTGGTCCTAATATTTCTTCTGATTGTGCGTAGGTCTAGACCTGACCCTCCTGGTATTGCTCAATGTTAGATGTCTATAAACTGAGCGAATTAAACCCAAACATAGAATCAGATGCATTTTGTCTAGAACCTGCACTTGCACATTAATATTCAGAGACCTAGCTCAACCGCGATCTCGACATGCAGTACGGAGCTCTGCAAACTAATTCCTACTTGAATCCTACATAGGCTATTACAATTAGATGTTAGGTTGAACACTTGTAGGCCTATCTAAGCTCTATCTATCCATTTCTTACCTTTTCTTTCAGCATTTGTAACTTTTCGATAATTTTATCTAAAGCAATTGATGATTCTGCGACAGAGATCCCATCTCTACTAGATAAACTGTTGAGCTCATTTAAAGCTGAATTTAAATGTGATGACTCTCTATCACGAGATTTTTGTGCATTCCTAAACTTTTTATTGAGAACTTCATAAGGAACCTGTTAAAAAACATTTAAGAGAAATATTATCAATAATTAAATTTGAATTTTATGGACAAGATTCCTCAGTCTCAAGAGATTAATATTGATGGAAATGTGATAAATAAAGTATAGTAATTAGAACTCAAGTTAAAAACAAATTCCATGGTCAGTTAAGTTCCTAAGTTGAGCTTGAAAGGCTTTGGGTATTGTTGTCCCTCATTTCTATTCCTATTAACTCAGCCTATTAATTTTTATAAAAAGCTTCTTTGGTGAAAATCATTTTTTTGTTGACTTTTCTTATTAAACCTATTAATTTTATTATATAATAGCCTAGCGCTAGATCATCTGAGACCCAGAAATGGACTGTTTTCGATCTGGAGAAGTACTATTAGACAAAGCCTTTAAAACTTTCCAAAACTCTTTCTTCGGTTAGATGTGAGCCTAAATCGTGTCAGAACGTTCTTTGTTAGCTTCATGCGCTCTAAGCGACAGCAAATAAATATACGAAAAAGTCCTTACGTGCGCATTGCGCACCAAATAGGCTATCAATAGCTCATAGGAAACTGTGCGCCAATTGCTTAAAAATCATCTTGAAGTTACTACAAAACATTTCCATTCTTTTTTATTCTATCAGCTACAGTCGAACTCGGTTAATATCCCCTCTTTTAATGTCCCACCTTGCTTAATATCCCCACACAAAACTGATTTTGATTTTCCATTCTCCATACAAACTCTCATGTTCCTACATCGCTTAATATCCCACTTTGCTTAATGTCCCACTTTTCATCCGTACCAGAGGGGGGATATTAAGCAAGTTTGACTGTATCAATAATCATAGGCCTACACCAACATCACATTTGTCGTTTTTGCCGTCAATTGGTGTTGACTGTCGTAGCAGAAGTGTTACATATATAAGCATGAAGTTAACTGTACGTTTTCTGTCTCCTCCATGTCGACCAAATAAGAATATTAAATCATTCAGTTTAGTTAATTTAGTTAATAGTTAGTTAAGTTTAGACAGAAAATTGGAATGTTCAATGTTTTTTTCCGTGTAAACCCTCTTGTGGAAAATAAATGGGTTCTTGGTGGTGGAAAAAGAGTGAGACACAAAATTGTAACTTTGACTGAATATTTATAGGGGTACCGGTAATGATCACGCAAAGCAAAATCAAAAGAACAACATGTACGAATAAAAAAATTTACTTCCAAAGAAGTAAATTAATGTAAACCGCTTAGAGAAATGCTATATAGTATTTATATAAATTGATATATTATTATTATATTACTGTACTAGTAATAATGTGATATGGTTATCTTTTGGCAGATGAATAGTGCTCAATGTCATTTGACAGAGCGGTAAATAATCTTCATTTCATTGTTATTATTTATTTATATTTACAGCTCTGTCAACTGACATTGAGCACTGCTTTACTGCTATTTGATAACATCTAATAATATTATATTACTATATATCTTATATTATTATAAAAAATATTAGCAATAAAAAGCTAAATATAATTACAAATTTAAGAAGAAGATTGCAATAAAATGCTTGAAATTTGAGTAACAGTAAATAATTTTTAGGCCTATTCTTTAATTCTTTCACCATATATTATTATATCATTATTAATTACTGTAGACATTTAATAATTTTTTCTTTGTTGACATGTCAGCGACATGAGTAGCCTAGGCTATTGTTTAACTGTTGTAGCCTAGGCCTCATTACTGTTAAGAGTTACTATATTTAACGACGCACGGAATATTATCTTTTGACGACAGCTTTCCGGCAGCCGGAACAATATCCACCGCGTATTTAATTTAGTTATTAGCTTATAGTCTATTTTTTCATATCAACTATTTTATTATATGTTTTTCTTCAATCTTATTAAATTGTAAAGTACTATTTTCTAATTCAAAATTAATTTTCTAATTTAATTCTTACAATGTAAATGAGCTGAATAGATCATATTGATATGTGAACCAAAATAACATTTTCATCCATCCAGGGAGTTCTAATTGTGCAACGACTGTACGACACAAGAAGTTGGAGTTTACAAAATCCAATCGCCTTTAGACTTGAGTTTTCTCGCTCCTATCCCCTATGCCCTATCATCAATCATCCATCCATGAAAGGAAAATCAAACACATAAAATATTCAAAATTCAATAAATACCTTTAGGGTGCTGTGTTCAAGGGATTTAACATGTGACATGGTTTGAAATTGAATTAGTCCTCGACTGTCGAACATAAACATAAAGAACGGAGAATATTGCAAAAATGGTTGTTCTGAAAAGAAAAACAAACTAATTGACATGGATGACGCATGTAACACGCACGAAAGAAAAGAGGTTGAGAGGGGAATTGATCACGTGACCTGTATTCCCTATAGTTAACGAAGAACAACATTAGGTCTGCACGCAGGCTAGACTGTTTTCTTCGTAGAGTCCGAATGATATATAGCACTATACGAAGAAAAAAGTCTGGCTGCACGCAGGCTACTATCTTACCAAGAAAGACAAATTTATTGTTGTGAAATGTTTTCGTACTATTTACGAAAAATCTCTCTAAAAATCCCCTTGTCAGGAGAGTTATCCCGGCTGCGATTTGACAAACAGATAGAAGTTGTGACCACCTGCGCGCGCATGTGCCGTAACATATCCAAAGCGGTCAATTTGCTCTAATTGTGCGGCCAAAGCATAACACGTAAGTTATCTTTACAAAATGGCGATCAGATGCAGACGTTAAACGAAGGAAACCTATGACTTATATTTAGATTACACTTTATATTTCTTAATGAAAATTGAATACTTGTTTACACTTCACAATAAAAAAGTTACGATTAAATGGATTCAGAAAACTTTTATTATCATGTCAAATAGTCGACGGCATAAATCTTAATTCCTGAATGTCATGGCCTATTATTTGATTATTCTATGGTTCTAGACACACTGTAGTCGAGAATCTATATCGCTAAATAGGTAAGCACATAATAAACTATGACTTATCTAAGTTTAAAACTGTTGACGGTATTTGATAATGCTTCAACGAACAGCAGCTCGATATTTATTCTGCAAAAACGCGACAGTCGAGTTAAACAAAGTCTAGAAACCTTCTATACGTTGGCAATGAAAACTGTCTGGTTCTTTTAAAAGCGCGCACTAATTTATCTAAAACTGGTTACACATTTAAAATAAATAATAAACTACCATGATTCTAAGTTTGACTATAATTGCTTGACTCTTTTATACCAAAGTTATTTACTTTGCAAAATACGAAGTATACTATACTCTTTCCGCTTTGTTGACAAAGTCTCAAAGCCATTTTTACTTTTTGAATTATAAGGTCTCTCAAATCAAAGCAAGGTAATGCCGATGACTACATATCACTCAACATGTATCACATGCATACACATGTATCGACGTAAATTGATAAAATTTCATGAAAAAGTATCAAGTTTAATATGTTTAGATATATAACCATCCAAAAGTTACCAAAGGTTTTTTTGGGGGAGGGGGTGTCAAAATGTAGGTCTTTCACTTACTTCAACTTGTAGGTCTCTCCAAGTAAATTGAGACATGCAGATGACTAGATATCACTAGGTAGTACTCTTAGACATATATCAAAAATCAATTCAAAATATTTCTTGAAAATCGACCAAATTTATATTTAGATACCGCCACTTAAGTTGACAAAGGGGGCATTTGGGTTTATTCAAAAAGCTAGCTTTACATTTTCTCCCACTTCTAGGTAGGTTTCTCAACATAAAACAAGGGATGCCGATGATAAGATATCATTAGAGATTACTCCTAGACATGTATTCAAGTAAATTCAAAATAATTCTCGAAAATTGATCGAGTTTATATTTATATATATATTTAAGTATTTCTTGAAAATCGACCAAGTTTATATTTAGATACCGCCACTTAAGTTGACAAAGCGGGCATTTGGGTTTTTCAAAAAGCTGGGTTCACACTTTCTCCAGCTTTTAGGTCCGTCAAATTAAAACAAGGGGTGCCAATGATTAGATATCATTAGAGATTACTCCTTGACACGTATCGAAGTAAATTCAAAACATTTCTTGACAAAATATCTAGTTTATATTTAGATTGAGCCATTTAAGTTGACAAAGGGTGCATTTTGGGTTTTTCAAAAGCTGGGTTTTACACTTTTTCCAACTTCTAGGTCTCTGAAAGTAAATTGAGACAGGCAGATGACTAGATATCACTAGATAGGACTCTTAGACATGTATCGAAGTAAATTCAGAACATTTCTTCAAAAAACATCTAGTTTATATTTTGATAGAGCCATTTAAGTTGACAAGGGGGGCATTTGGGGTTTTCAAAAGCCGCATTTTCACTTTCTCCAACTTCTAGGTCCCTTTAATTAAAACGAGGGATGCCGATGACTAGATATCACCAGATATTACTTGTAAACGACACCCAGCATCTTTGGAGTTTAATTTGTGTTACAGTTTGTATATTTGTTCAACTATTAGAACATTGAGGAACAAATGAAATTGTTAGAACATTGAAACAACATAACACTAAACACATGAATATCTTTGCTATTAAAATTAACTATTTCAAATTAATAATTCCGTCGTCGTAGAACACCCAAACACCTGGCAAACACCTGTCACAAATTGAGGTGATGTGTACGTAAAACAGCGGATGCACAGTCCAACTGCATGCTGCTGAGGATGACTGCCACATTTTTGAGAGATAAAATCCAACACCTAATTTCCCTTGTATTTCATGTATTTCTTAATAAATTATATTTATTTCAAGCATAAAAAATGATTGAAAATAGGACAGATTCAACATTAAATATCTCCGCTTATACAGTTTCAACTAAGAAATCATTGTCACCATTCTTCATCATTTAGCTTCAGCTACTTGAATCTGTGTTAAAAATTTGTTGTGTCATGTGCTCTTTAAACTAGGTTACTATATAGGCAAAATACCTAAATTATCTAATTGCTCAGCATTCTAAAAATAGGGTTACGTTATGATTGAATATAGTGCTCTCAAAACAATCCCGAAGTAACATTAAGTTATAAGTTAAAGATATGACATGCTATCATCTATTACATTCAAATAACGACACCATAATCAAACTTAGGCATAATTCAGAATAGGCCTACCTATTCATGTAGCTACGTCATCCAAGTTTAACATTTGTAATTAAACAATCATGTAATAATATAAAAAGAGGACGATAAATTAGGAATTCCATTAATTAATTAACTAAATAAAAAGCACAAATTTCATGAAATTGGAAAAGTATAAATCCGGCTTTTTGAAAAGACACAAATGCCCCCTTTGATAACTTAAATGGCTCAATCTGAATATAAACTTGATATTTTGTCAAGAAATGTTTTGAACCTACTTCAATATAATTTGTCAAAGAGTAATCTCTAATGATACTTAATCATCAGCACCCCTTGTTTCACTTTGAGGGACCTACAAGTTGGAGAAGGTGTAAGCCCAGCTTTTTGAAAAACCCCAAATGTCCCCTTTGTCAACTTAAGCGGCTATATCTAAATATAAACTGGATCCTTTTTCGAGAAATATTTTGAATTTACTTCGATACATGTCTAAGAGTAGTATCTAGTGATATCTAGTCATCTGCATGTCTCAATTTATTTGGATAGACCTACAAGTTTAAGTGAAAGACCAGCATTTTGACCCCCCTCCCCCCAAAAAACCTTTGTCAACCTGGACGGTTATATATCTAAACATAATAAATTTGATAGAGCTTTTTCATGAAATTTTATCAATTTACGTCGATACATGTCTATGCATGTGATACATGTTGAGTGATATGTAGTCATCGGCATATCTTGCTTTGATTTGAGAGACCTTATAATTCAAAAAGAAAAAGATGGCTTTGAGACTTTGTCAAAGCGGAATGAGTATAGTATAATTCATATTTTGCAAACTAAATAACTTTGGTATCAAAGAGTCAAGCAATGATAGTCAAACTTAGAATCATAGTAGTTTATTATTTATTTTAAATGTGCAACCAGTTTTAGATAAATTAGTGCGCGCTTTTAAAAGAACCAGACAGTTTTCATTGCCAACGTATAGAAGGTTTCTAGACTTTGTTTAACTCGACTGTCGTGTTTTTGCAGAATAAATATCGAGCTGCTGTTCGTTGAAGCATTATCAAATACCGTCAACAGTTTTAAACTTCGATAAGTCATAGTTTACTATGTGCTTACCTATTTAGCGATATAGATTCTCGACTACAGTGTGTCTAGAACCATAGAATAATCAAATAATAGGCCATGACATTCAGGAATTAAGATTTATGCCGTCGACTATTTGACATGATAATAAAAGTTTTCTGAATCCATTTAATCGTAACTTTTTTATTGTGAAGTGTAAACAAGTATTCAATTTTCATTAAAAAATATAAAGTGTAATCTAAATATAAGTCATAGGTTTCCTTCGTTTAACGTCTGCATCTGATCGCCATTTTGTAAAGATAACTTACGTGTTAGGCTTTGGCCGCACAATTAGAGCAAATTGACCGCTTTGGATATGTTACGGCACATGCGCGCGCAGGTGGTCACAACTTCTATCTGTTTGTCAAATCGCATCCCTACCATTAGTTGTTGCATCGGAAATTTCACTTGACCGAAATACAAATCAACAAATGGTATCAGAGTTGGCAAACTCAAGCACAACAATTTCTGCATTGTTTAATGATATCTTTGTATGTTCATAAAACTAAACTACAAACCAAGTAAACAACATACTAGCATGCAATAACTATATGATACAATACAATAACTTAATTATACCTGTTTTACAGACAACTATAAATGATATAAAGTATTTATTTAACTGTGTATTATAATACTATGTATTTCAAACGATATACGTCAAAACCGGTAAAAAGGTAAATTATTCAGCAGAAAAATTTATGAGGCAAAAGCATGCCAATTAATGAGTCCAAGTGTAGTTATGGTGTTGGCTGATTTAACATTTTTTCTTTGCTTTTGCTTAAACTGTTCAGCATTCTTCTCGTGCACACGATAACCCAGTAAAATGGTCATCATAGATGTCAATAGCTAGCAGGGAGCTTTACTATCCAAACGAAATACAACAGACGATTTATACAAGAGTTTGTTTGGTTTTACCAAATATTGTTTTGCCAATACGAACATAGTCTGACCCATATTCAATCTAAAAATAGAAACAGAAAACTCAAAAGATACAAGAAATAAAATTTGACGAATACTATTGTTCTCGTGGATTGCCTAGCGAGGTGCACTGAATTGCTCATACCAACAGTTGTAATTTTGTTAATACCACATTGCCTTAGTTCAGCAGAAATAGTGATATTACAGGCATAAAATTGAATATCATGCCTTCCTAGCTTAAAGGCACAAAATTGACCATCGCAGCCTTGCGCGCTTAAAGTAGAGAAATGAATGTAGTTTTTCAAGCTGCAAATAGTGTAGTCAGACATGAAAATAGCCATGAAAATTTGAAAATGGTCTGAAATCTAGGATATCTTGATAAATTTCAATGGGAAAGAATGATAAATAGAATTTCACAAAGGTAAAAATAGTCTGAAATCCGCTAAAAGTCTGAAAATTCTCATGTCTGTGTAGTGAATTAGCGCTGCGTCACTGAACATATTCAAAAAACCGAGCGCAAAGGATGCCGGTAGATTTTATGCACTCAAGGTTGAAAGGTGAATGCCATTTCTCACAAGCAGTGTTGTGAATCATTGCATTGCAAAACCAATCGGAAGACATAGCCCAATAGGCTGCTGTCAATTTCATGCCTTTAAACAGAGTGTTATAGCTGAGTCCAATAGAAACGGTTACTGGAAAATTAGAGATATCAAGCAGTTAAAAGTTACTAAATATTTCTCGCTTCACACTGTTATGTTTCTGGAAAATAACAATCCAATACAAAAGTATCAGAGATACTACTATAATGTTGCCCACAGTTACTAAAACTATTCCTTACCGCTGTTTCATAATCATTTGACATTCCCATACTCATTTGAACTTCCTTTGACATAAGACCTAACGCATTCATCACATGCTGTTTGCATTCTGTCAAACACTGCAAAATAAATCAAAAGACTTGAAATAATCTATATCTATAAATCCAAATGTCTTTGTGTATTTGTGTTTGCGTTGGTTTTACGCTATTTTCTCAGCTATTTCAAAATCAATTGAATCAAACAGCATCATTTAACAGATAATTGCAAATTGCTGCAGCGAAAGGACTTTAGCTTTACAAATATCTATATACTTTGTTACGTCGCTTTACTATTGTTTGATACTGGAATTTTAGTGTTCTCCAATTTCATTTAGAAATTTTTCACATAAATTACATGTTTGTCTTGACAAGCAGACAACGTCATAGGTAGGTTTAATTCGGCTAAAATTGAACCAGCAAGGCAGGTAAGGCATTGCTACAGTCAAATTTCTTATAACAGTCATCTCTATAAAGCGGCCACCTGTCTATAATGGTCAATCTATCTCTAACAGCTGGCTCTTATAAACAGGTTTCATTGCGGTATGTTTAAAACTATCAAAATTATATTTATATTTGGAAACGGCGGAATATATACCATGGTGTAAAGGGCAAAATCGACCGGCGACCGCTGCGAGCACAAGTTGAATTTATGCTTAGCGTAATTCAACCGTCTCGCTTTAAAACTATAGTTATACGCAGGCCTAATTTGTAATAAATTCATGTCAACAATGAACATTGTGTTATACACAATAAGCATGCACGTGATCCTAAGTGTGTAGCGCCTGCCAGTCATTTTTAATCCTTCAAAACAATGCTTTGAAGTCAATTGCCTTATAAGTTATATATACATTCAAACCGGTTATAACGGTCACCTCTATAATGCGGCCACCTGTCTATAGTGGTCACTCTGGCCAGCGCCGGATTAACATTTCAGGGCCACTAAGCACTCTCTCTCCTAAGGGCCCTAAAATGGGTGTGGCAAACATAGAATTAGCCTCATTTTCAAGTTATCATCTCAGTTTGAATTTTCATAGTCGCCATTTTATTTTTGTCCGAAGAAAGACAATTCACGCAAAAAATAAAATGTTGTTATTGCAGTGGTAGAATGATGGTTTTGGAGTATTTAAAAAGATTTTACAAGATTACAAAAGACACAGTATTATTTGTTTTATCAAACCCATTTTGTTTTGCTGTTTAAATTAACTTTACACTATTCAAAACAAGATTGAATGATGAAATCATTTGTTGAATGTTTAGGCCTACTTTTGAAAAGTATTATTCGAAAACGAAGGGCCCTAAGCTGAAGCTTATTTAGCTTACGGGTTAATCCGGCGCTGACTCTGGCAATGCCTAAAACAGTATTTTCTATTGAATCAGACCTGTATATAAATGCCACCTGTCTATAATGGTCAATTTATCTACCTCTAGTTGCTGGCTGTTGTATACAGGTTACACTGTATATATTTTTGTTCTACTTACCAGAAAGTCGTCAATGGATACATTGTCAGCATCTTGCTTGGATGAACCCATTGTCATTAACCCAGAGAAATGCAAATTTGGGCATTTATCATGGATATGTTCTGCTATGTGTGTACTGTTGACAGGTGTACATCCATTTGCATCTACAATGAGGAATTATGACTATTAAATTAAGAAATTCATGTCCAAACATCAACAATACAAAATGTGGTATGATCCTGTTATTAAACACCGTAATAGCATATATTAACCAAATTGACCAAACTTCTTTGTATGCGAATTGATCAAGTTGGATAATTTTGCATTTTATTTTTGAGCACTGCTGAGAAGTGTATACATTACACACTGTGTAATACACAGCTCCAACCAAACATAAGTAAGTGCATCTATGAATATATTTCATATCAAGAGGTATTGATGTAAGATCTTGAACAACATGCACAACACACCAGCCAATAACAAAGCATACATATATTGCATACTCACTATAACGCTGACTTGTGTTGACTTGAACCAGAACATTTAATGGGCTTGACTCTTCCTTTCGATCCCAGGAATTATTTAATGCATTTGCCATTTCAACACTATCAACTGTTTGAACCATGAATAGGTTTGGAGTATCTGCAATAAACGATAACTGATTTAATGAGCCATTGACAGTTTCACAGTGCAAGTGCTTATCATATCTTGAATATAACCAATTGAGTTGTTATCAGATGTTCGGTCCGAGTGTTGAGGATATCTGACAATGTTCTGATAAATATTTTACTGACTTAAAGGCTGAGAGTGTTGATTAGGCTACTTCGTTATTGTTTGACTTGATATGTTCATTAAAGAACTTTAACAACATTTCAATCAAAACTTGTGGGAGTCAACGTTGGCTTGCATCCACACATCGGTAAACTAACATGCTTATTACATCAGTTAATGGTTCATGAATGAATGAGAAGAACAAATGGAAACAATTACAATGCTTTAATGCTGACAGTCCAATCATAATTGATAATAATACAATTTTATAACCACGATGATAATAGCTGTGTTAAGTGTTTTGAGCTTGCCTTGCGTAAGTCGGAGAATGGGTTGCATGACTGCGTTACAGGAATTATGTGAGTTTCAAGACCAGTAGAGGATGGCAAGGCCTACTATATACAATAGGCAATCAGATATTTCAATAATAAATAGTTAGATCGCACAGACACTAGCAGGGTCCCACAAAAGTAGGTATGCTGGAATCCTAGATGATGCTAGATCCCGCAAAGCTAGAGAAAATTCAGAATAAAAACTAATAGTTTTATTATTTATAGGCCTATCCTCAACAAAAATTTAGAAGAAAATGTTGAAAATATTTTATGATTTTGTAGGGCTAAACTTTTTGTCGGACACTAAACACAACAAACTCTCAAATTTCAAAAATAGTCGGATATCTAGGATATATTGATTAAGTTGGAAGGGTTTTAACGGCAAAAATGTTAAGGGTAATAAATTTTTATGGTTTAACAACTTCGGTAGAAATAGTCTGTCAAACTACGCCGAAAGTGGAAAAATTATCATACTCATTTCAGGAGTACGGTCTTACCACATAACATGTTGGTTTTATCCTTCTGTAGCTGACCTACAAAATGCCATTGAACATCCTTAACACCTTCATGCTACGGAAAACAAAAGGAAAACGATATTAGAGAAAGTAATAGCTATTAGCTAGGGATGTATTTTGGTATCAATTGAGGACTGAATACTGATGTGATAAAACACTAATCTCAGATAACCTAGCATTGGTTGGTATAGGGTTTTGTGGATTTGTTTTAGATTGTTGCATTGGCAAGGTAATAGACGTTGAATCAAGTCAATTGAAGCTATTCAAAATTTTATGCTATCAATCCACATTCCCAGTCTGCCTGTCAGCAAGTTAGTGCATTGGCCAAAACTAGTGAGTCAGAGCAATTGGAATACTGCAATGAACAATCAGACAGTCGGTCATTCGTTATTGTCTATATTTGATAAGGGTGACCTGGTAAACTGCAAGGCTGATCTCCCCTGGTGGTGAGGACCCTCTAAAATATCAATAAATTTTAATTTCAAAATGCATGTTTACAGGCTAATATTATAGAAATTAAATTAAAAGCAAAACTAGGCATATTCAGCAACAATTAAATAAAATCATATAAATTAACATGCCGATTGCGTAACCCTATTAAAAGGCAAAAAACCAATGCAATATTGTGGTAATTACCTCAAATCGACGAGCTTTGAATTGCAATTCTTGAACCTAATAAGAAGCATTAAAAGTAGTAAGTCAACTATTCATTATCTACAACAAAAGAAATGTTACCGCATAGCAGAATTATTTTCACTATAGTACTTACATAGTTCTCACCAAACTGCCTTTGACCACATTCGTAGGCTTGTTGTAAAGCAGCTGTAGGTTTTGCTCTACTCATTGCAACTAAGGAAGGAACACGGATTGTCTTGACGCCCAATTCCTAGAGCAAAAAGTAAACAGTTACCATTTCAATATTCAAGACAAACTCATTAGATATTAAACTTAGACCACATTTCAGATTAATTTTAATTTGTTTCTTGATTTGTGTATTGTCATCGTCTAATTCTCAGAATGAAATTCAATCGGCTTCGATCGTCTTTTCTCTATAGATTTCTTCATGCCTTTATGTAGAACAGTGGAACCAGTCAAACGAGATTATTCAAACTCAATAAAGCATGAATTTTCATGCAACTCGAAATGTAGTTTATAAAAACCTGAATAAACCTGAATACCGCATAGGGAAAAAGCAGCAAACATATATACAATCACGATTTAAACGTCTAAACTGAAATTTCCATATTTATATTTTCAGGGAGGGGACCAGCTCAGCAAACCTCAAAGATGATATTGTTAAATAATAAATTATTATTATAAATTTATAATGATGAATTCATGGTTTTAGGCTTTGTAGGTTAAATAGGTTAGACCGAACATATATGTAGGTGTCGTAGGTTCATACAGGTGAAATCGTTTTTTAATATATCTCAGTAGGGACAGGGTCAAATGTTGATGTCTTTCTTTGCCAGCTAGGCCTATACTGTCTCAGTTTTTGAACTTTTTACCTCGGTTATTACTTCTATCTGGACAGCCTTGGTGCTTTGCTGGTCTGAAAGAAATGTAATGATTGTATGGCAAGATCGAGCGATGGGCCAATGGGGTTGGAACTTGTTAGGTGTGCTATGTATTTGCAATCTAAACTTACCGAAGCACGTCTAGCAGAAGCATTTCGAATGTTGAGTAAAACCGAAGATAAAGCTTTTCCAAATGCTGGAGTTTCCAAGGCAATTTTAACTTTCTCCATCTTGTATTATTGGTGATTTCGTAGTTGGCTGTGAAAGTTGAAATCGCAGTTTGATTTTGACCCTAGCGAAAATTGCGAACTGCTTACACAACAGTGAAAATAAAAAGACTTCACTAGTAAAATTCATTACAAAGGCAGCAAAAGAGAAATTATATAGCCCTTGGACTAGCAACTCCATGTTTGGAAATTACAAATATGGAAGTTTACTAAGGGAAGCCAGTAGGATCGCATTCAAGGCAAACTACTAAATAAATTTCAACCAATCAGTGAAGCCTATTCTGTGCACGTGTGAAAGTGTTTTCACTAGGATTTTCACAACATTTTTTCATATAGATCATGTTAGTCCACTTGTATTGTTCTATTCACCATGCGCGGTCACGCGATCCAAATGTCAAGAAGAGCTTGACGCAAGAACGGCTTGAAGCAAGCGGCAAGCTCTCAATCCGTTCCATAGAAACCCTTGCTATTATGACGTTCTAGAATTCATTTCGGTTGACTTGCTCCAAGTCTCACTTGGTATTTTTATGACGATTTTGATATGTTGGTTATGTTGGTAAGTCTCGCTTACCAACAATCAAATCTCGGCACATCAAAGTAAGCGGGACTTAGAGCCATCAATCATTTCGGTCGATTGTCGATTGTAGAAAGATTTAATAAATTTAGATTCCTAGATTTTTACCGTACATCGCATAAGTTTGATAGTGTTAATGATATTCTTGTTCGATTTATATGCCTTTTAAGTAGGAAGAATTTGACCGCAAATATCTAAGTCTTTGTTATAAAGCTTCAGTTTATAGATGAATAAATTGATAATTGTACAGAGAAGTAGCACTGTAAACTCATTTTTAATAATGAAAATTTGGATTTTTCTAAAAATGGCTGTTGCATTTGTATACTTCCGGAGGAACAACGGAGACAAAATTGATAAAAATGTTGGAGGGGGTACTACGGGCTGACTACGGGGTAGCCTGCTCGCAGACTCACTGTCAAAATGTAAATTTGGTAAACAGTAAATAGTCTGCTGTTTACCAAGTTTACATTCTAACAGTGAGTCTGCGAGCAGGCTAACTACGGGGTTGATTTTAACATTTTACACATTAATCACTTACAGTATTTATATGTACAGTCATAATTTAATATTAAAGTCATTAAATTATTTACAATCCATGACACATTTTGTCCAAAGCCACATGACAACATGACATGCAGCATTCAATATTACAGTATATGAGTTATTATATGAGAATATGAGTATCGCATTCTATATTAATCAACTAAACAATAATTCATATTTATTTATGGATTGGATGAAAGCCTATAATATTTGCTTGTGATTATGTAACAGCCAAATTTAATTCCTTGACCCAAATATCAAGCTGCCAACACGAACATAATCAGCACCAGTGATTATCTGAAAGTTAAAAAAAGATATATTAAAAGCTACATGTGCATATAGTCAGCTAGGAGAGGTAGACATATTGACCAGACCACTATATGCAGGTGACCGTTATATACGTACATGATCAAAGCAATAGAAAACGTTATTATAGAAATTTCTAGAGTGTCATGATATTGTGCATGTAGTCATCGAAAGGAATTATTGTTTTGTCTACACATGAAAAAAGGGAGATGCCATGAAATCGTGCATAGAATTAAAATCACAGTATCATATTATAATCGATAATGTCAAGCGTTAGCCAACACTGTGGCGTTTGTAAATTGTTTCATCTCTCATAATAATTCCCGAGCTAAAACATGTTTCATCTCTCATAATAATTCCCAAGCTAAAACAACAACTATAGAAATGGGCCGTTGTATAGAGGAGACCGTTACAAAACGTTTCACTGTACTTTAACAAATTGCACAACTTTCAATTATATATCCTATCGGACTATCGGAGATTATGCGTTTTTTCTAGGTTCATTCACGTCATGTGATACTCCTGCAATTATCATTTTCAACGAGGGAGATATTTGAATAATTTGAATAAAATAAAATGTTAAACTACTGTACATTAGATGTTATATTTTATGTTTTCTCTATTGTTATTGTACCTTTATTGATTTATTTACTCAGTTAATTTAATGCATTCACAATATTGTCTTGCGGGAGTACAACATGCAACAACAACTGCAAATCACTCTTGTTACGCCACTGTGAACACATAACGTTACACAGCAAGCCACAACGTTAGTTAGTTGTTAATTGTAGCATGAGTTGATTTGCCAAGTGCCTAGTGACGACTTGCATTTTCCAACATCATGAACATTAAATAGACCAATTTTCATGAACGTTTGATCAATTGTTCATGAACAGTTCATGAAAATACACCATTCAACTTTCATGAATCATTTCCATATTGAAATACACCTTTTCATGCTTGCATACAAGTAAACAAAAAATGTTAAGTTGGATATAAACAAGACACTTTCGGCTTGAAACAAATACTTATGCAAGAATACAGGACTGTTCAAGAGATAATTAAAGGAGTAATACATACAGCTTCTTCAAAATCACTTGACATTCCCATGCTCAGTTCAATATTTTCATTATCCAACCGGTGGTCATTAACGACTAGCTGTTTACAGTGCTTCAAACTCTACAAGAAAAATTAAAATCAAGTTATTTCAGTGCTTATCACCTATGAAAAAAATCATGAGTTCATGAACATTTCCTTTTGGGTTAGCCACAAGAAGCTCATGACATGACAGTTCAATGCAGATTCATAAAAGTGAAACTGACCAGACTTTGTTGATAAAATATTTTTTCAGTAGAATCAAATATTGTTTTTCAATCAACTATTGTTGATGAAAAGGTTATGAAAAATGACAATGGATTTAAGAGTTCGCTGACAATTTCAAGAATCGTTCACAATCTGTTTTTAGTCGCAACCGACTAGGGTACTATTTGATTAACGGTATCTGAAATCTGATTGCAGTGATTGGTTGCTCAATCGGTCATTATTTCTTGATTAGTGAATGCTGGAAAGTTCCCTTGCAAATTTCAAAAAGTAGACTTGAAGCGATTCGCAAATGTTTTTGAATCAATTTTATACAAAAGTCTTCTCTTTGTCTACGTGCCTGATAAAACAAAACAAGCAACAAAATATGAGATGAAGTTTTTAATGGTATGCTATGCATACATAATTTTAATCTTATTTAACAACCTTCTGGGAATTTTTCGATTCTACTTTATTGCAGATTAGATTAGTTCACTAGTCAGTTAAAGTTTGTAAACAACACACTTCTACTATATTACAAACTGCAAACATTACTAGGCTACATGAACAGTAATGAATTTATACATATGAGGAAAGGCATAAATTAATCTGGGAAACCCCCTTTTGTACTCTGGAAAAATGAAGTTCTAAAAGTCTTCATTCTATTCTAAAAAATTAAAAAACAATTCAACGAGAGGAAAATATTGGCACTATTGTTTCAAACCTCGTCAGCCGGAATGAAAACATCATTGGCTAAATTATGATACGTGAATTAGTAAATGTGAAATGTAAGATATGATAGACTTACTGTGAAATCTGGGTTGTCTCCCTGCGTGTAATCATGATTAGGTGATCCAATGGTCATCAGTCCAGCAAATTGTAAATGAGGGCAAGAATCAAGGATATGACCAACAACACTAGAACATTCTGACGGCAAACATCCACTTTTAGCTGGTACGAATAAAACATACAATGACAATTTGTGACAGGACATCACTACATACAGTTAATTTTAATAGGGCATCGCAATGGCGGGAAATGACTAACCGGGTTCCCGGACTCGATACCCGGGACCCGTTTGAGTCCCGGAATTTTCCAAAAAAAAAGTATATTTTCCGAAATTTTTTTTATAAAATTTTTTTTTTCTGGACACATTTTATTTTATTAAAAATTGTTTCTGAAAGTCTTTTTTGCGAATATATTATTTCTAAATTCAATCCATTTGTGATACTCTAATTGTATTGATGTTAAAAAAGTTTTAAAAATAGATAAAATGCGATGGAAAAAATGGAAAAACGTAAGCGACTTAAAGGAGCAAGATTGACCGGCGACCGCTGCGAGCACAAGTTGAATTTATGCTTAGCGTAATTCAACCGTCTTGCTTTGAAACTATTGTTATACGCAGGCCTAATTTGTTATATATAGGCCCTATATCAGGCTCCTTTAAATTGTAAACAACATCGTTCTATTTGATTAACACCATTCGATTTCTATTGTTTGAAAACAATAGCGGATGTGCTCCCATAGCAAGCAATCAAATTTCACGCTTTGTCGAATGAAATTTTGAATTTATGTCGAGTGGAAAAGACATGAAGAAAGTGAGAAAACTTCAACCATCTAATGATATGATTATACACTGATGATTGTTTAAATATGTTTCATTATTTATTATTTTGAGTAAAAGTGGTTTCAGTTCGGCTAATTTACAATATATTCCTGTGTTATTCAACTTTAAGAAAACCACATGGTCTTTAGAGAATGCGGAGTTTGTCTGTCAGATTAGATTTTCAATTCAATTTTGATCAATTCTTTACAACTCATTGGATTATTATTTAAAGCAGCAATCAGTGTTATAAAATACTATCAACATCAATGAAACATAAACAAATCGAAAATAATGATTTCATAAACATAGAAAGTTGAAAAAATTTATGTAAATTTTGGGGAAAATTTTCCCGAAATGCTTTCCCGGGACTCTACTTTTGGTCCGAATCCCGGTTTCCCGGGACTCACTGCGATGCCCTACATTTTAATAACCATTAATGTAAATATAGACTAAATTACCCTGTTTATAAGGAAGGAGGATGAGTTACTCACCACGCCGACTTAAAATTGTTTGTGTTTAAGATTTGGTGTGCGTCTACCCGAGTTGAATAACTTAAAGCCAATCTAAGCATACGCGTTGACTTGCCTAAGTCTCACTTTTTACAATGACGATTTTGATATGTTTGAAAAGTATACAAAAATAATGATATAATTGCCCTGTAGCTGTAGCCTATAGATATGTCATGTGTCTATAGTGGTCATCTTATATATAATGGATACTATAAATAGATTTCACAGTACTTACATTCCTCTTGACTTGTGTTTATTTGTACTAAGATCTTTAAAGGATTTTGATGGTCTCCTTTAGCCCAAGCTTTATTTAAGGCATCAGCTAATTTGGTGTTATCAACCGTTTGAATCATATGAAGTGATGAGCCTATGCCTTTTAAAGGAATAAAGTCAAACCTGTTATAACGAACGGTCACCCCTATCCAGCGGCCACCTGTCTATAGTGGTCAATTTATCTACCTCCCGTAGCTGGCCGTTATATACAGGTTTCACTGTAGTAGAAGACACAGTCACAGAGTCCGACAAAAGTATGAATCCTGGAATCCTAGATTCCGGAAGGTTAAAGCAAATTCAGAAGAAAATTGAGATTTTCAATGATTTATAGGTCAAACATCAACAAAAAACTTTAGAAGAAATATTGAAACGTCTCTAGGATTCCAGAAGGCAGAACCTTTTGTCGGACCCTGCACAGCCAAAGATCAAATTTCAAGAGATCCGATCAGAAGTTTAACTCTAGTGTCCTGCAACCTAACAAACGTTAACACAAGTCCTGTGTATTAGCCATTGACACATAAGCCACAGGTGCAGTAATAATAGGAATCCGAAAAAACATTGAAAAAACAGTATTTCTGCAGTTTCCTTATGGAATTTTAAAACTGTTAAACAAAATAAAAGTTCAATTCAGTTTATTTACAAGTGCATTGGTCATATATCATCATACAGAAATTGATCAAACTGTTTGCAAAGGTCAAGTTTTTAATTGTTGTGACTTAATGATCATTTTCTAAGCTTCCAGATAAAATTTATATGCCAAGGACAGTGATTGTAATTGCTCATATAAAAGCAGAATAAAAGGGTACGAACAAAAAGTAAAATAATAACGTTACTAATTCTAAGTTAATAATACCTCATTCATAGTTAACAATATAGTAATACTTTACACTAAAATTCAGAATTCATGGCACCATTGTTTGTTTCAATCATCGACAAAACAGTTATTGATCTCAAGTTCGCAAAACTGGACAATGATCTCAAGGCGGACCTCACATTCCATCAATAGTTCTGTTAAAAGTGGTTGGTTACATCACACATTTAAAGTAATAAACAATTTTGAAAAGGAAATAGAAAATAAAGGTTGTAATGGTTGTAAATATCGTGTAGGCTAGGCATATTGATCATCAATTAAAATGTATTTTTCATTTCAACTTACTGCATATCAAATTTGCTTTATTTCTTTGCAGGTGACCAATGAAATGCCACTTGATATCATTGATTCCTTCTTTCTAAATAAAAAATTTAGTATAATAAAATTTTGTCGACAAAACTCAAATGAAAAGTCTTATCTTCTTGTTGTGATATTATTAAACTTATGTAAATATGCAGACAGTAATCAAGGTTATGTATACTTAATGCCGACCACATAGGAATCTTAGACCAAGTAGTAACACTGTCAGATTTGAAACTATAGGATAGTCACTCAGACATGCTCTCTGTTAGTCTTTGAAATACACATCATATCATTATATCAACTTCCTAAACGACACCTTTTTAAAGTATCAGACAGAACCGCGAAAAACAGTTCAGGTGTTCATTAGCAGATCATGCTTGTTGAATGGAAAAAATTTTCATGACATATTCAGGAACTGTTCAGGAAGGTTCATAAAAGTCAAGGCTGAGTTGCTTGAAATTCGAGAGATTTGAACCAAGCCCTGTTAATCAGATCTAAAGTTCGGTTGCTGTGCAATTTTAGCTACTCCTATCATATTCACTCAGATTAGCCTGTGTACCAGCCCTGAGGTTTTTCCTGAAACCGTAGGGTCTGTGAACTAATGTGTGATTTCCAGCCCAACAAGTTTCCATGGAATTGGGATATAATTGATGAATTACGTTGTATTATCATTAAGATCATTGTCGCGGCTGATAACCATGACGTGTTTGACGAAGAGTTGTGATTTTATGACAATAGATGTTTTGTGACAGTGTGTGAAATGGGATTTCAATAACTTAACATATTTAAATAGGTGCTATTTTCGATGGGCTGAGAATCACACATTAGTTCACAGACCCTATGGTTTTCAAAACAAACATCGGGGCTGGTTCGCAGGCTAATCTACTCTATGCTCAATACTAATGTATACTCTACCTAACTAATCAATTTAATCATGTAACATAAATCTACAACAAATCATCAATTATATTGGACAAATAGTACTCACTTTGAACTGCGTGGCTTTGTCAACTAATTCTTGTACCTAGACAACAGAATAGGAGATGTATGGTCAATTACAATGCCCCTGAACTTTGTTATGTCAGAACAAAAATTACTGCAAAATGTTAAAGGAGCAAAAATGATAGGCAGGCGCTACGCACTTAGGATCACGTGTATGTTTATTGTTTATAACACAATGTTCATTGTTGACATGAACTTATTACAAATTAGGCTTGCGTAGAATAGCTAAGAATCTCTGGTAACTAGGAAGAAAAGATGCTGATTATGAAAAATTATCGATGACAGAATAAAAGAATAAAACTCCAGGAGTAGGCTAAACATGAACCACATAATGATCACCTTCTAACACCTTGCCACATGAAACATAATTGAGGGGAGTCAACGATGTAATTACTCTAGACAATGCTAACTGCTTCAACTTTTGAAATAGAGCTCTATCTACAGTTCTGGATTGAATTCGGGCCTACGGGCCCTCAGCTTCAAAGAAACCTAAATAGTAGGGTGCTGTGAAACCAGATAAACTACCAGATTAACCTGGCTCCGCATGGCCCACTATTCCGCTACTCTACATATGGGCCCTGAAAAAATTCAGCGAATGGAATGATATGCTAGTAACGTCATCTATTTTATAAACAGAACACAAAAGACCACTTGAGAAAAACGGCTGTAATCTACATGTGAAACAATGTGCTCCACAATATGTGAATCATTTTTAACGCTTTTTCAATTCACAAAGACGTCACAAATTATTTTACGAGATAGAAAATAGACCAATCACCATCTTAGGTAGCACATGCTAAGCTGTGATTGGTCATTATGATTTTTTGTAATGAGTGCATCACTTTATCCACTAAAAAGTTACATGTTTCCTATCCAAAACAGTCATTGGTAAATTGGAGTACAGGGGCATGTGTGAGGCAAAGGTCTGCTACCAGCTTGCCAGTCATTATGGTTTATTCGAAAAAGACGGTGCTGGTAAATATGGTTGTTTCGCTTTGAATTTTCTAAAATACAAGATCAGCTTCTAAAATCTTATTAGGCCTACATGATTCAGCATTTTTGTGGTTGTAATAAGAGGGTTTAAATTAAAAGATAAAAAGGTTTTTCCAATTTTAATTACCTATAGTTTAGTTCGGCCTATGTCTGCTGACTAGTCTGTTTAAGGGTTGATCTATACTCTATGGTCTAGCCTGCTTTAGAGGTCACCTCTATAAAAACACAACAACATCAACATTGCTCATCTTAGTCATGCCCAAATTTGTACTTTGATTAAATCATCCCTGTGTAGAAAGGCCACCTGTATATAACAGCTAATTTTTCCCCATTTAAAAGCTGGCTGACATTATATACATCTGCTACGGTATTAAAATGCTATAAATATAGTTGTTATTAAGCTTTGTACAAAATACTATAGGCCTATAATTACATTGAACACATCAATTATCATTTATTCTGATGTCAGCACCATTAATAATTTCCGCTTACATAATTTTCACCAAAATGCCGTTGCCCACAATCATATGCCTGTTGAACAGCAGTAGATGGCTTTGTTTTGGTTACTGCCACTAAGGTTGGTAATTTCTTGCAGTTCAATCCACCATCCTGGAATTGATGAGGTTTGAGGTTATACATTATGAGGTATTAATATGTTGATCAATGTAAACATGTAGAGAGAAATCTGTTATAGAGGTCACCTCTATACAGTGGCCACCTGTCTATAGTGGCCACTCTTGGTATGTCTGAAATAAGATTCTATATTGTATCAACCCTGTATTTGTTTGAGTGCATTGGTACCTCAGCGGTGTACACACCTTCACTATTTCAATTGTAATTTCATCTCCTTGTTATTTCGTAATAACACGTCCCTCAAATAGACAAGCGCATTTGCTTAAGAGGTGTATTTCAGTCATACATGTATGTAGGTCTAACATTCACAATGATGGAAATAAAGACTATATAAAGGCTACCTGATATATAGTGTTCAATTTGTCTACCTCGTCCTTCCATAGCTGGCCGCACAGGTTTCCTGCTCAGTGTCCGACAAAATGTTCAGCCTTCTAGAATTTTAGAGGCATTTCAACATTTTCTCAAATTTGTAGTTGAGATTTGACCAATGAATGATTAAAAACATTAATTTTCTTCTGAATTTCCTTTAACCTTCTGGATTCTAGGATGCTAGAATTCCTACTTTTGTTGGTCCCTGACTACCCAACAGGCAAGCAACACTGTAAACAATGCATTAGTAATTGATAGTCCTTGGAATACCTCTAGGCCTACTGAAGAATGAAGTACAAATGAGACATTACTTCAATGTATTACCCGCATTTAAAGGACCGTAGCAGTCAGAGGTGAGTTGAGGAGTTTGCGGGCAAGATCTTGGCCGCGTAATTATTTTTTCAGCTGAAATTCCAGTTGCGCATTTCATTTTTTGTTCATATTTTACAAGAAAATGGCATAATTTCCATGATTGTTCAGATGCTATATTAAAAATTTGCTTCAACGTATCATCCACCAGCACAAAATTGCAGTAGAATATGGCTTAAATCCTGCTTGTTGCTTTGTGGTTAGTGATAGCATAAAAGCAGTATTCGATAAAGTTGATATTTCACATGTAAAAATATGATATTTTCACACGAAAACTAACACTTTTCAACCAATCACATCTGCGTCTTGCATTTACATTACCAAGAAAACTCCCGGGATTAGCGATTAGCATCTCTTTACGACTTCGTCTAAGCAGGTTATCGCTGCTGGTTATTGAAGGTGTGTGACTATTTTTAATACGCATCAACTATGCCGACTATGCTTAGACGAAGTCGCAAAGAGGTGTTAATCGTGTGAGCACTTGAGTGAGAAAAATCCAAAACTAAAAACTTTTGGCTTTAGAGGCTTATATCTCTTTACCTGGATCTTGAATATTGATCAAATATATTAGCTCTAAATCATTAGCTGAACGTTGAAAATTTCATTCCGAAAGCAGATTGTCATTTGGTTTAGGGTTTTTTTATCGAAGTGGATATAGTCCCGGTAACCGGGTCTTTGGTTGAAAAAAACAAAAGTCCCGGCAGTCAAATGCACACACGCACAACGCCAAGCGTCAAAGCGTGAAACATCAATATCATATTTTCATTTCTGTCACGGCTTCTCGATGTAATGGGATTGAAAATTCTTTCGTGAAAATTAAATGACATTGATCAATTTGTAATAATAATATAGCCTACTGATAGGCTATACATATATATGTGTTCGATAAATATGAAGAAGCACTACTTTAGTTGTTTTCTTTGACGTACTCTACATTTTTATTTGAGGAACAAAATGAAAACAACAGCGCTGCCTGCTTTGGTATAGGGCTAGTCTCGCCGCTATCATGGTCGTAAAACTATGATGTTGTTGATGTTATTGAAAGAAAACAATTACAAATGGTGGATCAATGGTGTTTAGGCAATATATAGTATAAGAATTTCAGTCTAAAAATGTGAGATTTGATTTTTAACTTGTTGAATGTCTTGAATGTTCCGTCGGCCATCGTTCGTTATAAACGCTACGTCGGTTTAAATAATTTCCCATTTCTGCTAAATCAAGCATATACTATACTGCGACAAATGTTGAATCATTTTCACAAGATATCCTATTTGCCACAATGTCATAATCAATTTAATTTGATATCTTCTAAAACTTATAAAATGATGTAACTTTAAAGTTTAAGAAGATTGAATGTTTTAGTTACATATTTTCAAGACAGAAACACTCTCTGCGCATGCGTATTTGACTGCCGGGACTCTTGCTTTTTTCAACCAAAGACCCGGTTACCGGGACTCTATCCACGTCCTTTTTTTATTTAGAGACAAATAAGTAAAAAGTTTAGTGTTTTTTCCGGTGTAAACTCTCTTGTTGAAAATAAACGGGTTCCTGTTTGAGGAAAAAGAGTGAGACACAAAATTAACCAAAATCGTCACTTTGACTGCAATTTTGAAGGAGAAATGATCACGCAAAGTAAAAACACAAGAAGACCATGTACGAATAGAAAATTTTTCTCTATCTAAAGAAGCAATCTCCCAATATCCAGGATATACACTTTAAATATAGCTCTTGTGTTAAAGCTTCATTGTGTTTTAAATTCTTAATAAAGTTGTTTGTCGAACTTCTACATGCTCCCAAGTAATTTTTTATATAATAAATAGAACAATTTATAGGCGAGCTAAGATATGGGATATATTTTCCGAGTGTTTAAATCTCTATTTGACGAGCGAGGCTATATATTCTTTTTGATCACCTTAAATATGAAAAATAAATTATATTTAAGATAATATAATCTTGAACATTGTGTTTGCAAATGATATAGTTTAGAAGTTTTATAGATACGCGTATGTTAAAAAGTTAAATTTAAGAGTCAAAAAGTCTTCCAATTGCGGATTCTCAGAACAGAATGTCACAGCTCTTTTCTGAGGAAGCGGTAAAGGTCAAACAAACATCAACTGGTACGCCATTATTGGTTCAGACTTCGGCAAGTGTGGCCAGTGATGTTTTGATGGGAGAACGAAGGGGAACGCCGTTCCCCACTACTTTCTCCGGGGGAGCGGCGTTCCCTCACTTCTTTCATTTGAAGTGAAGTTTCATATGTTCTTGCAGTGATATATATCAATCAGCAAGTGTTTTTATCTGACCATCTGGCAGTGTCCGCGTTGTTTAATAAGATACTAAATTTTAATAAATATAACTTTCGAGTTAACTTATCTCTAAAAAGTAAATTATTAAATGAACAAATAGATTATACTGAATTGGTTTCTTGAAATGCACTACAGAGCTTTTAAAAGATTAGGCCTATAATTTTGATAATTTTTGCGAAGGGCATTTTCCTGCTCCCCTCAGACATGAGAATTGAAATTTCAAAAAGAGTCTGAAATCTACAATATCTTGATAAATCTCAATGAAATTGAATGGGGAAAAGCAATAACTAGAGTTTCACAAGGCCCAAAATAGTCTGAAATCCGCTAAAAGTCTGAAAATTCTCATGTCTGTTCCCTAGAAAGGAGGGCCATTTTTAAGAATTGTGAGCCGTCCCCCACTATTTTTTTGCAGAAAACATCACATACACACACAACATAACCTAAGGGTAACAATACAGTGTCACGTTCATTATCCAAATATTTATGAATGATTGCAGTTCTGAATTGAGATCTCACCTGACCTTAACAACTTTAGTAGAAGCTTTCTGGATATTGGAGATCACAGACGCCAAAGACGACTCAATATGGGAAGCATTTAACGCCATACGAGCTGAAATTGCTCTAGCATATGCCATCTACCATTTTACTTTCAGTCAAAATTGACTGAGATAGCAACCAAGAAATTTCAACTCCAAGATAAATGAATTAAAGAATGCAATTCAGTTCAGTGAAATTCCAGTAAAAAAACTGTGTAAAATCAACACGAATCCAGTTGATAGCTGTAGGCTGAAGAGATAGTATCCTCATTTTCATGTCTATTTACCCCCCTTTTGGCAACTATACGAGGCCAACCCGTCCCCTACACGTTCCCTACTTTTTAACCTTTTTCTTGGGGGAGAGATTCATGTAGATAAGTGAAAAGTTAACATTAGGAGTAGGAGTGAAGTTCAAATCCCTAAACTTGAACTGATACAATTAAAATTGTATTTAGTGGGCACCGTAATAATTTTAATTAATTTTCATTGTAAAGTCAGTATACTCAGTAGCGAAGTAGCAATTGAAATAATAAAAAAAACAGCGTGTGTGTAACTTTTATTTTGTTTCGTATTCAAAATGAGCAATATGCTCGTTTACAATGAAACGAAAGATCATACAGTTATTACATAATAATTAGTGTTACAAGTTACAACAAATAGGCTTATACAGAGTACAAAACTACGATTTACATAAACAATTTTTAACATTACATTTATTTTCTGTGATTTACTGGTAACATCGTTCATAGGATGCCTTTACTCTCCATCGCTCTAGTGGTTTCCAGGATTGATTTGTTGAGTCCTTTTCCTTTCAGTTCTTTTATTGAATCTGGCGTGGATCGCCATAACCTTGTTCCGGTTGCAACAAATGATTTTCTTTTTTCTTCGGTCTTATATTTTTGTGTCTGAATTCTAAATGGCCCTCGAAGAGAATACTTGCTTTTGACTGTCTTAAATAGATTGCTGATTAGCTTTGGTGTTGATGTTGTTATAGCTTGATGAACAATGATTAATATGCGTGCTGTTCGCCTAACTAATAGGCTGTCCAATAATTTGTTGTTTTTGATGTTTTGATCAATTGTTTTTGTGCTGGCACTGGAGTTGAGCTGCCTTATAGCTGATATCTGTAAATTTTGCAGCTTCTGTTGGTTAGTGAATGACAATACAGTGAATAAGGTGCTGCAGTATTCAAGGTGTGGTCTGAGGTATGTTTTGTATAAGTTGATGGACATAGAAAAGTTAAGTGTGCCTCTGACTGTCTATGAGTAATTATTATCATGCCTTGACTAATAATTCTAATGGCTACTTTGTAGTTTGCATTGCATACTATGCTATATGTTTTGATTTGATCTGATCTGATGCAATAAATACATCAGATTTTTTTGAACACGTAAACACTGAAATCATTGTTGTCTTGCTATTGTTGCTTAGCAAATCCTGACAAATTTAACCAATAGAATTTCGACTCGTGTTGACGTCAGTATAAAGATGGCAGAAATTTGTCGAACTCGCTGTATTGAGAAGACGAAGTCAGAGCTTTTTGTAAAGTGTTGGTCTTGAACTCTTGTAGTAAAAAGATTATAATACATATTAAAGGTGCAGATTGACAGTTACTTCAACTTTTTGTATTCGAGATCTATAATTCTAGCCAAAATCTTTGATAATTTTAAAGTACCTGCGCCAAGAGGAAAGATTTAAGAATGGTGTTGTTCTATAGGTCTGTCACAATATTGTTGGTAATTTTGTTTGCATTCGATCGCAGCATACAAGAAGAATTTCGCGATGCTGGTAAGTGTATATCTTTCACATATTTCATCTTCTATGAACTAGATATCTGCTGAATTTCAGTCGAGTTACTAATAGGCCTACTAATAATAATGAAAGAGTAGGCCTAGGCTAAAGCAAAGCCGAAAGCCTATCACAAAATTCACAATGACGCAATCAACAAATACATATACATGGCAACGGTCAACCACACGTACTAAAGCAGAGCGGTAAAGTCTAGGGGCCCTAGCCTTCTCGGTATTCGATGTCCGATGGCACATCAAGGCTCATTCGACATAATCTTCAAAGCTTTTCGAAATTGGTATGAACTTATGCTCTTTCTGCTATTGATGGAATTCAGTTTATGATAGGATAGGGTCTAATGGCCTGTAAGTAGATGCACGTCAAGACCAAAGGTATAACATTGAAATATAAGGACGATATTGGGTGATATCGTCCATGCCTAGTCTACAGTCTAGTATGGCAGAGCCGCCCCCAAGATAATTTTTCGAGCATATCCAGCCATTTGAGATTTAATTAAATTTAGTTGAAATCCTAGCCTACATAAAAATGTGTGCTACACGCCTGAAGTCTTAGGCGCGCACAATAAATTTTGGTCTCAAGCTAAGATAGTCTAACAATTTCATTTATTTCCTTAATTCACAGAAAACGAGACAAGCGTTGTTCTTATCAAGTCAGAATTTGATGATGTTGTAGATGAATCAAATGATAATAAACGTCAAGTAAAAGTTGAAACAGTTACTGATCTTAGCAGTGATATTGACCCCAACGTTGAACGTTTTATACCAACACGAGAATGGCAAGAAATCAAAGAAGGACAAGCTATTCCACCAGGTTTACATGTCAGATTAAACTTTCAAACTCACATTCGTGAAGCAAAACTTCTGGATCCCAAACCAGAGAAACCATCCAATTTGAAAGAAAAGATAAAACAACCCAATCAAGTAGAAGAAGATGACAAAGAAATCAAAATTGTTCATTATGAACCTGAAGATAAATTAGATGATGATAAAATTTACATCAGTAAAGATGAACTTAAGTATGCGTTGAAGGACTTCAGAGATAAATTTCATAACCATGATGATTCAATCTCAGAAATGACAGCAGATGACGCAGATGTACCACCTCCAGGTTAGTATAGGCTAGAGGCTAGAATCAGATCAGGTTAGGTACTACGGTGTAACCTGCATATAACAGCCAGCTATGAGAGGTAGACACATTGACCATTATAGGTAGGTTGCCTTTTATATACAGTGGTTGTGGTTTGATTGAATAAAAATTACTATTTTGCACAGAGTGACCACTATTGACAGGTGGTTGCTGTATAGAGGTGACTGCTATAGCAGCTTTTACTGTAGCAAGATAATAGGTATAGTGAAAACTATGGTAGTCCAACTCATTTTGCGTTTTCAAGAGTTCTAACTTGGTCATAATATTATCTTACCTTTACGTAAATAATCCAACTATACTGTAATTAACATCTTCAAACATTGAATAATCCAAATCTGAAAACAGCTTCTTTGGCCGATAGCAATAACATCCTCAAAACTCTGTCTTTGCCGCCCTCATTTACAACATTTTCACAAAATCGTATCACACTGTTCTTCAACTAAAATTATTGAATATGATGAAGTTTTCGTGTTTTGACTCAAATAAAATATTGTATGTCCACACAATTTTTCTTTAGGCCTAGCCTACTGTTATTCATGAAACAATTGATGTTAGCATAATTTTGAAGACTATACTATATTAAAGTTTTTAGGACTCTAAAGTTTAGATATTATAAAAATGTTTTTCTTATAAATAAACTGATAAATAACACTTTTTGACATCGAAACAGAAACATATTTGAAACAGATAAAAGGTTTGTCCCCCTGAAATTTTATTAACAAAAATTGCATGATTAAAAGGTCACCAGATGGTTGCTCGATTGCCTATTCTTCTTCAGCTTTGAGAATCTGACAAAATTTTATAAACAAATTTTGACGAGAATTTTTGAAAAATGTTTATCTTTGAATTTCCACAAACACATGAACCGACCAATCAAATTGCAGGATTACGTTCGATTATGGTGTCATATTTTAGAATTAGAATTCCTATTTGCCCAGGAATAAGGGGTTCCCATTTATAGAATAGAATAGAATTTTATTTCAACCACATGATAAAAGGATATATACAGGCTAGAGACATTGATTAATGAAATATAATATACAATGGTTGACGTCACCTTGTAAGCAAAATTTGCTTGTCTATTGAGAGACGCTGTAGAGTTTATGAATGACATGGGTAAAAGGTTAAAACGGAAATGGTGAATTTAAACTACAGTAAAAGAAAATTCAAAAGTAATTGTAATTAAGAAGTTAACATACTATGCAAAAAAAAATACAATTTAATATCATACGTAGCAGTCTGATTTCATTAAGCTATTGCAATATTAAGTTTCAGATATAATATTTTTATTTTAAATTTTTGTAGAAAAAAAGTTCCGTTCCATGAAAGAAATACGTTCTGATCTTGAACATCTTATGGGGCATAAATTACAAACAGATGTCGATGTAATGAAATTAGATATCAATACAATATTATCTACCGATACTCATATCATTGACAAAGAGAATGCATTAAATAATTTGGAAAATTATGTCCATCAATTAGATAATGGAAAAGATTTGGAAAAAATCAATGGGTTAATAGTTGTTATAAACCTATTGAATGATTCTCATGTTTCGTTACAAGAGAAAGCAGCCCGAGTTTTAGGAAGTGCTTGTCAAAGGTAGGATAAATTGATTAAACAATGTAAAGGCATAAAATTGACCGACTGAAAAAATATGTTTCTATTAAGCCCTGGGCAAACAACAGAATTTAATTACATTTTAACGTTTACGTTTACGCTCATAATTAACTGTGCTTAAACTGTCAATTTCACGTTCATGAACTAATGTAATTTTTCAAATTGCCCTATAATTACTTGTTGGCTAGAACCTTTATATATATATATATATATATATATCAATTCATTTTCCAGTTTACTCAATCCTCAAGCTGTCATCTCATTACATTTTTATTTCTAGCAATCCAACTGTCCAATCCAGTGCAGCAAAACACGGAGCATTAATACATCTATTCCGAATCATACTTGATAAAGATACCACACAGAAGTTACAAAAAAGTACACTATTTGCTTTGTCTGCGTTAGTCCGCGGCCATTCAGCAGCCCAAGAAGAATTTATCAAATTAGATGGTTTGAGTCATGTATTGAAGCTATTAAAAAATGACAAACAAGCAAGTGTTATTCGTATTAAAGCTATGAATTTATTAGCAGATCTTATAATTGAACAAAGAGAAGCGGCTGGTTTATCAGAATCTGAAAATTTGAGTTATAAATTTAAAGAAAGGTTAGTTTTTAAAAAGATTCTTTAATTAGTAGGCTTCCTGGACAGTTTATGAAGGTTCGTAAAGTTCATAGTAGTAGTAGTATGAGTATAAACAGTCACATTATAGGAATATTCCATCCCTCTTATGCTTAACATATTTGCTACACAAAGAACGCCACCAATCACTGTCAGACATAGCTGAAGTTCATAAACTGTAAAGTTCTTACGCATTTGCCCTGCAAAGAGCTGTAAAGTTCATAAACTGTTCATAAACAGTCAATCAGGTTCATGAACAAGGAGATAGACTCAACAAAATGTTTCGGCGGGGGGGGGGGGTATTATACCGGTAAAAAAATTCCTATTGCATTCTTAACAATTGATTGGCAATTTTCTTGGATCTTCGTAATTCTTGGATAACGGTAATGTGTTGTCAGATCATATACTAATTCAATAGGAAGTTTTGGCAAAAATGCCCAAAAAGTATGATCAGATTTGGTTAGTTGTGATTAGCAAACTACTTTTTAGTATAATTTCACTTTGATGATTTACATTCAAGATGCTGATCAAAACGTGCACATAACAGAATTAATAATCAATGCCTGCAAATATTTCATGTATTGTATTTTGTAAGACCAAAATATGAAAAACCTTTATTTCAACTGTTTGGAGAAAACTAAATCTAATAATGCCAACTGTGAAAAATAATTCATGAACTTATCATTAAAAGTTCATGACTAAGTACCCCTGCGAAAACAGTTCAGGAGTTCATGAACTCCTGAACTGTTTTTCGCAAGTAGAGATGTTCTGATTGTACGGAAATATTTGGCTTAACAGATTAACGGCATGTTTTTTTTCCTCAATTGGTAATAGGTAGATGCTGTTATCACATTCAGCGAAATAATCTGTTTATTTTTATTGGCATTATACAATTGTTCGTAAAAAGTAAATTTTCGACTGCAAAAACATATATACTGTATTAGGAATATTTCTGACCATAAACAGTCATCTGTTTTATTTTATTTACAAATTAGCCAATTATTTCCAAACATTTATCAAAAATGAAAATCATAATGAGAAGTTTATGAACATGGGTCTATTTAACCATTAAGTGGAAAACATATTTTAGTGCCTGCAACCACATAAGTTTGCCTCAAAAATGCCTTTACTGGAAATGTTCCTGGTCAAGCAACTTAAACTGACTTTATTAAAACTAAAGTAATTTAGTTTCATCCTTATGCACCTCTTATAAAATTTCATTAATAAACTTTATGAATTATTGATAGAATAAGATTACTTTTAAATTTTAGGAAATTATGCCTGCAGAAACTCAATTTTCCCATAATTGTGCATGCAACTGCCGGTCGGAGTGGTCCCAACATTTTCTCCCCCTGCCTTTAACGTTCATGAATCGTCCATGAACTCATGAACATGTTTTTTTCACAGAGATGGTTGCCTAATGATGTGATGAAGACGAGGGCATTTTCAATTTATTTTAATTATTTATTTATTTTGCAGTCCTTTAGAAGTAGCATTGGTCAACCACGGTTGGTGTTCAACACTTCCTGGATTTTTAACCGGAAGTAATCAAGATATTCAAGAAAAGACATTACAAGCTATGCGGATATCTGTACATTTATGTAAAAAAGAATTTTTATCGAACAATAGTTTGGACAAATTAAACATTTTATTAAAACATTTAATGCTACAATCAAAACAGGAAGATGATCGTGATTTTGCTAGTTATTTAAATGATCTTATTAGAGAGGCTAATTACATCATTACTTCTTTATCAACATAAAACGTAACTTCGTCCGTATAAACCTTGTCAATTAATTTTAAAGCAATTTTGATGTATAAAGTTGATTATTACGTTTTTGTAAACAATAAATAATTATTATTTCTTCATCATATAATGTATTTCAATTAATACCTATTTAAATTTATAAATATTGTATAATCTAATTTATCAAGTTATTTATAAATTATATATACAACACTCTGGTTATTATTCATATTGAAATACAGTATAAATACAATACAGTACAGTAGATTTTTTTTTTTTCAATTTTATAAAAAGTTAAATAAATGCCCTAGAATGATAGTTGATGAGAAGACATGTTTTACAAATAAAATATATATCTAGCTAATCTATAATTACAATTGAATCGTTTTTTCGTTTTGATTTTTTCATCTTTGAAGCATCGTTGTTTGTCATTGATGACCCCTTGCGTTTCTCTTTCTTTTCTATACCGCTATTATTAACATTTTGTGGATCAACACATTCTGATGAACTGCCTGATAGCTGAAATTCAATTTACCAATTAATAAATACATTGTAACCCGCTTATGTGCAATTCGGATAAGCGAAAATCCGCTTATCTGCAACCTGGCTTTGAAACCTGTTAAACCATTTTTTTGGCCAAGTCCTAGGTAAACAATTTCGGATACAGTGACATCTGCACATAACAGCCAGCTATGAGAGGTAGATAAATTGACCACTATACGCAGGTGGCCTTTATATACAGGGTTGATACAATAGAAAATACTATTTTAGACATGAGTGACCAGCATAGACAGGTGGCCGCCATATAGAGGTGACTCTTATAACAGGTTTGACTGTAAATGGAATGAAAACTTCTTGGCAATTTTGACTTGCATTTTTAAGCGGGTTATACTGTATAAATGTTTTTAGTAGCTGCAATCAATATAGAATGAAAGTCAAAGATGGAACCTACTAGATTACGCTATTCAGGCAATTCATTAAAAATTAGGTGACAAAAATCCATATGTATCCAATATGAGCTTGTTAAAAAAATAAGAGTAAAAACAATAGATAAAATAAAAAAATAAAAATATTGTGATCATTTAAAGTGAAGGATAGCGACAGAGAAAACTGAGAATTGCAACGTTTCTATATAGCAGTTCTCAGAGTATTCTCTTGCAGCTATCCTTCTCATTAAAATGTTTTAGTAAGAAACTACTGATAATAACATCGTAATCAATCACCAATCAACTGTAAAACACTCCTCATATAGTATACGGATGGATTGCGTAATCTAGTTAAAATAGAGTATCTGATTATCTTCATTGAGCACTGTAACAAGAACTTAATTAGTGGAAAAATGATTAAGCTTCGGGGAATCGCTCACAAATTTTAAGCAAAATATTGAGTATCTTTTGATGAGATATTGCAACATTGAAAGTTGTCAAAAAGGGATGGCTATTTTGAATCGCTTATGACAAAATTTAAACGATTTTCAAATAAAAATGTAGAGCATCAGTCCGAGTCTATATCTAGTTAAAAACGGTATTCTCCGAGGAAAATGGTGAACGAAAAGAAATAGTATTACTATTACACACATATGTGTATTCTAACTTAAAAACCAAAAACGCATAAGAATCGGACTGTGTAATTCAACTTGAATAAATTTACTTCTGTAAAACCTTTTTAAGATTATACAGAAAAAGGAAAATAAAATCAAGGTATCAAAACATAGCACATCCAACGTTTTTTTTTGTCTCTAGGTGTGAGTAATTATGAATATTACGCGCAAGTTTAACACATACACATGTATATGCCTATCACCTTTTAAAATTATTACCTTTGGATGATCAATTTCCTTTCCATTGTTAACCAAATCCTTTTTGGCTGACACAAACGAGTGAAATCTTTTACCCATCACAACATAACTAATAGTGTTATACGGTGTAAAATGGAAATCTTCTTCTAAAACTTTTTTCAAAATCAAGTGTATTATAATAAAACCTAGATCATACTTTTTAAGGCTTGATCCTTTCAATGTCTTAATCGCTTTTAATTCAGTTTTAAATTGAGATTTCCAACAATCAATCAATTTCAAGGCTGTCAACCTATCTTGTTTTGCATGAGCAATTTCTAATACTTTCTTGATTTGTAAAGCATGTTGATGCAAGTCATACTCTGCGCCAACAGACGCATTATCTATGGTAAAAGGAAACATTAAATCATGAATGGCAGTTATCAAACCTTGAATAAACGTCACTTAGCTTTCATTCTCCGTTTTTCAAATTTGAAATTACCACTTTTTCCAAATTATTATTACTCAAAAACGACTTATTTGTTTATTGGAAAAAAACTTGGCAAAGTAATCAAGGCACTTGGTACAACAAGTTTAAGATAAGTTTTGAGTTTCATTTTTCTATGAGACGACCCTATTATATTTGAGTTAAGCGAGAAGATATACCATACGTATCAGCGACTTTTAAAGCGAGTTGAATGCTCGCATGGGACTTTCGATTGCAGATAGCTTCACTTGGTGAAAAAGTAATTTTAAATTATTTTCATTTTAAAGCAGTTAATTACTGCAATATTACTGATTTATTTTTAGAACTGCTAATTAACACCAGGAAATGCTTATGAACTGTTTTTTGCCTGCTGAACACTTAATGAACTAATGAGCCTATTCTTTTACGGGAAATACTTTTCTAATTATAAATTGGACCCCATTTGAACATAATTTATAGACATTTTCTTACCCCATTTACATGATTTGCAATTATCACACATTTCATTACACAGACTTGAATCATATTCCTCGCCAAAATTTAATCCAATTATACTTCTTCGACATTGTTTCTTCTCAAGAGCATATTTAAGCATACCATGAAGTTTATCAAGTCCTGTTCTTTCCGTAAATACCATGACACTCTGTCTGAAGGCATCTTGAAATTTGAAATATAAAATTGATTTTGCAAGTTTGCCGTTTCTTCCTGCTCGGCCACTCTCTTGGTAGAAATTCTCGAGCGATTTACTTATTGAATGATGAATAACAAATTCAACATCTGGTTTGTTAATTCCCATACCAAAAGCTATCGTAGCAACTACAACCTGAAATAAAATGTGTTATAAAATACAACAGATGAAGCTTTCATTAAAACCCTAGTATTGAGAATTTGTCAATAAAACGTCACATAAACATTCTTCAATATGTGATTCTAGATGAATTTGAATGTGTCCCCAGCGAAAAAAGGTTCATGAAACAGTTCATGAACCGGTTCATTAAGTGTTCATGAACTTTTTGTGACAGTTCATGAACTGTTCATGAACTCTTTGTGACTGTTCATTAACTGTTCATGAACTGTTCATGAACTCATTGATATTTTTTTGCAGGGGGTTGATTCAGTGTGTTTGAATAGTTTTTTCGTCTCTGCCCCAACGAAAAAAAGTTCAGGAGTTCATGAACAGCTCATGAACAGTTCATGAATAGCTCATGAACAGTTCATGAAAGTTAAATGTCTCCAATATTCATGAACTAGTTCATGTAAATTTTGGGCCAGTTAACGTTCATGAACTGTTCATGAGCACCCGACAATGTTTTTCGCATGGTCGAAAAGATTTATCAAAAGCACTGTGGAAAACTCTGTGCAATGTGACTTGTGAATGCTCTTTATTGTACTGATCTCAGCCATGACACTGCAGATCAATTTCAACAGATTTTGTGGCATGACTGGCAATGCACAGAGATAAGCCGAAGATACTAGTGATCCAAATGCATCAGGGCCAATCCATCCACCATCAGCAGATGGTATTCATTTGATGTTTTAGGAAAGTCAAAGCTGAGTTTAACTTTAAGGGATTTGAACCACAGTCAACCAGATATTATCATATCTTAAGTACAGCTGCTCTGCCACCTGATCTATTAAAATTGCCTTAGTAGGATGATGCCATCACTATTATCTTTCATTAACAACTTTTCACAATGTCTAAATTTAACTTGAGTAAGATGTGAAATGCTCACAAATGGAATTCTTCAAGATTCAATAATAATTAATATTGAAAATTTCCCAACAAACCACCTGAATTTTTCCATTCATCCATCGCTGGTGTACATTACTGCGATAACCAGGTTCAAGGTATGCATGATACGCCATTGATTTGATGCCATTTTTACATAAATATGTTGCAACATTTTCACAATCTTTGCGTGAGAAACAATAAACAATACCTATAGAAAGAAGACAGCCATCATGTTAAAATGAAAGTCTGACCTGCTATAGTGACCACCTCTATATAGGGACCACCTTTCCATAGGTACCACTATGGAAATATACAGAAATCATCATTTATTTGACTTTAATTCAAACACTTGTGTCATTGTGGTGGTATTTGATATTTGTCATTTGAACAAGATATTAAAATATATATTGAACTCACCAGATTTTTTAGGAAATTCTTTTTCAATTGTGAAACAAATGTCTTTCAAAATTTCATCTAAAGAGGAAAAATTGCTTTTTACCTAACAAACAAAATAAAATATACAGTGGAACCTGTGTATAGAGATCATATCTTAGAGCAGCCAACTGATTTTGTATAACAACGGAATCGATTCAATCAAATCTGATTGGTTTATAGTTATAACGTAAAATCACCATATTAACGCAATATAAAACTAGGTTCGAAACGAAATCGATCTTTGCTGTTCGAATTTGATATCATAATTGAGAATGTCAAATGTTATCAGGAGTGTTCAAAAACATTAACGTACATGCGTTAAGTAACAAAATCATATAAGTTCCTAAAAGTGTGCTAGTTAATATACAAAGCAATTGGTGAACAGTTACCTATGAGCTATATGTTCATGTTACACTTTTCAGGAAAAAAAAGAAGGCAAAAATCACTTGTCTCGAGGCAGCTCTTGATTAATTTTGATGTCTACTTGTTTTCTCCTTACGTTCTTTATTGTGCAGGTTAGGGTTAGTTCAGGGAGATGGATGTGATCCCCTGCGAAAAACAATTCAGGAATTCATGAAAAGTTCATGAACAGTTTGTGAACTGCTTTTCGCAGGGGACCACAAGATTAATGTTCTATTCAGGGATTAATTTGTAACAATACATGCGTGATACAAGCAACAATTGATTGGTCTTTTTGGAAATATAAATAATGTTACTAAGTAAACATTATCAGAATCCGCCAAAGGTTCAGCTTTCTTGAATCCTAGAAGCATTTTCAACACATTTTCTTCTGAATTTTTGTTGTTGATGTTTGATTAATAAATCAATTGGAAATGTCAATTTTCTTCTGAATTTCCTCCAGCCTTTTGGAATCTAGGATTCGATGATTCCCGATGTTGTCGGACCCTGAGCAAGATTATGGAGCAACTCTACCAGTGAGTCAAACCTGCATCAATCAACATCACTGATTTCTTGAAATAGAAAAAGTACTTAAGCACATTGTTTTTAACCAAGATCTTGTTTTTGGGGTGTAACAAGGTTTTTCGTCTCAAAATTCATCTAAAATCTACTTTTTTATCATATTTAACCCGAGTTCCAGCATCGTTACGTAGTACTGTAGCACAATAACCCTGCTGATGTGATAAGTATGTGCTACAAAGTGTTAAAACGAAATGTTACAACTGTAAAGGTACATTGCTCTTCTTGGAATATTTTAACTTTAAGAAAGGTAGCCAGCAGGATCAAGATGACAGTTAATGTTTAATGAAAAAAAAAAGTCATAACGGTTCCAACTTTCATTTTTCGTGCAGCAATTAAAACGTAGAAGGTTGGCAAAAATCACAGTCAAACTTTATCGAGGAAAATAATATCGCTCATTTTTAGTTATAAAAAGTGGGACCTCAGAATCTCCAAAATTCCAAGTTCAATGTCAATTTTGATGGGGATAGAGTCAGAGTGAAGCTATGCAAAAACTTCAACCGACCTTCTGATCGGGTCATATCTGATCAAGTGTGGTTCAAATCCCCCAAAGATCAACTCAGCCTTGACTTTATCTGAAACATCAAATGAGTAGGCCTACCATCTGAGGATGGCGGATGGAAAGGTCCAGAGTGAATTGCATTGTGTTTAGCTGCAGAGCATCGTTGCGCATTGACAATCGAGACCTATCTGCCATGAAATACGTTCAAATTGATCTGCAATGTCGCGGCTGAGATCAACAAAGAGTGCTTAAAATCACTGCTCTCAATGAAGAAAGCCACTCATATAAAAATGGAGAAGTGGTACGAGTGCCTTCGGTAGGGCGACACCGTCTACATTACTTACGTTATGCAAAAACACATGACATGTACGATTAAAAAAAAGTTCTATTTCTATCGAAATCCGTTGTGTCCCGAAAGGCAATAAATACATGTAAAATTTACCTCATAATATATATTGGATCGATTGAATGATGATTTCAATATAATTGGATCGTTAAGGTTTAGCATTTCTTTCAAATCATTAAGAACTGCCGTTGTTGCTGTTGCCGTCAAACCAAGAATTGGTGCTGCAGGAAATTGACGCTTCATTATACCCAGAAACTTATAATCTGGACGGAAATCATGTCCCCATTGACTTGCACAATGAACTTCATCAATGACTATTCTTGTTAAATTTCCAACTGACATAAACAATCATATAAAACGTTTAAAAAGAAGTGATAAAATAGGTGAAAAAATAATGGAAAATAGTTGCAAATCTATTGAAAACAAGAAATGCAATAAATTGTATCCCCTGTGAAAATAATCCATGAGTTCACAAACAGTTCATGAACTGGTTCATAATCTGGATCCTTGATCCTGGAAGGCTGGAGCAAATTCAGAGGAAAATTGATAAATTTCTGATTTATAGGCCAAACCACAAAAAAAAATTTAGAAGAAAATGTACAAGGTAGTGTAATATTCCAGTAGGCTAAACCTTTTGTTCGGCAATGCTCATAAACATGAAATTGCTTAAAAGTTCATGAACACTTGATGACTAATTACGATCACCGATTAGGACAAGACACAACGAGTCACGAAAAAACGATCACCTCTATACAGCAATCACCTGTCTATAGTGGTCACTCTAGCAATGTATAAAATGGTATTTTCTATTGAACCAAGCCTGTATATAAAGGCCACCTGTCTATAGTGATCACTCTAGCAATGTATAAAATGGTATTTTCTATTGAACCAAGCCTGTATATAAAGGCCACCTGTCTATAGTGGTAACTCTAGCAATGTATAAAATGGTATTTTCTATTGAATCAAGCCTTTATATAAAGGCCACCTGTCTATAGTGATCACTCTAGCAATGTATAAAATGGTATTTTCTATTGAACCAAGCCTGTATATAAAGGCCACCTGTCTATAGTGGTCACTCTACCAATGTATAAAATGGTATTTTCTATTGAACCAAGCCTGTATATAAAGGCCACATGTCTATAGTGGTCACTCTAGCAATGTATAAAATGGTATTTTCTATTGAATCAGGCCTGTATATAAAGGCCACCTGCCTATAGTGGTCACTCTAGCAATGTATAAAATGGTATTTTCTATTGAATCAAGCCTGTATATAAAGGCCACATGTCTATAGTGGTCACTTTAGCAATGTATAAAATGGTATTTTCTATTGAATAAGGCCTGTATATAAAGGCCACCTGCCTATAGTGGTCACTCTAGCAATGTATAAAATGGTATTTTCTATTGAACCTAGCCTGTATATAAAGGCCACCTGTCTATAGTGGTAACTCTAGCAATGTATAATATGGTATTTTCTATTGAATCAAGCCTGTATATAAAGGCCACCTGTCTATAGTGATCACTCTAGCAATGTATAAAATGGTATTTTCTATTGAACCAAGCCTGTATATAAAGGCCACCTGTCTATAGTGGTCACTCTAGCAATGTATAAAATGGTATTTTCTATTGAACCAAGCCTGTATATAAAGGCCACCTGTCTATAGTGGTCACTCTACCAATGTATAAAATGGTATTTTCTATTGAACCAAGCCTGTATATAAAGGCCACCTGTCTATAGTGGTCACTCTACCAATGCATAAAATGGTATTTTCAATTGAACCAAGCCTGTATATAAAGGCCACCTGTCTATAGTGGTCACTCTACCAATGTATAAAATGGTATTTTCTATTGAATCAGGCCTCTATATAAAGGCCACCTGCCTATAGTGGTCACTCTAGCAATGTATAAAATGGTATTTTCTATTGAACCAAGCATGTATATAAAGGCCACATGTCTATAGTGGTCACTCTACCAATGTATAAAATGGTATTTTCTATTGAATCAGGCCTCTATATAAAGGCCACCTGCCTATAGTGGTCACTCTAGCAATGTATAAAATGGTATTTTCTATTGAATCAAGCCTGTATATAAAGGCCACCTGTCTATAGTGGTCACTCTACCAATGTATAAAATGGTATTTTCAATTGAACCAAGCCTGTATATAAAGGCCACCTGTCTATAGTGGTCACTCTAGCAATGTATAAAATGGTAATTTCTATTAAATCAAACCTTTATATCAAGATCATTTGTCTATAGTACACTTGGTCATTTTATTTAAATCTCGTAGATGGCTGTTATATGCATGGCGCAATGTACATATATACTGTACCTTCATATGCCGTCTGAAGTTTTGTCATGAATCGTTTACTTTTAGCCAATTTTTCAGGAGTGACATAAACCAATTTTATTGTGCAGGATTTGTTTACCATTTCATTCATGACTGAATTGATTTCTTCTTTTGTAGACGATGAATTCAACATGAATGATGGAATATTAAGTTTTTTAAGAGAAAACAGTTGATCTTCCATCAAAGAAACAAGTGGAGATATGACCAAAGAAAATCCATCAGATACAATTGCCGCTAATTGAAAACAAAGACTTTTACCACCACCAGTTGGCATAACAAGTATACTATCACGTTGAGATAACGTCACATTTAATATTTCTTTTTGTAATGGTCGGAATTGATTAATATGAAAAGTTGTATTTAAAGTTGTAAGCATTCTTTGATTCCATGGAAAATTATGAGACCATATTTGTGGGTCTGTAATTAATTCTTTCTTATTTTCTACTGAAATAATGTCATTATTTTTAGTACCAGTTAATGTTTCTTCTAGCTCAAGTTTTCTTTCGGTTAGCTGGTTAATTTTTTCTAATAGAATATTTAATTCTAACTCAGCTGATTCTAAACTGGAGCAAATATCATTATATTCCTGTTGATTTTGGGATACGTCGTCATCCATTTTGAAATATTTTACATCGGGTAAAGCTTGTTTTTCTTCAATACGTTGGCTTACTCAGTGTTAGCTATATAACAATATGCATGGTTTTTCCTCCTCGGCAAGTACGGCATCCTGCAAATTTGTAGCAAACAAACATGAAACATAACTTTCTACAAAATTCACTTGCAACATTTATAACCATTACATAGTGACCTCCTTTCCGGACTAAATATTCTAATAATCCGATTTCAGTTTTCGTAATAGACTGCATAGTTTTTTATTCTTCTTGACTATGAAATACCTAGTTGGTTTATTAATGTATGAAATTATATTCAAGTTTATTACTTAAAATATTGATAAAAATTACACTGAGTGGGGATTACGTACTAAAAATTGACCGGATAGAGGATTAATCCGATAAGTTCTTTTGCCTCGTGTCAATGAAATGAATGAGATTTTCAAATTGAAATGAGATCACTTGAATGTTAAACAATGTTATAAAAATGGCTGACAGCGGTACATTTTACATCTTATCTATCATAAAAAAAATAAATTACATTATCCATTATAGTACACGTATCACATGCTGAACGCATACTAATACGCACTAATATACTGCATATTTAACTTATAACCTATTTTAATATATTTTGACGTCTGTTAAATTGGATTTGCATAACTTTGAGAAAGTGGCGTCTTTATACACAATTTTGTTTGTTTGAAAGAAAATTTGTCACAGTTGGAATAACCAGGTGTCGTATTCGGCTTATTCTTTATTGTTCTCAATGATATTTTCATTTCTTGACAGAAATTGATGCGGAACAACTAGAGTGGTGGAAAGCTATCGATAATTTACTACTATCTGCGTCTATGTTTAGATATGGTAGCTTATCAATCTTTTAATATATACGGAACATGATGATAAGTGATAACAAGGCAGTCTTTTAGAGCGTAGCTAACCATTACAAAGCTAAGATGTCGACATGTAAATATGTATTTTGTTGCTGATGTTCAAATAAAGTATTTATCACTCAATGATAGTATTGTCAACTATCCAAAAGAATAATGCGAATTATATATCACTTTATCAAACGTTTCTCAAGAGTAAAATGGTTGCTGTTTCTACTCTTTCTCAGTGTATCAAGTGTAATATTATTGTGGGAACGATTGGTTTTTATCCAACGAACACATACGATATCAAATGAATTAAATGATGGGCGTATCGTAAATAAACATGACAAGAAACATGATTGGATGAATAATAAAATACAACATAAAAAACCAACTCAAATTTCATTATCTCAAACTGTAACATTATCAGATAAAGATAACAAAGAAAATGAAAATATATTATCAAAATTATTAGAACTGAATGACAATAATAAAGATGAAGATCAATTATCAATACCGGTTGATTATTTATCTACAAAATATTTACGTCAATTTGTCACAACTGTTAATAAAGAACAGAGAATATATAATCAACATTTATTTCCAAAACGTGATCTTCTTAAAGGTGCTATTATTATAGTACAGGTTCATAAACGGTTGGAATATTTTGTAAATTTGTTAAAATCACTCAAAGCATCAACGGCAGTCAAAGATGTTCTACTTATTATAAGCCATGATTTTATATCAGATGAACTTAATGCCGCTGTCAAAGAAATTAAATTCTGCCAGGTAAGAATTAGGCAAGAGCTTATACGCCATGTTCTAGCTCTTTTTGGAGTATGTTATAGGCTACTATAAACGTAGCCAGCAGGATCGAGATGAACAGTTAAATTTTTAATGGATAAAAGTAAAACGATTGCGGCATTTTTTTTGCGTGTAGCAATTAAAACGTAGAATGTTGGCAAAAAATCATGTTCAAGTTCTCTTGTCAAAATTATTTCAATTGTTCCTTTTTTGGTTTCAAAAAGTGGGACACAAGAATATCCAAAATGCCATTTTTATGGTCAATTTTGACGGGGGAATAGTCACGCTATGTCATGTTTGTTATCAAACGTCTTTGTTATTCTTTTCGGACCATTTTGTTCGAAATGTATCGAACTTTTTCGATGTTGTTGCTTCTCCATGGCTTCTTTTTAAGCTCAATCTGACTTTTTCTAGAAAAGTCATGAGAAAGTCTTGTCTGTTTAGCCGCCCTTGAAAAGACTGCTTCAGAACACGAAAAACACACTTCAGACAAAAACAAAGTTGTTGTGCAAAAGTTGCTGTCGTTTGCCCAGAGCTTTAAGCATAGAAAAAAAGTTGTCTCCAAATCCGTTGTTAAAAAAAGGCAATCTATACATTTTAAATGGGATACACACACAGGCTTATAAGCTGTCATGTTTGCTGGAATATTCTATGGAATGCTTATGGGGATGAGACGTTTATTATGAAAATAATTAATTTTGGCCATCGTCGGCATCCTTGAATCCTAGTTTCCTGAAGGTTGGAGCAAATTCAGAAGAAAATTGATATTTTTATGATTTATTGCAAACTTCAACAACAACAAAAGTTTGAAGAAAATGTTTAAATACTTTCAAGATTCCAGTAGGCTGAACCTTTTGTGTCGGACGTCTTGTGTATCATGAACTTCTACAATCCATGTGCTGTCAGACGATGAGTACTTGGGTATTTAGCAATTTAATTTGTTTAAATAAGAAATAATTAGAAATTTGATCAATCGGCCGATTATTATGACTAATATGTGTGTAAATTGTGTAATTGCTTCATCGACAGCCTGCGTGCAGACTAAAACATTTCTTACAGAAAATGTTAAGTCAGCGCGGCCGACCAAACAAAGCTGTTTCGCTGACCATGCGCTAGACTTAAAAAATCAGTGATTCAATTCTAGCGGTTAGCTTTGCTCACATGGTTTTGATTAGCCACAGCCAATCAGATTGTCGGTATCAATCACTTGATAAACAAAAGTGGAACCACATTGCGGGAGACTGTAGAATTCAAAATGCAATCTCATTTGATGAAGTAACGTATTTGTGAATGAGTTAAATTTGTTTTGAAATCCAGTAGGGGAGAGCGGGGTGAATTGGAACAAATTTTCTTAAAAAAATTATTGCTCCAAAACGGCTCACGCAAAACTCACAATTTCGGTATTGATTTGTAGGAAATTGTCTGAAGTTTATAATGCAAAATACCTGAATATTGTCAAATCAAAGTTGAAACAATGTTTAAAGGAAGAATGACATTTTTTCAAAACCGCGATTTTGCGAAAATGTGGGGTGAAACGGAATGAACACAAATTTACCATTATTTCATCGAATTTGTTCAAATAAATTGAGTATCATAGCTATTGAGCCTTTAAAAATTGATATCAACAATAATAAATTAGATAGATAAAGAAACTTACTTCCAAATATAAATTTATAACATTATTATTTTCCATTCAAAAAAATGCGTCTCCGTAAAACACGATAACATTTTCCCGTACTAGTATAATTTTTCAAATTTCAGTTATAATTGAGAGAATATGAGTAAGGTTAATCATTCAAATGGGTTTTAATTAGATTTAACCAAAATAATATGAATAAAACAACATTTAATTTCATGCAGTCCTTCGACAAAGTCGCTTTCCTTCCGAAGGTGTCAAATTCAAAGAAACCGCTCATGCAAATGTTTTGTTTACGTTATAATTCACACTGATTCACGAAGGAAATAATAAGTCAAAACAAGACAATACAAACTCATTAATTTTACGTTGAAAATAAAACAACAAAAAGATCAATGGTTCAGAGAAATAATACAAGGCTATTTACTAATGAAAAGAGGCAATTGAACCAATTTAATGGATTAATTTGAATGATTTCTTCTTGGTGTGAAATCAAAGGCGGAGCAACAACAAAGCAAAGCAGTGTGAAGCCAGACTGTGATTGAAATGTTTCCCGCCGTGTTCCATTCAACCCCATCGTGAATCTTGCAACATAAACACTATTTACTAGAAAGTTTGTTGGAAAAGACAAAAATGACAACTGCCTACGTCATAACACGGAAATTCTCTACACAATGGTATGCAATAACACCTGATGCGTGAAGAAATGAAAATAAAATCAAACGCGATGTGAAAAGCGAATGACTTGCATCGCGCGTACAAATTTTCAAAGGCTTATAATATTTTATTTACTTTATGTATCGAAATGAAACTTTACACAATGTTTAGACTATATAAGAACAATGTTCTGCTGCAATTTTGTAATTTTTGAGTCTTTAGAAGTTGTGTATTCCGATTCACCCCCGTTCCATTTCACCCCGCTCTCCCCTAATGTGAAAAATTTGCCGGAATGTTAAATTTATAGTTCAATGAAGTAAAATTCAGGGAAAGTATTGACAACTCATGTTAATTTTCAAGTGGAATTGTATTTTATAACATCGAGACACAAATGACCAAGTCCATCTTCGGGTTAGACAGTACAGTCGAACCTGCTCATCCGGACACCTTCAGGTCTGCTGTTGTGAATTTCAATAGGTTTGCCACTGCGTAACACGGACACTGTCTAACGCGGACAACGGACACCTTCAATGGTCTGTTGAGACCAGTATACCTGTGTTAGCCGGACATTCTATTTCTTATTCTTTAGAAAATTAAATTCTACAATTCGATTGAATTATATATTCCAACACTCCGCGTAAAAGTATTTAAGATTTGCGAAAAGTAGGTGTTGAAGGACGCTTGAGTTTTCACGCGGCATGGTATTGTAATTGATACTCCCTTGTCACAAAACACCTCTGAATAGCTTTTGACTTGTGAATTGTTCCTTTGAAAATTACACCCTTAAATAGAACATCGTTTGTAATGCAAGATCATTCTTGCTTGTCTCTGTTGAATACAGAATTTATCGGCTTTCATATTGTTGAATTATTCTGAATTTTAATGACAAATTCGAAGCAAACCGCTTTAACTTTGGAGCAACCTGGTGAAGTTGTGAAACTTCACGAAAGCGGCTTGTCAGTCAGGGCAATCGCTGCAAAATTTGGTTGTGGAAAGACACAAATCGCAGACACAATCAAACGAAAAGTTGATATCAAATCACAGCTGGAAAACAATGTGCCATTGAGTTTAAAAAGAAAACGACAGCCAGCAGGAAATGAGCATATTAATGAATTGACATATAAGTGGCTCCTAGATGCAACAAGTCGTCGATTACCTGTTTCTGGTCCGCTTTTACAAGAAAAAGCACGATCAATTGCTCTAGCCCTAGACAATCGTAATTTCAAAGGAAGCAATGGCTGGCTTGAATCATTTATCAAAGCTAGGAGCATCGTTTTCAAAAAGATGACCAGTGAGCGTGGCAATGTTAACATGCAATGTGTAGATGATTGGAAAAGCAGGCTACGGAAGTTATTGGACGGATATGAGGGAGAAAGATATTTTCAACATGGATGAGACAGGCCTGCAATTCAAAGACACAAATAGAGCAACATATATATTGAAAGAAAAGGACTGCGCTGGCGGAAAACTATCTAAAGTTCGTGTTACTCTGACTTTAACATGCAGTTGGACGGGCAAGAAGCTAAAACCTTTATTGATTGGAAAATCAAAAAAACCTCACTGTTTTAAAAATGTTAACGTTAAAAGGTTGCCTGTGACTTACACCAATAACCGTAGAGCATGGATGGACGGAGATATCTTTACAAACTTTACCTGTTTTCAATGTTTTTAATAAAATTAAACCCAACATAATGTAATGTTGTGTTTATCCTTATTTCGCGATTTGTTTTTCTATTGTTTTACAATACTTTGTTGTCTGAAATCTATTGTTCTGCGGTAATGACGTCAACCTCTTAAAGCCAGACACCTGTCTTAACCGGACAAAATCCTTCAGCCTGTTGAGTGTCCGGCTAAGACAGGTTTGACTGTATAATAAGATACAAACAATACAATTTCTATCAACTTTTCACTCAAACAAGTGACGCAAATTTTGTCTGCCTTCAACGGTTTATTTTAGGGGTGAGACGATCATGAAATTGACTGAAGTTCGATGCCGATTAGTTAGCCGCCGATTATTCATGACAATCGGTCGCTTAATCGGTTTTTGCCGATTGTTTCCCATCCAAACAAATCGAAAGAAAGGAGCAGAAGAAAACACATAGGCCTAGTCGTAGATCATGAGTTTATAATACAAATATTACAGTATTTTCAAATGCCAAGTCTGTAATTAGCTGAATAAAACAAATGGAATTATGATTAAGTTTTTAAATTTGATGTTAGCGGCTAGCCAAAGTTTTCCTGTCCACACAACGAAGCAGGCAACAAAGTGACTTTTTCCTGTATATAGTTCATATATCTTTCCAACTTTAAGAGTGCTTTATCCAAAATAATAAAATAAAATCTTAGTACAAACATTTTTCAAAGATCAAACTATTTTAATTATTTTCAAAACTGTTTCCAACAAATTCAAATTAACAAAGTGTTCTAGTTTGTTTTCAGGTATGAGTGTTTTAAACATGATCTTCACTCACACAACTAAGACCCGAAATTAAGGTTTTAAGGCAACACCAGTCTAATGCAGTGTCAGCAAAACAGCATTATTGGGTCGGCGACGCAGACTTTACACTTTCCTTTAGAAATGTTTTAGTCTGGACGCAGGCTACTAATTCCTAGATGCTTACAGTTTTTTGTTTTACTTACAGTCAAACCTGTTATAACGGTCACCTCTATGATGCAGCCACCTTTCTATAGTGGCCACTCTTGCAATGTCTAAAATAGTACATTCTATTGAATTGAACCTGTATATAAAGGCCACCTGTCTACAGGGTCCGACAAAGTCCGGGAACCTGGGAACCAGGTTCCCGGAAGGTTTGGGCAAATTCCGAAGAATTCCGAAGAATTTAAACTTTTCCCGTTCAAGTTTTGTAAATTAAATTCCGAAGGTTGGAAGATTTCGTCAGTTATCCGAAGTTTTCAAATTAATATAATTTATTTAATAAGAATTAATATTTACATGTCTTTATATTTAATATAACTATGTCTATTTATTCATCAACATAATAAACAGTTCAATTTTCAACGTAAGTGTCTCATTACACGCTCGCTTTGTTTCATAACAATGTGTGAAGTACGTCAGGCGTCACAACATTCGAATTGAATGATCAAATACCAAATTATCACATGGATTTTGATTGATGTGATCTCGCAAACTCGTAAACGCAGAAGTATTTTATTCCCTCTCGCCTTCACAATCATCGCGAGCAAACTAACAAAATTATTCTGCGTTCAGTTTGAAAATCGTGGTTACATTTGTTTATCTATCGTATTTGTCTTTGAGTTGACGTGGCTTCTCTAACTTCGGCATCTTCACCGCTTTCGTTGTCTGTAGGCCTACATTAAATTATTATTCTTGAATATTTGAATTGGAATTTCCATTAAACATTATTCAAGTATTTCGGTAACTTTATATATACATGTCTAGTTTTGTTTCGAAACAAAATGAAGTCTAATCATGCTCATAGTGTCTACAGTTTGAGAACATGAACATGTCTGTGTAGCAGGATATTCGGCAATTCACGACTGATGTTGTCTGTAGTGGAGTCGATTAGCGATTTAATATTCACAACTATTTGCGTTGGCTTCAACTTCGAGCATCGAACATATTTTGAACAGTTCGATAATTGCGTTTGCGTATGATTGTATCGAGATAGAATCAAATGAAAGTACGGAGTACGTGTTAAGTAAAAGTCTTCAGCAGACCCTTTGTAAAGTCTTTGTTAACGATGAAATATTTCGGCTATTACGATCACAGTTTTATAATTATCTTTCCGTTGTAAACTATAATTTGCTGATTAAAGATGTGTTCTTGGAACTTGACAAACAACGAAGTTTAATCAGTTGTAATGCATTTTAAACAGTATATTTCTTTAGTTATACCAATCAGAAGGGGGTAATAACAAAATTGAAGCCCATCCAAACTACAACTGAAAAACAGCGATTCCAATGATAAGTAACATACTTATTATTATATCTTACTTGAAAACCGACTGAGAATACAGCAGAAAACATTACCATGGAGCACAGGCATACTTTCGCATTTATAGGTATAAAGATAAGCTATATATTTATGAAAATTTCCATACCTATGACTCTGAGACGGGCTTTTGAAACAAGTTGAAAAATTCACGCAAAAATGACTATAAACGCTATTTCCGGGGAAAATTTTCCGAAGAAATTTGAGAAAAAACTCAGGTTCCCGGAAGGTAAATTCTTTTGTCGGACCCTGCCTGTCTATATTGGTCAACTTAGCTACCTCTTATGGCTGGCTGTTATATACAGGTTTCACTGTATTGATAATTTGTTACTCAGCTACAACATGCATTTGTAGTTATTTATATCTTATTGGTTTCATTTTTAGTTCATGCAAATCTTCTTTCCTTATTCTGTGCAACTTCATCCATTGGAATACCCAGGCACAGATCCAAATGATTGCCCGCGAGATGCAACAAAATCAAAGCAAGTATATTTTATGAACTCTACATCTTTAATCATAAAGATCAACCGGGTAACTCAAAAACATTTTATATCCCTGCTTACAAGGTTTGATAAAATAGGGGTGTATTCTGAGATTGAGAGTAAATGCACCTCGATAGATGAAAGTTTGTTAAATAAGTGAAAAATTTAATTTCAAAAAATTTGGACACGCAGCAAACTCGTCTGGTCCAACTTTTCAAGGATTAAGGATCCACCGTGACTCAGTGTTGAGCCTCATTTATGATATAGAATGTTCCTCAGTTACCTCCTCACCTATCCTAACCCTACATCCTGGAGAATGCAGCTTACACGGTGAATTTTCGTTTTTGAATTTCCGTTCTCTGTCAATCTATGTCTGACTGTTGTTTGTGGCGTTTTTTGTGCAGATAGGTAAAATCTAATTTGTCGTTGATGTATTTGATTGTATATAGAGCCAAAGAACTACAGTGTAACAATGCTGAACACCCAGACAAGTATGGACATTATCGTGAAGCTGGTTATGCCATGACAAAGCTACATTGGTGGTGGAAGGTAGAAATAAATTAAATATATATTTAAATTATATTAAAAATATTTATAAATACATTAAAGAATTAGCCCAAAATGTGGGTATCTCCAAGTCAGAAATTTTCATTTTACAAACATTTTAATAGCAAAAAAACAGATTTGTTTACTGATTGTGGAAAAAACATGCCGTTAATTTGTTAAACCAATTATTTCCGAATAGGCAGAACATCTCTTTATTAATCGTTAATGCTTTGTAAATATTATGTAGAGATATAATATGCTTCTCTGGCGCTATTGCTTGTTTATCCGAAAGATCAAGATCAATAACTGAAATAATACTTCAAAATAAAGACAAAATACAGTAATTCAAATTTATAAATAGAACCCAATTAGCCTCAATATTTGTTTGATGACGTTGCTGATTGAACAGAAGAAGAAGCGATAACGACACTTCTCCTGTTGTTTTGTTCAGGTTTAAGATTGGTTTCAACTCCAATTTGCTAAATAAATTGCCATTGATTTTAAATGAAAGAATTACCCAAAAGTCCAGTAGTGTAAAAGGTTTCTAAACAAAGTTATTTGATATCATTTCCAATTTATCAAAGGAGAATCGCTTAAGAAATTAATTGCTTCAGCTATTTCCTACTAAAGTAAAGAAACGATGAAAATTTTCAAAAACAGATTTTAAAAATCTCTAATCCAAGAATTAGGTTAATTAATTAACGCATTGCGGTATTAAAATTTGGCAAAACCCAGCTAATTATTTTACTTTGCTTTGACAGGCAAATATGATATTTGAACATCTAAATGTCACACATGGTCATAATGGACCTTTTGTGATGCTGGAAGAAGATCATCATATTGCACCAGACTTTTTCGATGTCTTGAATAAACTCAACATTCTCAAACATAAGTAAGAAATCATCAGACCATTTCCATTTTTTTCTTATTATTTTTTTTTCTTTTGATTTATCTTTTATCCACAAACCCAGTAAGCTTGCAGCTATTTTTACCAAGGTGGTTGGTTATTTTGTTAATATTTTGAAGCTTGTGTGCTTTTAATAGCTGGATGCCCTTTCTGACGCCAGGCAATAGTGCTCCGGCCAGAGATTTAACCCAAGACCCTGCCGGCCGCCCTAGCCACTCCTCTAAGGCCACAATAATGACGACAACAATGAAGTTAGACCTGTCCCATATGCCCCATGTACTTCATTTTACCAACAGCTATTTCATAATGGAGACATGTAGACCTTTAATGATAGGCATGTCTCATTCGACCAATTGGATTGCAAGAATTCCTTATAAAATCATGTTTTATTGTTTTGAATTCTACTGTCAATAGTTGTGATTGAAAAATTAGTTTATTTTATTTCTTTCAGCCATCCTTCATGTGTGGGTACATGTGATCTAGTTAGCCTTGGTTCGTATGTTGAAGTCACAGATTATTCTAATGGAGCTGATGAAGTAAGCCTTTATAATTCATACGTAGAGGTTCATGGACAAGTTTAGTAAAATTAATATTTCACAAACAAAACATTGCCAATAGTTTTAAGTTCATGAACTGTTCATCAAAAGTTCATGGGTTAATATTTGACAGCAATAAATAACAGTAATATATGGTGGAAGAGTAAAAAAACACACTCAACTTAAGTCACAAATATTCTGAAGATCACAGGAAAATGCGTGAAACTTGAGTAACAGTGAAGAATGTGCATTCTTCGACTTTTCATCATGCTTATATCAATACAAATAGACTTTTAACCTCTAAAATTATCCCAGAGGATTTTTTGACAATTTATTTACCATAATGCAATGTACGAGAAAGGTAGGGATCCCCGGATCTAGGATTTGGGTAGTCTGAGCTCAATTGACCAAAAATCAGAAGTTTGTCATTTTTGTGAAACAAATTTAGTAAGATTTCAATAGACATTCTGACTTGAAAAGAACTTTCGATTCCAAAACTATATTCCAATACATTGTGGGGAAAATTTAGGAGAAACTTCAGATTCTGGATTGTACAATTTTTTCTCGGACCATGCCATGATGATGTTATTTACATTAATTAGGTGAGAATTTCTACATGGCAATCATCTAGTCACAATATGGCAATGACAATCTATCGTAACGCATGGGAAACTATGAAAAAATGTGGCGAGGTTAGTACGTATATGTATTTGTCCCTCTCGATTGGTATTTGAATTTACCATTATATAGATATAAGATATTTAATGTGGATTATTATTATTAAAATATATTTATTTTTTCTTTGGAATAGTCATATGATTTTTCCTTCATAAACTGTGTTTTACCAAAGGTTTAGTCGCCTGGAATGTTATGGCACTTTCAACATTGGTACCATTACCATTTACAGCTGTGACATTTTAATTCTTTAAATTTTAGTTTCACACCTGCGAAACAATTTCATGAGTTCATGAACGTGAAACTACCCAAAAGTTCATAAACTGTTCATGAACTCTTTGTGACTGTTCATGAACTCATGGATGTTTTTTGCAAGGGCAATTGTAAAAAGAAAAAAAAGTTAAAGAAAAAATTTATATGATTATAATCAAAATTGATATTTGAAAAATATGTATATATATTTGAATAAAAATATAAGAAAAATCAACAATTTATTCTGAATTTGCTCTAGTCTACCGGGACCTAGATCTAGTCTTCCAACGATCCCAACTTCTGTTGGACCCTGCCTGTAATCCTGTTGAACTCTCCTATCTTATTTCATCATGTTGGCTGATTTATTACTTAGTATTTCATGTGCTTGTACGTTTCACCCAGATTCCCTTGAACTTAAAGCTGACCAACTGCGTTCCTGTCATGGATTAAAACCAGTATCATGTTGGCAAATATCATGTCAATATCATATTGTATTTACTTTGTTAACTGAAAAGCACTTGTGTGTATACACATCTTCCTTCTGGTGTAAACATTATTTACGTCTTCATGCCTGTCTGCCCTTCTTTGTAGGATTAAATCCTACTGATGTTGACGAAATAAAAAAGTCATTTGGCTGGGACTTAAGCATGTAGTACCCACCTGCCATTGACTCAATTTTTTCATTGTAATTCATTTTTGTTATTCATAGAAATTCTGTACATATGATGATTATAACTGGGATTGGTCATTAATGAAAATGAGTCTTCATTGTTTTACTCGCCCGTTGTCAGTTTTGGCTATAGCATTACCTAGAGTATTTCATGTTGGAAAATGGTGAGTATGGCAGCCCTATTTTTATTTGTTTGATCTACGTAGCAGCTTGTCCTGAGACGGTACTCCCATATAGGCGGTATACTTAGCCTGCACGCAGGCCCCAAACAAAACTTTTAGGGTTAGTAGAGTCTGCTGCTGACAGAAAGATGGTCCTGTTTTGAATTGGGAGAGTGGCCAAAAATGTGATAAAACCATTGTTCGTCTATTGTTCATCAGCCAATCGCTCTGGAGTTCTGCTTATCTAGAAACAAATCGCTATTCCTTGGTAAAAAATAATCAAACAACTAACGAACAAATTTTTCTCACGTTTCAGCTACTCCCCTAATTCAGTCAGCACACGCTATCTGCTTTCTGTTGGCAATACGTGGACCCTACTAATCCTAAGAACATATTAGGGTCACCCCAAATAAACATTTTTGAATCATATTTCAGGCATCACAGGTTTTGCTGTATTCATTTCAACATTGTACCAAATAATTGAATTTGCATTCTGGAAACTTGATTTCTGGAAAGAAGCGATCACTCTAGGCTCTAGCAATGTGGCTTAAATATTGTTTTCTATTTAATTATACGAAGTTATAAAAATTATAAAAATCAAATTTCTATTTATTGTTAATATAAGTTGTTTAGTATGCAAATGCCTACCGGGGGGACTTCTATTGAGCTTCGATAGGGTTGTTCAAATAGAACTTTAGCAGGATGAACACACAGAGGTTTCAGCTCATGAAAGATACCCTAAATATTTTTTTATAAAGGAAATGTATTACCCTAGAAAAAATGTTAAAAAATTTCAAGCAAAAAAAAAATAATAATAATTTGCCCTAGATTAAAGTGTATACAGTACCTCAAAAAATTTTCCTGGTAAAGGCTCCCTCTAATACTTGAACGTCCTCGTATACCAAAAATATGGAAGTTACCCCCGGGAAAAGGCCACCTGTGTTTAATGGTCAATGTATCTAACTCTCATAGCTGACCCTTCTATGCAGGTTTCACTTTATACTGTATTTTCTTTTTTTTACTACCTTGTTTGTCTTTCTTATAGTGGTATGCATCATAAGTTAGATTGTAATGTCGAAGGACCTGCTGCAAAACTACAAACTTTGTTTGATATCAATCGGGAGTTCCTATTTCAATCAAAACTATCAATTGTTTCAAATGCACCAGGAGCGTCTCATGTAGCGCCTGAAAGTGGTGGCTGGGGTGATACACGCGATCATCAATTATGTATTAATTTTATGTATGATTTAACATAATTACAATCATCCAGGAGCTGTTAATTATTATTTACTAACATTAACATTCATCTCCCACTGTATTATAAAAATTTACAATTTCCATTATTAAATCATAGATTATATAGAAGACTGACCTGGGTATATAATTATACATGTATGTCTTTAATCGTGACTAATTTTCTGTTTCTGAAAATAAATTTCATAATTGGCGATAGAAATTGGCTATGAACGTAATATGTTATAATGAGATTTGACAGTTGACAATTATCAAATACAAGTGCATTATTATTCATACAACGATATCTGTGTATTTTACACGACACAGTGTCTTTGCATCCCCAAAGTTGCACTACTGTATTTACATTGACCTTTGTAAAGAATTAAATTTGTCATGCTGTGGTTCAGTAGTTGCTAATATAACCTTTAATTCAAAAATAACACCATCGATTCGAACTTATTACTATTAATTTGTTAGCATATATAAATATGTAATTTTATTATTTACAAATATTTATAATTTTCTGAATGTATAATAATGAATTTAAGGTTTAATTTTTGCATTGATAATCTGTCACAATGTCTTTATTTTGAATAATAATGGCAATTTATATGTTTATGTTAATAACTGCAATTTAGATTTAATTCAATACAATTCAATTTGAACATTTTCAAATATTATATATACAGAATCGCTTTATCAAGATGAATATTTTCTTTGATATCATATCTATCTCACGGTCTCATGTTTTCTGTAGCCTTTACACATTATGGGAATTAATGATTAATAGCATTTGCAAGAATATTTATCAACGGGAAGAGGTGCCACTTTGGTAAAAAAAAGAAGTACCCAAAAATGTCCAACAATTCCGTTAAAGTGTATATCCCGGATATTGGGAGACTGACTGCTTCTTTAGATGGAGAAATATTTTCTATCAGTACATGTTCTTCTTGTATTTTTACTTTGCGCAAGCATTTTCCTCTCAAAAATACAATGAAAGTTATGTTTTTGTATCTCACTCTTTTTCCTCAAACAGGAAATCACTTATTTTCCACAAGAGAGTTTACACCGGAAAAAACATTAAACATTTCACTTATTTGTGCTCACGCGATTAGCACCTTCTTAATTACGTCTTTTATTTAGAGACAAATAAGTGAAATGTTTAGTGTTTCTTCCGGTGTAAACTCTCTTGTGGAAAATAAGTGGGTTCCTGTTCGAGGAAAAAGAGTGAGATACAAAAACGTAACTTTCATTGCATTTTTGAGGAGGAAATGCTTGCGCAAAGTAAAAATACAAGAAGATCATGTACGAATAGAAACTTTTTCTCTATCTAAAGATGCAATCTCCCAATATCCGGGATATACACTTTAAAGTTCCTAAAATCTTAAAAAAGTTCTACCAATTTTAATTTTTTTTTTCAAGTTATTAAAATTCTTTCTAGAAAGTCAAAAAAGGAAAACTGAAGGCTAGTTTACTCGAGCACATTCCGGTGACACGTTCCTGTCATTCCCGTGCGCTACGTGAAATGGACCGTGTATATAGCGAAATATGACACATTTTCTGTGAAACATCTATGTGATGGAAGTCTAGTCAGTTGGACATTTTGTGACATATTAAATGTGCTACAGGGAATGTTCTCCTGTAAACTGGGCTTAAGTAGTTCCAGAATCTGAAATTTCCTACCCAGAAATTGTCTTTCTCAACTGAAATAGTTACTATTTAAACCCTTTTAAATCATTTTACATTTCTTTTTACATTAAATCCAGAAGATGACATGAACTTCAAGTCGAAACGTCAATTAAGTTGTTTTTTAGCGCTTTTATCACTAAGAATATTTATCTTCTTGAAATAAGTCTTCTATTTTTAATATTATTAAACAAAAATCAATTGCTATAGTTTAATGTTTTTATTTTGTCCAACGTCTCAGTCAGTCTTTCTAAATGACATTTTCAAATTGCCAAATTTAATTGAAAGAGGAGAGGGTGTTATGTATGCAAGTGTGTATGTGAGTGACAAGACAACAGAGTGAGGAGACATAGACTACACGTGTTCTTAGTAAGCCATCTTGTTATGTCTGAGCAATCATGTGCTTGGAGACTGGTATCTAATGACCAGTCTACTTCATATATTACAACAGAGAGGGTGACAACAACATTGTACAACGAAAACATTTTTGCTGCAAGGTGCCCTTTATGTAGGGTCCGTCCGTCCATGGGTAATACTGAGTCATTTCGCGTGGTATAGTAAAGTTATTCACAACATTAACTCGAAATAAATTCGTACTAGTGTGAGGAATGATCACACACTTATGGCAGATATGGCACTTCGTATCACACAGTACATCGGACAATGGATGGGATGTTTTGTGAAGCTAGAAATAGTCATAGTCAAGCATTAGTCTGACCCTAATTTTACCGTAGTTTGACCAGGTTAGCTGACTTGATGGAAACCGCACGATTTATAGTGTGTATTGGGCTATTACTGTGAAGTGATACGACTTTATACTGTGGTAGGTGATATTTAGAAAAGCTTTGCGATTAATCGTCTTTCTAAAAATTTAGATTCTCAATATATTTTTCTCTGTTACTAGTATAGCCTTTAAAGACGATTTGCACTAGGTGGAAATTTCGCTGCAGTGAATTTTTACGGAGAAATATGCTAATACGCAGGAGTAGTGTGACATTAAAGGAACGCAGTAACGGCTATGGTAATTCGCTTCAGCAAAATTTTTAGCTAATGCTGTTCCTACTATTTGCGATTCGCTTCAGTGAAAAATACTTGAAGCCAATCAGAGCATTCCGCTGATGTTTTCATGATATTAGGCTACAGGTGGAAAAAATTTCGCGCATTTGAAGTTGGAATCATGCAGCGAAAGTCCCACGAAAAATTCGCTGCAGCTAAATTTTCGTCTAGTGGAAACCAGCTTTTATAAAATAGCCTCTTTCGAAATTAATTCCCAATCATTGATTATAATAATACGCATGCGCACAGTTCATTGACATAGAGCTCGCCCTATGTTGAAAATCATTCATGCATTTTGAACTTCAGATTATGATGTGCAACGGAATATTTAGAGTCTGATAATGATTTCTCATATTATTCTATCATTTCTTATGTTCTTGACAATGGTAATGTATGCCAGTCACAAAGTTAATGCGAGAGTAATGTACATTCGTGTTTCTGAACCAAATCACATGGGAAAAGAAAAAGGGTCATCCGACGTGAAAAGCATATATGAATGTTCCGATCTCTGCGCAATCGATGAATGCTGTAATCTTTTCACAATTCACTTAGCAACAGCATTAGAAGGGTTTCTATGTACTAGATATAATTCACGTTTTATTGAGAATAAAAATGGCTACGTTTATACAGCAATTAGCAATGAGCACAATGGATATCCGCAATTTTATCAAAGAAATGAAATGACGGTTAGTATTATTGTTGACATTTATAAATTAAAGCCGAACCAATACAATCAGTAGCTTAACATTTATATATTTATATTAGCTATACTATAAAAAAATCACAAGTTTTGAGAATGTCATTAATTTTATCACTTAAATTTCATGTTAATTTACCTGTATTGTTGCCTAATTCCACCTTGATGAATAATTCAAAAGTTGACTGAATGACGTACTGTTTACACGTGTTACGTAAACAATGTGAATAGCTCTGTATCTGAAATCGTTTGAATTGAATCTATTACTCATTTTTTCGTGTCGTATTTATGATTCTATAGACGTTCTTTAATATATAAAAATGCATAACATTGCCATATACCTCTTCTCCTTTCTTTAGGGAATTTATAAGCTAAAGGATACCTTTTGACAGAGGAGAATTTTAGATTTTGGACAGGGGTTTGATGTTTTGATAGATCGAGCAGGACGGTAAAATTTCATAGCAGATGTCAAGAATCGAGACCCTAAAGTTTCAAAATCTGCCTTATAATAATTTAATATTTTGTTTCAATCACCAGAACAAAGGAAAACTTCAAACATTTCGAAAATCTATAACTTTTATATTTAAATTTTCATTAACCTTCTCTTCATCTTACAATATCTATCAATAATCTTATAATCTTCACAATATTCTAATAAAAACTCATCACTGCGATAATACGAAAAAATTGTTTATATATAAATCGAATGCATACGAAATATAGATTGGTTTTAATGGTTAATAGTTTGCAATGGTAACAACATTAACGTAAATGATTTTCATTTTTAATTCGTTTTTTTTTGTAAAAAATGACAGCGATAAAAAAACACGGGATTTCACAACGTTTCGCCATATCATATCTTCATGGCATCATCAGGTATATAAATATAAATTAACAAAATTCGTTTTCTTTATAAAAATGACTACGTGTGATAACGATATCATCATGGATCCAAGATTAGTAGTGCTGTGAAACTTAATTTCATTTAATCTTTTCACATGGTCTCGCCTGATAATTAGTTTGATTGGAAAAAAGAGCTGTTGCTTTAGTCAACTCATCAATTGGAATAACTCTTACAGCTTTAACAGCATTTCATGAATTAGTCAAGGCCTTTTTGAAACTTGCGAGTCGTCAATTTGCATGACATATGTTAATAGATTCCTCTGTTAACCTTTTATAATTCCGTTTTAATTAACAGATCCATTTATTCCCAATTAGCGTCACATTTTTAATTTCCCAAAGTTTTATTTTCTCTTGATTCTCAACTTGCCATCCAAATACCATTTATTTTGTTGACGATCTTGATATGTTTTGTAAGTGAAGTTTACAAACCATCAGATTTCGGCAAATCTTGTATTTGCATGAACTTGTATTTGCATATTTGAAAATGAATCAATCATTGAATAGTTGAATGAAGAATTGACGTGTTGTGTTACGTGTAAATGTTTTACTGTCAATGAATATCATCCTGCGTGAGAAAATGTCTCAACGTCAATAAACATGTTTCCATTGATTTCGACTGCATTCATTATAATTTCGTCGTCAGATTGTGCGGCCTTGGTGTAGTGGCTAGGGCGTTGGACCACGGCCCGCAGGGTCTGGGGTTCAATCCCTGGCCGGAGAACTATAGGTTGGCGTCAGGAAGGGCATCCGGCTATTAAACGCACACAAGCTTCAAAATACTAACAAATTAACCATACCAACCCCGGTGAAAAAAGGCTGCAAGCTTACCCGGTTTGTGGATAAATGATAAATCCAAAACAAACAAAAAAAAAAAAAAAGATTATGCATAAACAATTGATCGTTCATCAGAAAATGAATATAATTTCGCAATTAGTGACAGCGACCGAGCATGTGGTTTTACTTTACACAGAAAGATACGGAAAATAGTCCAACAGTGAATAATAAAATTCTATAATTTATATTTAGAAGTCATGTGTACTTTTGAAATTATAATTCTAAATCAGTTTCAAGTAAGCTACAAAAACAATGCCCTATATGAATGATGCTTATTTTCGCTTAAAAGGCAAGTGAATAAATTATCTAGCAAAATAGATTAGCATAAAATTCTAGCATTATAATATTCATATGAAAACAGTTTTTGTTTTGTTACAATTATTCATAAGATATCATCAATTAATCTGCAAGCACTTGAATAATTTGATTGTCGATTGAATATCGATACGTCATATTCGAATCGATAAAGCGACTTTTACTACAAAGTCAATAACAAATTGCCCTGATCGTCGATAATAGTCGATCTGGGTATACCTCCCATTGATTTTACGATTAAAGAATAGAACAAGTTGTTAAAATTCTTAATTTGTAATTCTGCCATAAATATTGAATGGATGATTTTACTGAGCTGTAAACAGTTCAAGATTACATTGAGGAGGTTTGTTGTTTAAAAGCCAATAAATTCTCTGATTAATTTCATTGAGCACTATACCAAGAACTGGTGTGGAACAATCCACCTATTAATATTATTATATTATTATTATTAATATAATGTGAAATCTAACCACCAAGATGAAAATAAAGCTTACTCGGTTTGTGACAAGTGTAATAATTATAAAAATAAATATTCATGAACAATTATAGTCATGCATTGGGTGAAGGATTCTGATATTAATGAATATAGCAAGCTAAACAACGAGAATAAATTATGCGGTCTTCCATCAAAAACTTTCATTGAGACTCATTGCAGAGAAGGCCAGTGTTCAACTGCATAAATTAGCATAAATGACTAGCTAGAAGATTATGTAATCATGATATCTTTATTTACATTCTCAGGGAAACTCAATCGATTATGCTGGATGTGGTAAGCAAGGCACACGATAAGCAGAAGTTGTTATACATTTGATATTAGGGTGGTTTAGATTTAGTACAGGTACAGCTACGAGTACAGCTTTCTCGTTGAGCATCACTTCTGCGCATTGGGGAAAGCCCCTATGCACTGAAACCTGTATTGAACTCCACGTTTCGGAACGCCTTTCGGCGCGAAACATGAACCACGGAGTACATGTTTTGATGTCCTTGTTTTGCTTTGGTTTGGTTTTTTTTTTAATGAAATTTTATTGTTGCTATAAAATTTATACATAAAATCAAAATGAATCCTGAACAAATTGTCAGAAATTTTGTTTTTACCTGGAAAACAGAAAAAGGGGTTTTATGTTATTGAATCTAACGTATTGTTTTGAAAGAACGAGTACAGGTATAACCCAGTCTTCTTGTTGACTAAACATGAACTTGAACCGATACCGGTACCAAATCTAAATCTCCCTACTAATATGATTTCAGAATGTTAAATTTGTTAAATTTGTTTGTTTTCATGTTTACATAAAAGCCATTATTAGATCAATGCTTCTTTTCATGGGACTGACACTATTTGTCAAACGATGACGTAGTTGCTTTATACATTATACCAGCTATCATCAAACATTTCTCACTCATAGACGCACATAATCATTCCAGGCTAATTTTGGGATAATTACACGCCATGATTTTTCATTAAGTATGAAAGTCGGAAGAACTGATTTTTTCGAGTAAAATTGAGCACCTCAAAACTCTTACAACCTTAATATACGTTTAATCCAGCATTAATCGTTAATTTAGTTAGACTATATGGTTACTGATACAGCACTGCCTTATTGAATAAAATAGTTTTTTGTCATCAATCGATAAAGGCAAGACTGCCATACAATTCTATTGCAATATCCTTGCTGATCTATCTAAAAGGAAGCCTTTCAAAATCAACCTGTTTGAAATGTATTATTGTCAGCTTAGTTTTGTCAATAATTAATCTAGAAAACATATATACATTTCTTGGTTTTCTTGGTATGAGATTTGTGTAGCTTGTCCAATGTCCGTGTTCATGTTATTTTAGTGACTCGCTTTGCATCGCAATTGCTCTCTAAAACAACAACAACTATTCTCTAATTTTGCAATTTTGATAAATCGTGCATCATCTTTTTCTTAGATGTTATGATCAAATAGAGATTATGATCATATAAACTGTAAAACTTTATGTAATTTGATAAACCGTGATAGTATCGAAGAAATTATTAATGCTTTGAATTCGACGAGAGGATATTTTTGCTAATCACAAAACCCAAATGAGATATTTTGGTTAGAGATTGATGTTATCTATGTTTCTGATACTCATCGAAGACGCTGAATCAGCATTTATGGATAAGAAAAATATCTTCTATTTAAACATTATCCAACGAAGTCCTGCATCTGTCCAAATGAATATAAAAATGTTGATATTTGCCATGGTATAACTACGATGTTTCAGCAACCCAGAACCTTATCAAAGAATATATATTCTAATTATTCCCATCTTTTTTATAATAAACTTGACAATTCTGGCTTCTGTATTGTCGTAAATCTTTATTTTGAAAAGTCAAAACTTTGTAAAAAAGGGTTTTTCTATCACGTCAGTATTGAAACCTTGGAGATGCTATTGTCTCGAGATATTGTCGCGACCTAATTGTCTCGAGCTCTACCCTATTGTCTCAGTTTATTACGTCACGTTCGAAGACACTAGGAATTGTCGATGTTCGATTAACCAATAGGAAGCAAGAAAACGTTCAAAAAAACTTGCCATTAATAATAATAGATATTCTTCACATCATCAACTGCCCTGTGATGCAAATTTTCGAGAGTACGTGAAGCAACATGATATAAACAACTAATTTTGAAATAGTATATCATATAAAAAGAAATGAATAAGAAGGAAAGAGGAAAAAGAAAATTCGGCTTCTTCTCCAACCTTTGATACTATAGCCCATTATTTGTAAGCATTATAAGTCATAAATATTTAGACAACACTTTGTAACATTTCAAGCTGCTTAAGTTTAAGTGAAATATATATAAATATATATGATTATGTCTGCTCAGGAAGAAAAATGCAAAAATAAATTTTGTTCTTTTCATTTATCTTGCCAAGAACATTCTCAAGATCCCTTAGTTTTGAGAAGCAAATTCCTTATGTAACAGTTGCTTTGTCTCTAGAAATCAATATGATCAACCATTATTGTGAACAAGTAAGTACAAGTAACGCTGGTAGTTACAAATGCTACCATGGAATTGATGGTGACATAAACGGTTTGAGCTGTCCAATATGTGTTGGTACTGGAACGAATTTGAATGCTTGGTGGTATGTCGATCTTGTTGTACAACGCACTGTCCATACAGTTGTTATCTACAACAGAAGTGATGGTTGGGCTTATTTGCTTGATGATATCACTATACAAGTACAAGACAATGCAATGCCAAATCAGTCAGATGCACAAGTGTGAGTATTTTAGCATTTAAACGTTTTTCTATTGAAACTAGCAATAAGTTGCCCGCGTTACTGGGCTAGATTGGGAGATCCATTGAGAGATACCTCGCAAACAATAGCAGTTGTAACTCGAAGCCGCAGAGACCGCATAATAAAACTATCTTTTGTTTTGAAATGAAGACAGAGTAAAAAGCAAAAATATAACAGAAAGGGATATAAAAACACAGATCAAAAAACGGGGATTCGAATGATAACCACTTTCATACATTTTGATTGAAAATTCGGAGAGTTATTAGGGTAAATACGCTTGAAGCAACTCTCTTTTATATGTTGAAATAAAACCAACGTTTCGAATTAACATTTGGAAATGCCAGCAGAAGAGCAACAAAGTATAGACAAGCCCTGCCGTACACTGATACCAAACCTATTTTTGTGATATATAAGCGGCTTATTTCGTAAAATGAAAACCATTTTTTTTGCCAATTTTCAAATAGTGTCATTGAAAACGAGCTGTCTATATCAACTGATGGAGGGAGTTGCACAGATGTTTTTCGAGAGTTATGTAAAGTATTGAGGTACATAATTAAACTAAATAACATGGGAGTGTATTTGAAAAGTTAAAAAAGAATATAGTAAATACATTAGTAGTAATATCAAGGTAATTATGTACGACAAGGCGATCATCAGATTAAATTGCCTGATGATCGCTTTGGCGTGAAACTAATAGTAGCAAATATGAATGTCTGATTTTATCGTTTATTAATTAGTAAATATATTACATAGATGGAATGCTAAAGTACAAGAATTTATCGAGTGATTCATTTTAGATTGCTCTTTTAAATACAATTAGATACGATTGGCATAAGATAATGACTCATCTATGAACAACCGCTTTGTAAATTGTCTCTGAATTGATTCCAAAAGTTTGATATTCTGCACTTTCTATCGATTCCAGATTTTCATTTTTTATAAACGAAATGTCACGTGACTTGAATACCCTATGTATCATCTTGGATCTAATCCCAGCATGACTAGCAGTCTTTACAATATGGCTACGAAAATCTCATTTTGTGTCAATTATGTCTGTATTTGTGTTGCTCATTCCGAGGAGGGGGGGAGTAAATCCGATTGCGCTTCCACGAGGTTACGTCAATAGAACTTTAGCAGAATGACCATAAAAATTTTCATACCATGAAAAGGTATCGAATTTAATGAATTCGAGGTAATTCGAGGTAATGAATTTCTACAAATGAAAGGAACAGAATTACTGTGTAGCTTACATACCTGGTTTGTTTATTGTAAAATGATAAAACAAATATTTGAGTATATTACATTATACAAACCGATCATACCTATATTGTAGAACTAGAACTACGATGTATTAAACAGTAAACATTAATTAATTCTAATGTTTATGCTATTTTCAGTTGTGTCAGTGGTATTACTTATGCTGTCGAAAGTATTCGCTCTTTTAAATGTGATCATCCAGTTAATGGTCGTTATCTTGTTATCTGGAAAAGTGGAAGTTCAATCCTTTCCTTTTCAGAAGTGAAAGCATATGGATACTAGAAAAGTTGCACATATCTATAATACACAAAAATATAGCAAAGAGTAGATATACATAATAGCAAAAGAAATAGTGCTCAACAATAGAATTTGACAGAGCTAAATATATTGTAAGGAGTTAAAGACTATACACATCCAAAAGTAATACTTGATATCATGCATTCGCAATCGTCAGAAAAATAACTATAACCAACATTTTAGATGATTTGTCTGATTATCACGTCAGCATGATACTATTAATAACGTTTACATAAATGTGTAGTCTTTCCACATCTTCAGATCTTCAGAGCAAAGCAAAGCAAAACAAAACAAAAAAAAAACACAAAACACAAAACACAAAACACAAAACACAAAACACAAAACAAAACAACACAAAACAAAACAAAACAAAACAAAACAAAACAAAACAAAACAAAACAAAACAAAAACAAAACAAAACAAAACAAAACAAAACAAAACAAAACAAAACAAAACAAAACAAAACAAAACAAAACAAAACAAAACAAAACAAAACAAAAAAAAAAAAAAAAAAAAAATCAAAACAAAACAAAACAAAATATATATATAACACTAGTGTTCTGTTAGCAGTTTTTCAGTTATATAATGTCAATTATTTTATCAACATTAAACAAAACGATCGTCGAATTTTTTAAGAAGCATGAAGCATATACTAGCAGAGAGTCTTATGCAACACTTTATTATCACAAGTTAGGCAGCAATTCAAACAGTGGTGATGACATTGTTATTAGCCCGCTTGCAGAACTCACATGCAGGCTACAGAAAACATACTTTTATTTGGTGAAATCCGCATGCAATCAGAAATGACTGTATAGAAAAGGGTTGTATTATTTCTATATTCCTTTTCATGAAAAAAACCTCGTTTTAATGGATGAACAGGGCATGATTTGTGGGTGTCCTCTATACTGCTGGGTAAAGAAATATTGTTGATATATATTTGTCAAATTTCGTGTTTAGTTTTAGATATTTATTATTATTTGGCTGTGTACTATTTTTAAACTATTCCATTCCAATTTCATTAATATCTAACAAGCTATAATATACATTTGAAAATAGATTCACGTGATAATTGAAGTCACAGATGATTATTGATTTGATAAATGATCTAAAGGCCTCTTTGATAACTCACTAGTTCTAACTTTCTATAAAAGCCTTTTTTTCTCGTAGTTTACCCAGAATCGGGCGTAAATATATATAAAGCGCAGCGGAGCTATTTCTAATTAAAATTCCTTATATGGCCATGTACTGCTCTCTATCTACGCAATAATTTGTTTCCTTAATTTCCAACAAGATGTTATCTAATAGCAATTTGTTACATGGCATCAATCTCTGTCATATATAGTTCCGTTGCTATAGAGTAAATTAGCTGGCCTGTGAATATAAATGAGTCTCAAACCATTCTTATAATTACAGGGCTCTTATACGCTTAAAAATGCTGACTTACATGTATATCTAGTAAGCCAATAAAATAATTATTAATGATTATTATTAGAGTTTATATTATTGATATGTTAATAAAAGGTTTCTTCTAAAAACACTTTAGTAAGCAAGATAGCGACAAAAAATCACGATTCAATTTGTAACAACGTTTCGACAGGCTGTTGCCATTAACAAGGTTAAAAGAAATATTATATGAAATTACAAGATATATATATATGAAATATGTGCTAAGATTTAAAATTTAACATTCGACATGGCTCTTGTTTACAAAGAGAGAGTTACAAAAATCTACAAATAAAAATCAATCGAACGCTGTGACAAGGGAAACATTTAAACTAAAAGCCGCAACTTAATTGAGTCGCTTTGAATGTTAAGAGTCGGTTTTGGCTTCCTGATTGCCAACATTTCATGCACCAAGCAGTCAAATTTTGAATTAAATTTTCGAAGAACTAAAAAAATGTGGGCAAATTCCCTGTAATTTTTGTTATGGGTTTTCAAGTGTTTGTCGACGGCAGACCCACCATGATCACCAATGCGTTGAAGGAAGTGTCGGCGTGTAAAACCGACATAATTCGCATCGCACGAATCACACTGAAAATGATACACAACGCATTGGCAAGACAGAAGGGTTGGTCTCTGCTCACGACTTCTCAAATCGTCTACTATTCTTTTACTAGTACAATTAACATTGTACTGCTTTTTAAGGACCAAGTGTCTGCTACCTCTGAAAGCCTGGTTCCCATATAGCAAAATTGCCGGCGACACTGTCTGCGATCATGACGGCGGTATGGCCGGCGGTAGAGCCGGCGATGAACCGCAGGCTACCTGGGGGCATGCTGGCGCTGAACGCAGGCTACTGCAGCCGCGCCGGCGACAACCTGAATAGATGAAGTTGCCCTGATCAATTGTCTCTCCCTTCTTTACAAATTATATAGTAGCATACAACGTATTTTATCATGTTCTACTATATTTTAGTTCTATACACTTTATTAACCATTAATTAATCATAATACAGTACATTCAGTATTTCAGGATAATTTAGTGTATTTTATCGTAATTTATTATACAGATTAATGATATCATTATAATATTATATCATTTTAATTTAATATTGGCGGGAACAGACCCACGTTTTTTGTCAACTGATTTCATTGGATAATGTTGACCATGTGATGTATCGTTTAACAATAATATCCATTAAATGCTTACGGTGGATGTCGGAGTCTTTGATATGCTGGCTTACAGCAAACGCAAAAGTTGAACCAGTTCAACTTTTGAGACAGTCGCAGCCAACGTTACGGCTTCCGGTAGAACAATAGCCTGAAAGGTGATAATTTACTTACGATTCGTCACCGGCCCAACCGCCAGTATGATCGCAGGCAGTGTCGCCGACAAATTTGCTATATGGGAACCAGGCTTAAGGCGTCATTTGAACGATTTGAGTGCTAGAGTCAGTCAATGCTTTGGACCAGTTTATACTAGTAAAAAATAGTAGAACGGCGCGACAAATTTAATCGTGATTTTTGTCGCTATCTTTCATACTAAAATATTGATGTGTTACTAACGTCATTGATTATTCAGAGATCAATCCTCACACATGGAACTCATGATTTATATTTAGAAACGCTTCTTGTATGATTATATATGCATTGTTTAAATATTGTTTGAAATAGTAACAATCATGTTTGTGATAAAGATGAATAAGCATAACCCTTTCATATATTGAGCAATCACATTGGCTATGCATGTCTCCCTTTCTACAATGTATTATAAATATTTAATAAAAATTCAGGCGTATATAATACCTCAAGTGAGTCATTGACATATTTATTGCGGCAGCTTATCAAAAAAAATCAATCAAACTAATTGGCTGCAGGATCACTTATTACGTAGCAGAATAAAACCAAATTCAGTATGAAGACAATGATGCGTAAGAATATTGTATTGTTTCTTAGGAGCTTAACAGTTGTACTGTATTTTAGTAACATGGTAAACGCTACTACAAATTTCGTCCGTGTTGGTAACCCAAGTCGCATTGGCAAAGAAATAGGATCATTTAATGTTGAACACATATTTGATTGTGTCAATCTTTGTGCGACTGAAGAATGTTGTAATCAAGTTACAATCAACTTGTCAGCAACATTACAACAGTTTCTCTGCACTCTCTATGACTTGCGTTTTATCGATAATAACAACGTCTACATCAATTCAGCAGCTATTAGCAATGGATATCCAATATATTACAAAAGAAACGAAATGACGGTTTGTATTATTGTTCAATAATAGCATATTATCGATTTGTATTTATCATGACAGAGTATTGATAAAACCTCAAGCATTTTCGATATTAATTCTTTGATCACTTTTTAATACAAGATTTAATATTTTCTACATCTTGCGAATAACAGATACTTTCCTTTTTATTGTCTCTCCTATTTACAATTTTTTTACAAATACGTTTTAACTCTTGAAATAAGAAAGTTAACCAAATCATGTATAGCTCATTGAACATAAGTTGTTGTGGGCAAATATTTTGTTTCTAAACAAATATCTTTGTGATAGAATGTATTAATTGAATTCAAGGGATAAATTTAATCTTGATTTGATGCATACCGAACAGATTCTATTTTAATTACAAAAGAAACGTTCGTATTATTTTTGATTGAACAATCAAAGAAGTAGACATGTTTCAAGTCATGTTTCAAACATGCATTCTTTAATATTTTTAAGAGACAAATTTTGAGCGGCTACAATATGTTAATTGATTCATTTTATTTTCAAGTGCAAATAGAAAAAATTTAAAACAAAATTTTATATGATTATAATAAAATGTGTTATTGCAAGTTAAAAAAAGAAGTTTATTTAAGAAAAGAAAAGATGATGCAAATCAGAAATATGATTTAACTAGCAATGAGTGTAGTCCATTATGGACCTTCTATGATAAAACTTTCAGATCACTTATAATTAAACAATTGACTAAGCTGACTATCGCTGTATACGGAGTATGAACTCTGGAGGAGAACATGAGACATAATACGCATTGAAACGATGTAGCATTAATCAATACATCTTAATCATTCCTTTAATAAAAATTTAATTTATTTCACATCAATTGAGTCGATTGAAATGTATTATTTAACGTAGCTTTGTCTACATAGAAAAACTTTATTTTATGTGTTGAAAGGAAGCCAGAACACATTAATTATTATAAATTACAAATACTCAGTCAAATTTCGAAATCGGAAACTTTCCATAAAAAAACACTTCAAATCCGATCCTATCCGAAGACCTAAAATATTAACCCGAATCTGACCATACACGATCGGATCGCGTTCGGTTCGAATTCATAAATCTTTATTGCAATATATACAACATTAATGTGGTGTTCACAAAATAACGCCGTCAAGGTGTGGCCGGTCAAACTCGTGGCATTGCATGCAATATATTCAGTATTAAATTAATTTAGCTTCGACAAGACACATGGTCCACTAATTTCTGTTATTAACATGATCAAACGATATCTTTTGTTAATTAAAAATGATTTACTGCTTCATATTTAAAAAAAATCAGAAAAATCGTTGATAAAAACCGCCGAATGGCGGATTTGAACTTACGACCCTGATATTGTAATACCAGAGCATTAACCAATGAGACAACCCCTTACTTACTGTTGTACACGCTTTAACTGTACTAATCAACAAACCTGCTGCTTCGACAACGTATTACTGAACAAGGCGACAGCGCGTGTATTGATTTCAAACTATATATATAATCTGAAAATATTATGATATGATAGTATATGAGCCTATATATTTTTGATCTTTGCAATCTCAGCAAGTAGGCCTGTGATTTTCATGGCAGTCTATCAAAATACTAAGAGTTCGTTGAAAATAAAATTTTAAAAGTAAACAAAAGATGTGAAAAGTTGACCTCATAGTGTTTCTTGTTATCAAATTTTCCAGACTAATAGCATCAACATTCTTTTAACAGGAAATAAAATTCTATAATAAATCGCTATACTAATTCGATATTGTTATTATGTTACATCTTGTTGTCAATATTTCTACGCGCTATTTATAATACATTACAGATGTCGAATGAAAGAAAAGATGATTATGAATAAATTAATTATTTTGATAGAAAAACGAAAACAACTCATTTTGCCAGATTCGTGATATGCATATTTATTCAGAATTTATTGAAACGGACGCGATGGTTTATAGAGTGGAAATGTTTAGTGCAGCTTCAAAGATATAAATACCACAGCCGATGGTAATATTTAAATGCTCATGTTATGATGTCTGACGAAAAGGATAATTTACTATGTAGAAAATTAATCTACTTTACCATGCATTTGATCACGATATGAAATGATCATTTTTGTCAGAATTATTTCGAATAAAAGACAATCTTTATTTTATTCTTATCGGGCGTACATTCTCCTTCGATAAAATATGGTTGTTAACTTATTATTGATTGGTGTATTAACTCAGAGAACCCGCTATTATGTATTTAAATGTTGTTCGGAGATTATGCCGCTCGTATAGTTTTTATTTGGATCTCATTTGGAAAATGGTAAGTTGTATTTTAATAAATATTGTTTGCTATGATCGATTATTTCATGCAACCTTTTCGCCTTTTATTTTTGTAACACAAGGTTTGTTACACTCATCCAAACTGTATTAACTATTTAAAAATGTTTTTAAATTATGTTTTTGTGCTTTTAAATTCAAAGCAAAATTTTTGAACGCTGAAAATATTATAATTATTATTATTTATCACAAATCATACGCTCAATTCAATTTAACTTTATTAAATGTTGATCAACGATAATAACAAGACACCGCTATTTTTATTCTCGAAACTGTAGTAACATACTGTGTCTTATTCTTATAGCAAGTCAACAAAATGAAATTTTAATTTTAATCGATGCTTACAATTCCTTCGTTAATTATGGAAGCAAAATCTGAAAATAAATGCCTGCCTGCTCAAAACCAAATGATTCGTTTTTTTATATTAAATAATAAATTATAGAAATACTTTTGTGCAATGCCTTGATTAATTCTAAACTCTGTTATTTTAGACTGTAGACAGATAATCTATTCGAACTTTGAATATTTTTCGAATTGATCGAACGCCAACGTCATTTTGAAAATTCTTGCAAGTTAATTTGTTTTTATGCCCCGCGATAGATTATTCATTTCAAAACAGATTGCTTGCTCAGTGTTCTCACAAATTATATATCAAAATAGCCTTTTTAAAAGTGAAATGTTTTGTATCTCGATTTTGGTAAAAGTAATGAACGGCATTTTGTTTCATTAATAAATTAAATTAAGACCTAAAGTCTCTTTAATTTCATAGCGTTTGTGCCGCGCTATATGTATTGCTGATATCAACACTATATGAAATAGGTCTACGTTTCTTTGATTTCAAAACATATTTTGTCTGGCCTAGTTATACTGGTAATTCAATGTAACTCAGTATTTCGTATTGTTTTAATTATCATAAATCTGATTCAGTTTTAAGTTTCACGTTGTTCAAACAATTTACACGCAGCTTTTAAATTCAAAGCAAAATATTTTTGTTCTGGGGATTTCAATTTGAATTCGATTTGGCTGCCCGCTAGATTATCGACCTATGAAATTTTTCAAAATCTCTGAATTTTTTAATGCAAGGATATCAAATAAAATATCAGATGAAGTATATTATTTTAAAACAACGTCATAGACCCATACTTTTCATACAACAAATTTGTTACTGTACACGGTTATCTCGACACAAATGTTTGCATAATTTCCCGGCAACGGATTATCCATATTATATCGCCAGTAAGACGTACATAAGTCGCGGACAGACACAGAAATATAGAAATATAGTGATACTAGCTATGAGTGTAGTCCATAATGGACCTTCTATGATAAAACTTTCAGATCACTTATAATTAAACAATTGACTAAGCTGACTATCACTGTATAATACGGAGTATGAACTCTGGAGGAGAACATGAGACACAATACGCATTGAAACGATGTAGCATTAATCAATACATCTTAATCATTCCTTTAATAAAAATTTAATTTATTTCACATCAATTGAGTCGATTGAAATGTATAATTTAACGTAGCTATCTCTACATAGAAAAACTTTATTTTATGTGCTGAAAGGAAACCAGAACACATTAATTATTATGAATTACAAATATTCAGTCAAATTTCGAAATATGAAACTATCCATAAAAAATCACTTCAAATCCGATCCGATCCGAAGACCTAAAATATTAACCCGAATCTGACCCGATACGATCAAATCGCGTTCGGTTCGGATTGATAAATCTTCATTGCAATACAAACAACACTAATGTGGTGTTCACAAAATAACGCCGTCAAGGTGAGGCCGGTCAAACTCGTGGCATCGCATGTAATATATTCAATATTAAATTAATTTAGCTTCGACAAGACACATGGTCCACTAATTTCTGTTATTAACATGATCAAACGATATCTTTTGTTAATTAACAATGATTTACTGCTTCATATTAAAAAAAATAAGAAAAATCGTTGATAAAAATTTTCCGAATGGCGGATTTGAACTGACGACCCTCATATTGTGATGCCAGAGCATTAACCAATGAGCCACTGCCTTACTTATTATTATAGACGCTTTGACTGACGTCATCAACAAACCTACTGCTTCGACAACGTATTATTGAACAAGGCCGACACACACGCGTGTAATTGAAAATCAAATTATATATATAATCTGAAAATATTATGATATGATAGTATATGAGCCTATATATTTTTAATCTTTGCAATCTCAGCAAGTAGGACTGTGATTTTCATGGCAGTCTATCAAAATACTAAGAGTTCGTTGAGAATAAGATTTTGTAAGTAAAAAAAAGATGTGAAAAATTGACCTCATAGTGCTTCTTGTTATCAAATTTTCCAGAATAATAGCATCAACATTCTTTTAAAAGGAAATAAAGTTCTATAATAAATCGCTATACTAATTTGATATTGATATCATGTTACATCTTGTTGTCAATATTTCTACGCGCTATGTATAGTACATTACAGATGTCGAATGAAAGAAAAGACGATTATGAATAAATTAATTATTTTGATAGAAAAACGAAAACAACTCATTTTGCCAGATTCGTGATATGCATATTTATTCAGAATTTATTGAAACGGACGCGATGGTTTATAGAGTGGAAATGTTTAGTGCAGCTTCAAAGATATAAAATACCACAGCCGATGGTAATATTTAAATGCTCATGTTATGATGTCTGATGAAAAGGATAATTTACTATGTAGAAAATGAATCTACTTTACCTTGCATTTGATCGCGATATGAAATGATCATTTTTGTCAGAATTATTTCGAATAAAAGACGTCAATCTTTATTTTATTCTTATCGGGCTTACATTCTCCTTCGATAAAATATGGTTGTTAACTTATTATTGATTGGTGTATTAACTCAGAGAACCCGCTATTATGTATTTAAATGTTGTTCGGAGATTATGCCGCTCGTATAGTTTTTATTTGGATCTCATTTGGAAAATGGTAAGTTGTATTTTAATAAATATTGTTTGCTATGATCGATTATTTCGTGCAACCTTTTCGCTTTTTATTTTTGTAACACAAGGTTTGTTACACTCATCCAAACTGTATTAACTATTTAAAAGTGTTTTTAAATTATTATACGCTCAATTCAATTTAACTTTGTTAAATTTGATATACCTGAAATTAACTTTATTAAATGTTGATCAACGATAATAACAAGACACCGCTATTTTTATTCTCAAAACTGTAGTAACATACTGTGTCTTATTCGTAAAGCAAGTCAACAAAATGAAATTTTAATTTTAATCGATGGCTATAATTCCTTCGTTAATTATGGAAGCAAAATCTGAAAATAAAAGCCTGCCTGCTCAAAACCAAATCATTCATGTTTTTATATTAAATAATAAATTAAGGAAATACTTTTGTGCAATGCCTTGATTGATTCTAAACTCTGTAATTTTAGACTGTAGACAGATAATCTATTCGAAGTTTGAATATTTTTCGAATTAGTCGAACGCCAACGTCATTTTGAAAATTCTTGCAAGTTAATTTGTTTTTATGCCCCGCGATAGATTGCTCATTTCAAAACAGATTGTTTGCTCAGTGTTCTCACAAGTTATATATCAAAATAGCCTTTTTAAAAGTGAAATGTTTTGTATCTCGATTTTGGTAAAAGTAATGAACGGCATTTTGTTTCATTAATAAATTAAATTAAGACCTAAAGTCTCTTTAAGTTCATAGCGTTTGTGCCGCGCTATATGTATTGCTGATATCAACACTATATGAAATAGGTCTACGTTTCTTTGATTTCAAAACATATTTTGTCTGGCCTAGTTATACTGGTAATTCAATGTAACTCGGTATTTCGTATTGTTTTAATTATCATAAATCTGATTCAGTTTTAAGTTTCACTTGTTCAAACAATTTACACGCAGCTTTTAAATTCAAAGCAAAATATTTTTGTTCTGGGGATTTCAATTTGAATTCGATTTGGCTGCCCGCTAGATTATCGACCTATGAAATTTTTCAAAATCTCTGAATTTTTTAATGCAAGGATATCAAATAAAATATCAGATGAAGCATATTATTTTAAAACAACGTCATAGACCCATACTTTTCATACAACAAATTTGTTACTGTACACGGTTATCTCGACACAAATGTTTGCATAATTTCCCGGCAACGGATTATCCGTATTATATCGCCAGTAAGACGTACATAAGTCGCGGACAGACACAGAAATATAGTGATATATAAACAGACAGTATTATGTATATAAGTGATACTAGCAATGAGTGTGGTCCATAATGGACCTTCTATGATAAAAACTTTCAGATCACCTATAATTAAACAATTGACTAAGCTGACTATCGCTGTAAAATACGGAGTATGAACTCTGTAGTAGAACATCATGAGACACAATACGCATTGAAACGATGTAGCATTAATCAATACATCTTAATCATTCCTTTAATAAAAATTTAATTTATTTCACATCAATTGAGTCGATTGAAATGTATAATTTAACGTAGCTATATCTACATAGAAAAACTTTATTTTATGTGTTGAAAGGAAACCAGAACACATTAATTATTATAAATTACAAATACTCAGTCAAATTTCGAAATCTGAAACTATCCATAAAAAATCACTTCAAATCCGATCCGATCCCAAGACCTAAAATATTAACCCGAATCTGACCGGATACGATCGGATCGCGCTCGGTTCGAATTCATAAATCTTTATTGCAATATATACAGCAACAATGTGGTGTTCACAAAATAACGCCGTCAAGGTGTGGCCGGTCAAACTCGTGGCATTGCATGCAATATATTCAATATTAAATTGATTTAGCTTCGACAAGACACATGGTCCACTAATTTCTGTTATTAACATGATCAAACGATATCTTTTGTTAATTAACAATGATTTACTGCTTCATATTAAAAAAAAATCAGAAAAATCGTTGATAAAAATTGCCGAATGGCGGATTTGGACTGACGACCCTGATATTGTAATACCAGGGCATTAACCAATCGGCCACTACCTTACTTTTTGTTATCGGTGCTTTAACTGAAGTGATCAACAAAATTACTGCTTCGACAACGTATTATTGAACAAGGCCGACCCACGCGCGTGTATTGAAAATCAAATTATATATATAATCTGAAAATATTATGATATGATAGTAAATGAGCCTATATATTTTTGATCTTTGCAATCTCAGCAAGCAGGCCTGTGATTTTCATGGCAGTCTATCAAAATAACAAGATTTCGTTGAAAATAAAATTTTGTAAGTAAAAAAAAGAAGTGAAAAATTGGCCTGATAGTGCTTCTTGTTATCAAATTTTCCAGAATAATAGCATCAACATTCTTTTAAAAGGAAATGAAGTTCTATAATAAATCGCTATACTAATTTGATATTGATATCATGTTACATCTTGTTGTCAATATTTCTACGCGCTATTTATAATACATTACAGATGTCGAATGAAAGAAAAGACGATTATGAATAAATTAATTATTTTGATAGAAAAATGAAAACAACTCATTTTGCCAGATTCGTGATATGCATATTTATTCAGAATTTATTGAAACGGACGCGATGGTTTATAGAGTGGAAATGTTTAGTGCAGCTTCAAAGATATAAAATATCATAGCTGATGGTAGTATTTAAATGCTCATGTTATGATGTGTGATGAAAAGGATTTACTTATAGAAAATGAATCTACTTTACCTTGCATTTGATCGCGATATGAAATGATCATTTTTGTCAGAATTATTTCGAATAAAAAGCAATTTATATTATATTCTTATCGGGCTCACATTCTCCTTCGATAAAATATGGTTGTTAACTTATTATTGATTGGTGTATTAACTCAGAGAACCCGCTATTATGTATTTAAATGTTGTTCGGAGATTATGCCGCTCGTATAGTTTTTATTTGGATCTCATTTGGGAAATGGTAAGTAGTATTTTAATAAATATTGTTTGCTATGATCGATTATTTCATGCAACCTTTTCACTTTTTATTTTTGTAACACAAGGTTTGTTACACTCATCCAAACTGTATTAACTATTTAAAAATGTTTTTGAATTATGTTTTTGTGCTTTTAAATTCAAAGCAAAATTTTTGAACGCTGAAAATATTATAATTATTATTATTTATCACAAATCATACGCTCAATTCAATTTAACTTTGTTAAATTTGATATACCTGAAATTAACTTTATTAAATGTTGATCAAAGATAATAACAAGACATCGCTATTTTTATTCTCGAAACTGTAGTAACATACTGTGTGTTATTCGTATAGCAAGTCAACACAATGAAATTTTAATTTTAATCGATGCCTATAATTCCTTCGTTAATTATGGAAGCAAAATCTGAAAATAAAAGCCTTGCTGCTCAAAACCAAATGATTCGTTTTTTTATATTAAATAATAAATTATAGAAATACTTTTGTGCAATGCCTTGATTAATTCTAAACTCTATAATTTTAGACTGTAGACAGATAATCTCTTCGAACTTTGAATATTTTTCGAATTAGTCGAACGCCAACGTCAATTTGAAAATTCTTGCAAATTAATTTGTTTTTAAGCCCCGCGATAGATTATTCATTTCAAAACAGATTGTTTGCTCAGTGTTCTCACAAATTATATATCAAAATAGCCTTTTTAAAAGTGAAATGTTTTATATCTCCATTTTGAGAAAAGTAATGAACGGCATTTTGTTTCATTAATAAATTAAATTAAGACCTCAAGTCTCTATATGTATTGCTGATATCAACACTACATGAAATAGGTCTACGTTTCTTTGATTTCAAAACATATTTTGTCTGGCCTAGCTATACTGGTAATTCAATGTAATTCAGTATTTCGTATTGTTTTAATTATCATAAAACCGATTCAGTTTCAAGTTTCACTTGTTCAAACAATTTACACGCAGCTTTTAAATTCAAAGCAAAATATTTTTGTTCTGGAGAATTCAATTAGAAGTCGATTTGGCTGCCCGCTAGATTATCGACCTATGAAATTTTTCAAAATCTCTGAATTTTTTAATGTAATGATATCAAATAAAATATCAGATGAAGTATATTATTTTAAAACAACGTCATAGACCCATACTTTTCAAACAACAAATTTGTTACTGTACACGGTTATCTCGACACAAATGTTTGCATAATTTCCCGACAACGGATTATCCGTATTATTTCGCCAGTAAGACGTACATAAGTCGCGGACAGACACAGAAATATAGTGATATATAAACAGACAGTATTATGTATACTAGCTATGAGTGTAGTCCATAATGGACCTTCTATGATAAAACTTTCAGATCACTTATAATTAAACAATTGACTAAGCTTTCTATCGCTGTATAATACGGAGTATAAACTCTGGAGGAGAACATGAGAGACAATATGCATTGAAACGATGTAGCATTAATCAATACATCTTAATCATTCCTTTAATAAAAGTTTAATTTATTTCACATCAATTGAGTCGATTGAAATGTATAATTTAACGTAGCTATATCTACATAGAAAAACAATATTTTATGTGCTGAAAGGAGGCCAGAACACATTAATTATTAAAAATTACAAATACTCAGTCAAATTTCGAAATCTGAAACTATCCATAAAAAATCACTTCAAATCCGATCCGATCCGAAGATCTAAAATATTAACCCGAATCTGACCCGATACGATCGGATCGCGTTCGGTTCGGATTCATAAATCTTTATTGCAATATATACAACACTAATGTGGTGTTCACAAAATAACGCCGCCGTCAAAGTGTGGCCAGTGAAACTCGTGGCATTGCATGCGATAGATTCAATATTAAATTAATTTAGCTTAAACAAGACACATGGTCCACTGATTTCTGTTATTAACATGATCAAACGATATCTTTTGTTAATTAAAAATGATTTACTGCTTCATATTAAAAAAAAAGAAAAATCGTTGATAAAAGGTTTCCGAACGGCGGATTTGAACTGACGACCCTGAAATTATTATACCAGAGCATTAACCAATGAGCCACTGCGTTACTTGCTGACATAAGCGCTTTGACTGACCTTATCAACAAACCTACTGCTTCGACAACGTATTATTGAACAAGGCCGACCCACGCGCGTGTATTGAATTTCAAATTATATATATAATCTGAAAATATTATGATATGATACTATATGAGCCTATATATTTTTGATCTTTGCAATCTCAGCAAGTATGCCTGTGATTATCATGGCAGTCTATCAAAATACTAAGAGTTCGTTGAAAATAAAATTTTATAAGTAAAAAAAAGATCTGAAAAATTGGTCTGATAGGGGTTCTTGTTATCAAATTTTCCAGAATAATAGCATCAACATTCTTTTAAAAGGAAATAAAATTCTATAATAAATCGCTATACTAATTCGATATTGATATTATGTTACATCTTGTCGTCAATATTTCTACGCGCTATTTATAACATTACAGATGTCGAATGAAAGGAAAGATGATTATGAATAAATTAATTATTTTGATAGAAAAACGAAAACAACTCATTTTGCCAGATTCGTGATATGCATATTTATTCAGAATTTATTGAAACGTACGCGATGGTTTATAGAGTTGAAATGTTTAGTGCAGCTTCAAAGATATATAATACCACAGCCGATGGTAATATTTAAATGCTCATGTTATGATGTCTGACGAAAAGGATAATTTATTATGTAGAAAATGAATCTACTTTACGATGCATTTGATCACGATATGAAATGATCATTTTTGTCAGAATTATTTCGAATAAAAGACAAACTTATTTTATTCTTATCGGGCGTACATTCTCCTTCGATAAACTATGGTTGTTAACTTATTATTGATTGGTGTATTAACTCAGACAACCCGCTATTATGTATTTAAATGTTGTTCGGAGATTATGCCGCTCGTATAGTTTTTATTTGGATCTCATTTGGAAAATGGTAAGATGTATTTTAATAAATATTGTTTGCTATGATCGATTATTTCATGCAACCTTTTCGCTTTTTATTTTTGTAACACAAGGTTTGTTACACTCATCCAAACTGTATTAACTATTTAAAAATGTTTTTAAATTATGTTTTTGTGCTTTTAAATTCAAAGCAAAATTTTTGAACGCTGAAAATATTAAAATTATTATTATTTATCACAAATCATACGCTCAATTCAATTTAACTTTATTAAATTTGATATACCTGAAATTAACTTTATTAAATGTTGATCAACGATAATAACAAGACATCGCTATTTTTATTCTCGAAACTGCAGTAACATACTGTGTCTTATTCGTATAGCAAGTCAACAAAATGAAATTTTAATATTAATCGATGCCTATAATTCCTTCGTTAATTATGGAAGCAAAATCTGAAAATAAAAGCCTGCCTGCTCGAAACCAAATGATTCATATTTTTATATTAAATAATAAATTATAGAAATACTTTTGTGCAATGCCTTGATTGATTCTAAACTCTATAATTTTAGACTGTAGACAGATAGTCTGTTCGAACTTTGAATATTTTTTCGAATTAGTCGAACGCCAACGTCATTTTGAAAATTCTTGCAAGTTAATTTGTTTTTATGCCCCGCGATAGATTGTTCATTTCAAAACAGATTGTTTGCTCAGTGTTCTCACAAATTATATATCAAAATAGCCTTTTTAAAAGTGAAATGTTTTATATCTCGATTTTGATAAAAGTAATGAACGGCATTTTGTTTCATTAATAAATTAAATTAAGACCTAAAGTCTCTTTAATTTTCATAGCGTTTGTGCCGCGCTATATGTATTGATGATATCAACACTACATGAAATAGGTCTACGTTTCTTTGATTTCAAAAAAATATTTTGTTTGACCTAGTTATACTGGTAATTCAATGTAATTCAGTATTTCGTATTGTTTTAATTATCATAAAACTGATTCATTTTCAAGTTTCACTTGCTCAAACAATTTACACGCAGCTTTTAAATTCAAAGCAAAATATTTTTGTTCTGGGGATTTCAATTTGAATTCGATTTGGCTGCCCGCTAGATTATCGACCTATGAAATTTTTCAAAATCTCTGAATTTTTTAATGCAAGGATATCAAATAAATTATCAGATGAAGTATATTATTTTAAAACAACGTCATAGACCCATACTTTTCATACAACAAATTTGTTACTGTACACGGTTATCTCGACACAAATGTTTGCATAATTTCCCGACAACGGATTATCCGTATTATATCGCCAGTAAGACGTACATAAGTCGCGGACAGACACAGAAATATCGAAATATCGAAATATCGAAATATAGAAATATAGAAATATAGAAATATTGTGATATATAAACAGACAGTATTATGTATATAAGTGATAAGTGATATATAAACAGACAGTATTATGTATATAAGTGATTATTAATTATTCTACCACTGATTAATAAAACCAAAAATATAGTGTAATCTAATATCAATTTTTTATTTCATGTTTGATGATGATGATGATGATGATGATGATGATGATGATTATGATGAGTATAATACGACTATATAGATACTGTCGAACTCGGTTAATATCCCCCTTCCGTGCAAGCTAAGAACGGGACATTATCCGAAGTGGGATATTATCTGATTTGAGAAAAAACAAAGGAAATTCGTCGAAACAAAGGAGTTCTGTTCATTGATAACAAATGCTATTCAATCAAACTAAGTACTGTAAAATATTAAGCGAGATGGGATATTAAGCGATTTAAATTAGTCGAGTTTGTATAGAAAACGGAAAGTGGTTTTTGAAAATGGGGATATTAAGCGAGGGTATATTAAGCGATTTAAATTAGTCGAGTTTGTATAGAAAACGGAAAACGGTTTTTGAGAATGGGGATATTAAGCGAGGGTATATTAAGCGATTTAAATTAGTCGAGTTTGTATAGAAAACGGAAAGTTGTTTTTGAGAACGGGGATATTAAGCGAGGGTATATTAAGCGATTTAAATTAGTCGAGTTTGTATAGAAAACGGAAAGTGGTTTTTGAAAATGGGGATATTAAGCGAGTGTATATTATGCGATTTAAAGTAGTCGAGTTTGTATAGAAAACGGAAAGTGATTTTTGAAAATGGGGATATTGAGCGAGGGTATATTAAGCGATTTAAATTAGTCGAGTTTGTATAGAAAACGGAAAGTGGTTTTTGAAAATGGGGATATTAAGCAAGGGTATATTAAGTGATTTAAATTAGTCGAGTTTGTATAGAAAACGGAAAGTGGTTTTTGAAAATGGGAATATTAAGCGAGGGTACATTAAGCGATTTAAATTAGTCGAGTTGTATAGAAAACGGAAAGCGGTTTTTGAAAATGGGGATATTAAGCGAGGGTATATTAAGCGATTTAAATTGGTCGAGTTTGTATAGAAAACGGAAAGTGGTTTTCGAAAATGGGGATATTAAGCGAGGGTACCTTAAGCGATTTAAATTAGTCGAGTTTGTATAGAAAATTGAAAATGGTTTTTGAAAATGGGGATATTAAGCTAGGGTATATTAAGCGGTTTAAATTGGTCGAGTTTGTATAGAAAACGGAAAGTGGTTTTTGAAAATGGGGATATCAAGCGAGGGTACATTAAGCGATTTAAATTAGTCGAGTTGTATAGAAAACAGAAAGTGGTTTTTGAAAATGGGGATATTAAGCGAGGATACATTAAGCGATTTAAATTAGTCGAGTTTGTATAGAAAACGGAAAGTGGATTTTGAAAATGGGGATATTAAGCGAGGGTATATTAAGCGATTTAAATTAGTCGAGTTTGTATAGAAAACGGAAAACGGTTTTTGAGAATGGGGATATTAAGCGAGGGTATATTAAGCGATTTAAATTAGTCGAGTTTGTATAGAAAACGGAAAGTGGTTTTTGAAAATGGGGATATTAAGCGAGGGTATATTAAGCGATTTGAATTAGTCGAGTTTGAATAGAAAACGGAAAGTGGTTTTTGAAAATGGGGATATTAAGCGAGGGTATATTATGCGATTTAAATTAGTCGAGTTTGTATTGAAAACGGAAAGTGATTTTTGAAAATGGGGATATTAAGCTAGGGTATATTAAGCGAATTAAATTAGTCGAGTTTGTATAGAAAACGGAAAGTGGTTTTTGAAAATGGGGATATTAAGCGAGGGTATATTAAGCGATTTAAATTAGTCGAGTTTGTATAGAAATCGGAAAGTGGTTTTTGAAAATGGGGATATTAAGCAAGGGTATATTAAGCGATTTAAATTAGTCGAGTTTGTATAGAAAACGGAAAGTGGTTTTTTAAAATGGGGATATTAAGCGAGGGTATATTATGCGATTTAAATTAGTCGAGTTTGTATAGAATACGGAAAGTGGTTTTTGAAAATGGGGATATTAAGCGAGGGTACATTAAGCGATTTAAATTAGTCGAGTTTGTATAGAAAAGGGAAAGTGGTTTTTGAAAATGGGGATATTAAGCGAATGTATATTAAGTGATTTAAATTAAACGACTTTGTATAGAAAACGGAAAGTGGTTTTTGAAAATGGGGATATTAAGCGGGATGGGATATTAAGCGATTTAAATTAGTCGAGTTTGTATAGAAAACGGAAAGTGGTTTTTGAAAATGGGGATATTAAGCGAGGGTATATTAAGCGATTTGAATTAGTCGAGTTTGTATAGAAAACGGAAAGCGGTTTTCGACAATGGGGATATTAAGCTAGGGTATATTAAGCGATTTAAATTGGTCGGGTATTTTATAGAAAACGGAAAGTGGTTTTTGAAAATGGGGATATTAAGCGAGGGTATATCAAGCGATTTAAATTAGTCAAGTTTGTATAGAAAACGGAAAGTGGTTTTTGAAAATGGAGATATTAAGCGATGCCGGGTATAATAAGCGATTTAAATTAGTCGAGTTTGTATAGAAAGCGGAAAGTGGTTTTTGAAAATGGGGATATTAAGCAAGGGTATATTAAGCTATTTAAACTGGTCGAGTTTGTATAGAAAACGAAAAGTGGTTTTTGAAAATGGGGATATTAAGCGAGGGTATATTAAGCGATTTAAATTAGTCGAGTCAGTATAGAAAACGGAAAGGGTTTTTGAAAATGGAGATATTAAGCGAGACCAGGTATATTAAGAGGTTTAAATTATTTGAGTTTGTATAGAAAACGGAAAGTGGTTTTTGAAAATTGGGATATTAAGCGAGGGTATATTAAGTGATTTAAATTGGTCGAGTTTGTATAGAAAACGAAAAGTGGTTTTTGAAAATGGGAATATTAAGCGAGGGTACCTTAAGCGATTTAAATTAGTCGAGTTTGTATAGAAAACGGAAAGTGGTTTTTGAAAATGGGGATATTAAGCGAGGGTATATTAAGCGATTTAAATTAGTCGAGTTTGTATAGAAAACGGAAAGTGGTTTTCGAAAATGGGGATATTAAGCGAGGGTATATTAAGCGATTTAAATTAGTCGAGTTTGTATAGAAAACGGAAAGTGGTTTTTGAAAATGGGGATATTAAGCAGGTTATATTAAGCGATTTAAATTAGTCGAGTTTGTATAGAAAACGGAAAGTGGTTTTTGAAAATGGGGATATTAAGCGAGGGTATATTAAGCGATTTAAATTTGTCGAGTTTGTATAGAAAACGGAAAGTGGTTATTGAAAAATGGGGATATTAAGCGAAGGTATATTTACCTAGTTCGACGGTATTGTTTTTGTATATCATGGAATGGAATAAAAAAACACAGCATTTCGGATACATCTTTACTTGTTTTAGTAAATTCTATCGCTAATTTTCTATATGAGGGAAATTTAAATACTAAAATAGTTTTGCCCTTGTGGAGTATAACTTTTTATTCAATGTCTTCTTTAATTCTCTTATGAATAACATTCCGTAAATAAGAGAATCTGATAGGCTTGACAATGTTTTAAAATAGAGAAGCGTAATATCGTTGACACTATCATCATTCATTCATTTCATAGGAACAAAAAAAGGATTATGCTGGATGTGGTAAGTAGTAAATCATAATATGTTTGTGTGTGTCTTCAGTTTCCCTTGTTTCCGAATAACTTTTTCTTTTGGATTTATCATTTCCACAAACCGGGTAAGCTTGCAGCTTTTTTTTACCGGGGTGGTTGGTTAATTTATTAGTATTTTGAAGCTTGTGTGCATTTAATAGCCGGATGCCTTCCTGACGCCAACCTATAGTGCTCCGGACAGGAATTGAACCCGAGACCCTGGTCCAACGCCCTAGCCGACACATCAAGGCCGCACATAGGTTGCTATAAAATTAGCACACAACTAGTCAGCTATTTTATAATCTACTCTCTAATCTATTTCAATCAAGATTTTCAATGTGTATTCACATGAACTTAATATCAACTGTGAGATTTGTATAGGCCACATGATTCTGTGAATCTCCAACTAGCTACAGTATCGGATATCTATCGTCTATCGCAGTTGTTGATCAGCAAGTGAGTGGGATCAAATAGGATCATTCTCTGAAACTGAAAATTCAGATAACCCAAATTTATGGAGCAAGTTTAAAAGAAGCTGAGCAGTTGTGAACCTCATTGCGATCTTAGTCTCGATACAAAACTTCGGCTGGCGTCAAGCTGATACCTGACTTGTTGGTAATGCTAATTCAGCACTATTTTTACCTGGCGAGCTATATTTATCAATCATTTAGGAATTGGGATTATGTCAAATTTAAAGGTTCTCATGTAAGACAGGTACCCATGTCTTAAGACATAGCAGAACGTCCCTGCTGTCTCTTTGCCTGATTACGATACGTAATACTTTCACATCTTTCACAGTGAATGTTATTACAAGTTCCCAGGAGGAAGCGAATTGTGATAAGTCTATTGAATTCGCTTTGTTTATCCTACCTCAGAGTAGTTCATCTTCCACACTCCGAAGAGGTTGATTACTTTACTTGAAAACCTTCCTTACAATTAAAGTGCACATGACACCAAAAAATGATTTTTCAGTAATCGAGTAGCCCATGCAAAATAAATAGGAATGGTGAGAATAATTTTTTAATTTGGTCTCTTCTAAAAGATGAGTTATTTAATGGTGAAAGTACAATATTTCAGAAATAGTGCTCCTTCGAAAGTCAGAAATGAAAAGAGCTATATTCTGACAAGAGGTATACTCTCTTCGCCACAGATGATGATCAGGACGTTCAAAACTTATTGCTCTATTTTGGTCGATCGCCCGTGAATACAAAGTGGTTTTGAAACTGTTTAACTACTCAACACCTTGTTCCTTGACATGCGTTGATCTAGTGTTTCAACAACGTTTGGACAAAAAACTCCATCGAAGTCTAATAAAACTTTTCTAAACTCTACAAATCCCGTTGAATTTCAGTCAGATATGGTCAACAAGGTGTCCCAAAGATATGGGCTACCTATTCTGGAACCTGGGGGTAACTCTAAGTGCCACATTGATGGGGGTGCCACTTTGGAAAATATGAAGTACCCAAAAAGTCCCAAAAACCCTTTAAAAGCTACCCAAATTGTTTTAAAAACTTGAAAATGCTACCCAAAAAGTCCAAGGACACAGGGTACTCCAATATAGAATCTATTCGGGGATGTTCCATTTTATGGATAATAATTGAAATCCAGTTTTCAGGGTTTCAGCCTTCACATGCAGCTTTTTCAATCTTTCTCTAGAAATCGAAATTGGACCCGAAACGTTTAATATTCTAAAATTTCCTACCCAAAAAGTATATTTCTCAGCTGGAATATGAACCCAAAAAAGTGGCACGCCCCCGTATAGCAGCAGTGTGGGAGTTACCCCCCCCAAGTTCTGGAAAGTGAACAATTTCTTCATCGCGAGGAAAAAGTTAAGATTTTTTGAAGTCTAGACTTGGCTATTTTTCCATAGTGGGCTCCCTTGTCAATTCGACATGAGTTCCGAATTTCGATGGAGCACTATTTAAGAAATACGGTACTTTCAACATTAAATAACTCAGCTTATAAGAATCCAAATCGAAATATTCCTATTATTTTGCATGGGAATAGAGAATCAGAAATAGAGAATTTCGCTTCGAATAGAAAATCAGGATTCATTACCATATAAACAATATTTATCTTTTAGAAATCAATATGATCAACCATTATTGTCAACAATTAAGTAGTATCGACCCACTGAGTACATGCGGCTATGGAACAGATGGTGACATAGACGGATTAAGTTTTTTCGTACTGGAACGAATATGAAACCTTGGTGGTATGTTGATCTTGCTGTGCAACGCACAATCCGTACAGTTGTTATCTACAACAGAAGTGATGGTTGGGGTCATTATCTTAATGATATTACAATACAAGTACAGGACAACCCAATGCCAAATCAATCAGATGCACAAGTGTGAGTATTTAAGCATTATATTTCTCAGCTTCGAATAAGTTATGTTATATTGTATGTATACTAGTATCAATTTGAGGTCATCCAATCCATCCAATACTTCCTGTTTACATATTCTATTAGTTACTATAGCTAGAGTCATCTATTTATAAACGTTGGCACAAGCAACCTTTTGTGTCCAAAAATTTACATTTTTGTTCCATTGAATGGGCGGTTTTGCAATTGAAAAAAACGTTTTTTGAATTCATGATATTATTTTCACGCGCTTTGTAGGAGTTTCACGACCAGTGTTTGACGACAAATTACCTTCAAATTGAAATTACCAGAAATCAGCCGATGTCATCAAGCAAATCCTTTCACGGATAAGTAACTCGATTGGCATTGGAATAAGACCTTTTTTTACCAGTCAAAAGATTTTAGACCAGCTTAGACATAAAGAAGTAACACCTGGCATTTTATCCAAACAAAACGTTGCTTACCATTTTAAGTGTGGTCAGTGGGATGCTGACTATGTTGGCTACACACACCGGCACCTATAAATCAACGCGTTAATGACCATCGTTTTACGGCTGTTGGAAAACATTTAAGAGATGCCCATAGCTTTGACACAAAAAACAATGACATTTTAACCATTTTTTGAAAGTTTGTCTCGTGGTAAAACAAAATTTGACTGTTTAATAAAGGAGATGGTATTCATTCCAAATTTTAAACTGTCACTTAACACACAAAGGATTCCTTAAAGGCCGTAGTGTCTAAATAAATATTTCTTGTCAATTTTATCTGTACTTTTATTTAGTATTATTGTATTAAAACTTAAACTTGAAAATGATTGCATGAAGCAATCGAAACGTTGTTAATTAATATAAATAAAAATTTAAAAAAATTTTCTTTGACTTCTTTTATTAAATTATTATTATTACGAGAAAAAAATATATGAAAGTCTTATAATTGCAAAGAGCATAGTGTCAATGTCATGGATCAGAAGATATCCATGGTATTTAAATCCTTTCTATTGTATTATTAATGATTATATATGATATAAGATAAAAAATTGTCTGATAAATATTATGTTGTATATAGTATATATGATTTGATTTAATTTGATTCAGAATTTTCATCAAAATTAGTTTAAGAAATGAAAATTGTACACCTTGTAACAGTCATTTACAGATTATGATACTAAAATAACAGTAACATATGGCCCTGGGGGACATTAATATTTTTGGGTAAGGTTGGACCACTTTCAGGAATCGGAGACGACTGCAGGCGAGAATTAAAACCTTAAACATCATGTTTTTACGACCAAGGCAAGGAAATGTTAAAAAATATTGAAAAGTTAAAAATCTCGCTTCGCGGTCAGATTCGGCATTTTGATATGCACATTTATCCCGAATTTCTGGAAAGGGTCTCGTTGATATATTAAGTGGAATATTTTTAATATTTTTATTTTTTGTTTATTACCGTGGATGGAATGTATAAATACCCACGATTGCCGAGGATGGCCACTATAAAACGCTCCCATTAATATCAACTTCAACCTTGAAACTACCAACTTTGTTCAATAGACAAATTCGGCTAAATTGGATGTATTATAATGTGGCCTGGAGTTGGGTACTTACCCTGGTGCATGATATTGCAAAGATGTATTTTGTAGTCGAACCTGTTTATACTACTAGGAAATATAAAAACAGTACTTTATATAGGCAATATCACGTTATAGCCGATATTACTTCATCAGTGACATGCAACAAATTACCATCCTCAATGCAAGCTACGTTTAATAAAGTCAACATGCATCTCCAAACATTTTTCCTTTCAGATGTGTCAGTGCTTTTGCTTACTCAGCTGAAAGAATCCGTTCTTTTCAATGTGATCATCCAGTAACCGGTCGTTATCTTGTTGTTTGGAGAAGTGGAAGTTCAATCCTGACCTTTTCTGAATTGAAAGTGTATGGATATTAGCAAAGTAGCACAAACATACTAATATACGATGAGGATCAATTACTATATAAAATGCAATATGATCTAATTTTAAACTGACGTAATAATTAAAACACGCATTTCCAATTAACGTAATTTCATGCTACAGTATATTAAATATTGTATGCATATCATTGTATGTTAATATGGTACATTGAATTGCAAAATATAGCTTATATAGTTTCTTATTAATACCAGACCAACCAACAACTAATAGACTAATCAGGGCTTCTCCTTCCAACAATGTGATCGATCAAATTCGATAATGAAATACAGTACAATATCTCGTCTATCATTAAAACTTTAAATAGAAACACTTAAATTTGTTTGAAGATAATGTTAAAAATGCTTGATTGAATAAAAAAATAAATATATATAAAAAAATATGAAAAATAAAAAAAATAAAAAAATTAAAAAATAAAAAAAAAATAAATAAAAAAGTGAAAAATAACTTAAATTATTGCATTATGATACACTTAAATACTATAATACTATAATCCTTACATATTTAAACATCTGTACTTACTACTCGAAGGTGGAAACAATATTTCTTCCTAGTCATTTTGGCTAAAAGTGGACATGTAATTTTTGATATACATATATTCATGTCAAATAGTTACATTACATTACATTACATTACATAACAAACAATTACACTTAAATCAATAACATACTAACACTAAATACAACTAAAATCAATTTGCTTTGTTATTGTAAACAACAAGCAAGCATGATAAAATCACAAAGGTAAACAAGCTGTCACAACATTCAGTGACAATTTTTATTAACAACAACGTTAAGTTGGCTACATTTTCTAAACAGGCAGTCGGAATCAATTAAAGCAAAACTAGCTGTGTATGTGCTATGAGTAGACGTCATTATGTAAAGTACTTGTTATTTAATTTTGTAAAATTTGGAAGTGGCTAATTGATGTACATCTATGAAACTTTTGTTGAAGCGAATTCATTGTAGGCACGCAGTCGGTTGTAAGAAAGTATCAAACATTGTTATTTGTGGCAGTATAGATTGTTATCCAATTTTACTTGCAAGAGATTTTATTGTTTATAAATATGCTCTTATTGATCTTACTAATTTATATAGCTTATTAATCAGTACTATGTAATATATTATCTATTATTATCATTTATATGTATCTTAAAACTCATCCAATTGATCATCTTCTATCAACTTTTTATAGTGCGGATTCGTAGTTAGACGTTGACGCTATCACTTACGTCGTCATTATTGATATTTACTATAGCCAAAAGTAATTTATAATTATCATGTTTGACCTTCTTTGACTTTTTAAAAAGATTGTTGAAATTATAATTATCGTGTGTTCTCCTTATTTAGTAATTTTCAATGGTTCTCCTCATAAACAACTTTCCTTTCTATTGTGTAGTTTAATGATGCAAAAGTGACTGGTTGGCTCTACGCGCTTAGGCCCGGGTTGAGCGCCATACTTTCCTTGAGCCATGCCTGAAAAAGTTGTAAATCATGCACTGTCACGACGTATAACTCAGACGAATACGGCAATTAAATCCAGACCCCAAGTCAAATGTGCTAGCACGGCTGTTCGAGGCATGCAACTAGCCTGTCTGTGTCTAAATGAGCCGTGCTATGGTGGCGATTCATTCGTTATCGTTAGATCTGATAAACAACCCCGAAACGAGGTTTACATGGCATTTCCACAGGACTGATAGAGAGCACAATATATACTGTTATACTATCACACCGATTGAAAATAGTAGATTAAATGTGAAACATCATTTAGCTATTGTTAAATATTGGGTATGTTTTTACAATTAAACATGTACTGTGACAAAATAGCTTTTTTTGCTATTAAAAACAAATTTAAATTCGCTGGAAATAATTGTTAGAATATAGACAATTCTCAAACGAGCACGTTTTGGCTGATTAACGCTGATATTTCATGAAAATTGGGATCTTGCCAGTGTCGCATAGTACAGCAATTTAGTTGGGTTTTGGAACATCTGAAATGGCCGTTTGAATATCTTTCTTTGGCATGTTATATACAAAATTTGGAATACAAAATCATATATCTTGATAAACGTTAATTATTATCAGTCTTAAATGTAATGTAGACGGTGTCGCCCTACCGAAGGCACCCGTACCACTCCTCTATTTCTAGATGAGTGGCTTTTTTCGCTGAGAGCAATGATTTTAAACGCTCTTTGTTGATCTCAGCCGCGACACTGCAGATCAATTTCAACAGATTTCATGGCAGATAGGTCTCGATTGTCAATGCGCAATGATGCGCCGCAGCTACTCACAATGCAATTCCCTCTGGACCATTCCATCCGCCATCCTCAGATGGTACTCATTTGATGTTTCAGATATAGTCAAGGCTGAGTTGACCTTAGGGGGATTCGAACCACAGTCGATCAGATATGATCCGATCTGAAGTTCGGTTGCTCTGCCATCTGAGCTAATCCGCCCTTATCAGTCTTGTGAACATAAAAACGCGTGGCAATCGACGGCATCGGCTTTGAGAACGTTGAGAAATGTGCGTCGTTCGAGTTGTTTTGGCATTCTTCTCGAATATTAACAATAAAAACCAACATGGTCGATAAGCATAAATCTGCTAAAAGCTCTTACTTCTCAATTAATGCAGTACATAGTATTGAATGAAAACTCGATGCGTTTGTCGATCAGCAGCAATTAATGATGTGTCTTGAAGCGTCATCCATGTATTGGCTCCAGAATGAATGATATGTAACTATACTCAAATGTAGTAAAAACGAGATTAATCAAGGACGCTTTCGAAAGTACGGCGTATATCCCAACAGTTCGATCGACATGAGCCTAGAGGCATGCCCGAATTTTTTAAGGCGGCTCATGGAGGTACGGAGCATAACTCCAGCCTTAGAGTGACTTGCCTGTTTGTCACTCGTATTGCTTTTGTGCCTGAAAATATGCTGGAACTTGAAATTTCAAGCCATCCAGAAGTCATGACTGACATTGATTGTTGTATTCACGGTAAGCTTAATTCGAAATTGAGCTTGTATAGCGAAATGGAATTTATTGACTTCCGGAATTCCAAATAAACTATATACGATTTTCAGTATGCATTGAAAATGAGGAAGGGCTGCAAAATAATGAAAAGAATATGGCGAGCACTACAAAAATTATTTATAATGCTGAAGTGCAATTGGTTCTCGCTTTGACCTATTGATTTTTAGCGCAATAGAGGCAGGTGAGGAGAAACTTGAAATCGGAAATTAATCGACACGCGGCCTCGTGATTTTCCTATGCATGCATTTGTTGTTATTTTGCTTGAGATATTTGAAAACTATACTATTATCTGTGATTCTTAAAAACAACATAGTTTTGCGAACGAAGCTCATTTTCATCAAGTTCACATCATTCGATGCGGAGATCAATCACCTTTTAAAACGTAGACTACTGAGCAAGATAATCGAATATTTGACACAGTATAAGTGTAAAGCTTGAAATAATGGGATTATCAAGATTATGCAACGATCAGTGTAAATCATGCACAATTAAGATTAAAAGGAAAATGTCGTTAACTTTGTAAGAGCTCACAACATATTGGGGGCGACTCTTCATTTTCGGTAAAGCTAAATAGCAAAATATCGTAATATGCACATAGAGAACTGTATCTAAAGAGGGATTTCCAATGATTACTTGAACATCAAACTACAGAATTCAAGTGACAAAGAAGCTATTATCCTTTTGTCAGCCTAGACAAGAGAAGACTGTTCAGTCGTTGAGAATAGAATTAAAGCAACTAACAACTTTGGAAAAAGCAAAACAAGCTTAGATAAGTGGTAAGTAGATGTTTCATCAACTTTGAGGCAAAATAAACAGGAACATCACAAAGAAAAATTATCTAAAACAAACCTATGCTCATCAGAAACTTTTGCGCAAGACCAAGAACTGCTTTTTTCTCACGCTTTTAAGGCAAAAAACTGTCCAATTAAAATGACAGCACGTGATTTCCCATAAGTAAATAAATCCTTATAGGATCAACTGTGCTGCCATTTACAAAAACAAGCCCATGCTAATTTATCGGTAATAATGAAAACGAGGCAAGGGGTTTCAACACTTTCAATTGTCGAAAAGGAAGAGAAGCTTAATTCCTCATTATCATATTACTTATGGCCAGAAATGTCATTCCAACTTCGCTTTCTATAGTCTCAAACATGAAGCGATATCATTAAAAATCATCAGTAGCCCAAATTACAATGCCGCCGTTAGTTTGAGATCATACGAATCGAAGTTGAAAGGGCTCATTGCGAACCACAAGCTGGTGTGAGCGGCTCGCAGTTATTCCGTTCCGTACCAGAAGCCGCTCGTAGCGGATCTGAAATAAATTAGTGATTACAAGTGTTTATTGGTCAACCACACTCTACACAAAGTAGCAGTCATTGTTCCTTACATATATTTGAGCTGATTTATGCAAAAAATCCTGCAGGAAATGATCAATAATTGAATAAATTAGGCATGTTCTCCGTTTGTTGCGTTCTCTTCCAGAATTTGTTTTTTAAATAATTTCAAAATGGCACATTTGTAGCAGAAGCGTCGTAGCTCATTTTGCAAGTAAAATTATACAGCTAGACCGTTCTGATTATCTTTATGGTAAGTGATTATGATGAATATTTTTATTTACAAAAATAATAGTATTTAAAATGAATAAACCTTAAAATAAAGTCTTCTAAGTATATGAAAATATTCAATAAACATTTATTTTGACCTTATATTGCTCAAAAGAGTGATATTGTTGTAAATGTTTACATTATACTAACTACCGGCCATTATTATTTTTCAACAATATGCTCCCGTGTCTATATGCAATTCACTATGATTTCTTTATTTATCGTTCAATTCTCATTTATAAGCATTCAACTGAAAGTCGACAACATTATCCTTCTAGTCATGTTCTGGCCAAAATGAGCACTGTATGAGTTATTATTGCGAGTCAAAACACAAGTCAAATTACTAAAATATGACAAACTTGAATGCTATCAAGTCACTTTATTACGACGGGTTGGAGCCATAGAGCTGATGAGCTACCAATCACCGCTTCTCACAATACACTAACTTATAAATTACAAAACAAACTATTTAAATACAAGCTAAATTACGTCATACAAGGCTAATATTTAAATATATCGAATCTAATTACATGAAAATGAGGCTAATTAATAGAAATATGAGACTTTACAAAAGCTACTATAATATCGCTATATCATGCTGTTTTCGCCCGAACAAGCCATACATATTATATTAACCTATTTTAAGATACCGAGCCGCTAGAGTTATAAAAATCAGAATAGTTAAATTTAATCCGCCTTGTTGAAAAAAAACTTGAGCAGAAGTAAAAATAAAATTGGGAGGGAATGAGTTAGAGAGACCTAAATAATATAAAAAGAAATGTTATTCTACGTTTGCAGTTTAAATATTCAGCTCTTTTATTCTGCATTCTGTAATGTGCGTGCGTCTTTAAGAAACGGGTGACCATCAGCAGCCATCGAATGCCCTACAAAACAGTTTCACGAGGGCTTTGGCGGAACTGAAAATCCTCTATTGTGATATGGTATCAATGTTTATCAGAAATTCAGGCAGGTGCAATTCAATGAGATATTTCTTGCAACTCGTAAATATAGCCAAGGTAAACTGTAACGGGCAACAGAATATCCAGTCTGATTCTGTGTATCATGACTGTACTATGTTTTAAGACCTTTATGGTTATGATGTATTTTAGTCACGCGGTGAACGGTGGTATAAGGTATGTGCGTGTCGATGAGCCACGTTACACTGGGAAAGAAAAAAGATCATCTTTCGTTAAAATCATCTTTGAGTGTGCCAATCTCTGTGAAGCTGAAGAATCCTGTAATCTATTTACAATAAGCTTCTCAACAACATTACAGCAAGTTTTTTGCACTCTTTACGATTTACCTTTTATCGAAAATAACAGTGGCTACGCTGATACAGCTATTAGCAATGAATTTCCACTCTATTATAAAAGAAGAGAAATAAAGGTTGGTATTATTTTAAATTAATTTGTATGAAGAAATGCAGACATTGCCTGAATTCTCACCTCTATCAGAATTCTTATGTGACAGACAAAGTGTTTAATGTAACTCAGACAGTCCATGTGTAAATTATCATATCTATAGAAGGACATGTTTTATGACCCTGACAAAATATTGATGGCGGGGTTGATGAATCTAATCTTTTTATTATGCAATTCGATGTATTGATTGGGATCTTTGAAATGTCTACCACAGATTCCCGAGTTGTGCAAACTACATTTTCTGCCTTTTAGGTGTATTTCTAATCGATTTTCATGCTAAATTAAACTTGCTCCTTGTGCAATTATTTTAACTCGATCATTTTGTGTGTGAATAGAATATTATAGGAAAGTAAAATTATATCTATCTTAAAATACACTTCTAACAACGTATGTATGGTCATATGAGTCGTGTTTTCTATGTATTGAATTATTTTTAACACATGCTCTCCAGCTGATGCGGGTAGATATTCTTCTTCATGTAGAACATTTTCTATGACACGATCAGAGTACCTGTTTACAAAGTTCTATTACATTTGAAAAGTTGAAATTACTAAATCAAGTAGGAATATAAATCAATAACAATAAATGACGTAGCGATATATAGAGCTTCTTCTATAGTACAATAATTAAACTATAATCATGATATCTATAACTGTTTTTATTGATGAAAGTCCACATGACATGTCCAAATGACGATGTTTTTATACGAGGCTTGTTTTTGAAATTTTGAAATAATATTAAAGGAGCAAAAATGACCGGCAGGCGCTACGCACTTGGGATCACGTGCACGTTATTGTTCATAACACAATGTACATTGTTGACATGAATTTATAACAGATTAGCCCTCGTATAACAATAGTTTCAAAGCGAGACGGTTGAATTACGCTAATCATAAATTCAACCTGTGCTCGCAGCGGTCGCCGGTCAATCTTGCCCCTTTAAAACAATGATTGATTTTCGCTTTGCGTAATCTTCAGAATAATTTATACCTCGATCTGAATAATTCTGAATACTTCGCTCAGCCTCATTCAATAATTGCTTGTTAACAACATCAAAATAATCCACTTCTTTAGTGTTGCGTAGCTCGATAGATAACAAATTAGGTGAATTAATCCCATTTTTATGTTTACAATAAAATAAATTGTTGTTTTTCGATCGAACATATTTCCAAACGATAGAAAAAATTGTGAGCATGCTTATAGTGATGCTACTGCGCATTCGCCCACAGAACAGGAAATGATGTTCAAGCTATTTTCTATTGTTCCATTGTTATGATGTGATATCGGGTTAAAAAGCATATCGCGTATAATATACTTTGTAGATTCCCAGGGGTGCCGTTACAAACAGTTCGTACTGTATTTCCATCTCCCTATAACATTGATGTTGTATTTTGATTTGAAAATACAACAGGAATGAAAGTTTTTCAAAATTTTTCACCCCATTTTAAACGCCAAAAGACAGGTATTTTCAACATTTAAAAGAGGCAATTTTCGAGGCTAGATTATGCAAATAAGGCTAGAGACTTAATGGGTTCGTAGACTTGAACATATATCAGATCCCAAGTAAGCATGATAGACAAAGTTAATATCAGTAATTACTAGCAATTGTATTATAACGAAAATGATTCGATCAATCTGATTGGTTTGAAATTTGATGCCAAATTACCGTAGCAAAAGTTCGTTAACACAATCGATCTTGCAACTCGAATTTCATATCACGAATGAGAATTTCCAATTTGATGGTAGCTAAATTATTGAGAAGTGTATTTTAGCCATTCCGAGACAAAGCACCAAGCCAAAATTGTTTTATAATAAAAGCGGGTCGATAAATCTGATTGCCAGAAATAATAATAATTATTAAAAGTTTTAATAGTGTTGATGTGTTTTTGAATGGCACGACACCCGATGAAATTTGACATCACAGCAAAAATTGAAAACAAGCATATCCTAAAATTCTTGTATTGACAGATTATATGATTTGAGGCGTCACTAGTTTCAAGTAGGATAGGGCCAATATTCTTGAAATAAGAATTCCATGCTTCTATGTTTTCACACTGCTAAATAACTGTTCTGTAAAATGTGTCAAAGTTCCCAAAATTATTAGCCTGCGTGCAGACCTATTGTTTCATCCAATTGCGTCCTTTCAAACTGAGACCCAGGTCCTCATTCAAAGGCGCGGTATGAAGATTTGAAAGAAAACAGAAAACTGTGACCGTTTGCATTTGCAGTTTACGACTTTACAAACGCAGAGAACATCAAGATGTTTTCAACCTGCCATGGCTTTAACTTTAACTTGTAAAGATGCTTTAAATGATATGATATTTACGCGAGGAATTATAAAAGGTGAAAACATGGAATATGTCAGGCCTATTTGGTTTATAAAAACGCGATGGAATGGCACCGCCATTGGCCAACAAGGAAGTTCATTTAAACCTAGCCTGAATGTTGTCTTTCCTCGAACATTATTTTGTGGGATTTGACTTTGGAGATTCAAGTGTAAGAAAGGTAGGTCTATTATACTTTGTTATTCTAGGCGTTTAATAATTCAACGTTGACTTTTGTCTGCCAAACTAATTTAGAACGCCTAAAGTCAGGAGGCCAAATTGCATTCTCAGGGTTCTCATCCCAAGCTAGCATCAAACTTCAAGGGTGATTCTTGAAGTAATATTATCTAGCATGTGTCTTTTGACTCTCATTCTCAAAATGCTTTGATTATTTCATTGATCACGTACCAAGAACTGATGTGGATTGATCCTATTATTATTATATTACCATTATTATTATTATTACTATTATTATAATTTATTAGACTTCATAATATCAATATTTGAGAGATTCCAACGACCATCACATAGGATATTATATTTATTAACTTCACTTTAGATTTTACAGTAAAATTAGAGACAAAAATAAGATATGCTAGATCATGGTGCTTCAGGTTGCATCTAAGTTAACTAGAAGGACGATTCTTGAAGTAACGTAACGTAATCTAGCAAGTATCATTTTGATTCTCATTCTATAAATGCTTTGGTTATTTTCATTGACCACGTACCAAGAACTGACGTAGAATGATACCATCATTATTATATTACCATTATTATTTTTACTCCTATTATGATAATTTATATTAGACTTCATATTATCAATAATTGAGAGATCACAACGACAATCACATAGGATGTTATATTTTATAAACTTGACTTCAGTTTTTATAGTAAACTGGAGGCAAAAATAAGATTTGCTAGATTATGGTGCTTCAAGTTTCACCTAAGTTAACTAGAAGGACGATTCTTGAAGTAACGTAACATAATCTAGCATGTATCATTTTTGATTCTCATTCTATAAATGCTTTGATTATTTTCATTGACCATGTACCAAGAACTGATGTGGAATGATCCCATTATTATTATTATTACTATTATTATAATTTATATTAGACTTCATAATATCAATAATTGAGAAATTCCAAGGACCCCATCACATAGAATATTATATTTTATTAACTTCACTTTAGATTTTATACTAAAATTAGAGACAAAAATAAGATATGCTAGATTATGGTGCTTCAGGTTGCATGTAAGTTAACTAGAAGGACGATTCGTGAAGTAAGGTAGCATAATCTAGCATGTATCATTTTTGATTCTCATTCTATAAATGCTTTGATTATTTTCATTGACCACGTAGCAAGAACTGACAATGAATGATCCCATTATTATTACATTACCATTATTATTATTGCTACTATTTACAATTTGCACGTCATTTAACTAGAAAGTGGATTCTTGGAGTTGAAGTAACGTAATATAGCTGTGTATCACTGAATAATTACCATCAATTTAATTTTATGTAAATTTCATCATATATTATGAGCTGTTATCATCTTTATATTATTGGCATTGCTACTCTATTATTGTGTCCTTTCTCCAGTTTTAACTGAGGATATATGTTTCACTTACTCATCTCTTTTTTGTTTGCTTTTTCACCAGGAACACATATCTGTTACTTGGTTTAACTTTTCATTTTGGGAATATACTATACCATCCATCTATCGTTCTTGGCAATGCCAATGTGTGTTTTTATTGGTAAAACCATACTCAAGAACTTTGTACTGTCAATAATGAACTATATTGAAGTTAGATAGTAATCTCATAAATAACAAATTACTTTCATAATCATCGTATATAGTCTAAATAATCTTGAGCTTTGTTAAATAGGCATAAACGTTTTTATTACATTTAACTACTGATATGTATTGAAGTTACATTAGTTCTTGTAATTGAGCTTAGTAACAAAATATGTAAACACTTTTGGAATTATTTATGTTGATTGTTGAATAAAATGTTTGATATTTGATAAATGAACTATAATATTTTAATTAAAATCATGATTTTAATCAAGTTATATATCGTTTGTTGTTTGGATTATGATTCTATTTCTGCCAGGAAAGGGTTATAATACTGTATTAGGTTGAACAAAAATATACTCCAATTAAGAAAAAAGCCAATTGAAAGGAGAATATTATTGTTGGAAGGTGCAAGCATCTCTGATTCTATGTAGACAATTATTCTTGAAACAAGAAAATAGCGGCAATTAACAGCTAAATTCAATTGAATAGCGTGTGAAAAAAAAAGAAAATTTCGTCTTGAAACAACAATTTATATTCTTACACAATCCAAATATTCTTACCTCACGGAACAGCCAAATATTGTTGTTTCAAGGAAATATATTCTTGATACTTATTAAAAGATTCTTGTAAGTGATTTTAAGGATTTTGCTGTGATCACAGTAGAAGCTACATGAAGTATAATCATGCGTGTGAAAAATGAGGAGCCAAAATTACTTGGCTGTCGCAACGCGAAGCTAAATCACGGGAGAAACATATGTATTCTTCGATTCGAGAAACAGAAAGCAAAATCTAAAAAGCAAATGCCGTCATAACAATATGTGGTCATACTAATTACAATGATATGTTTTTCCGAACGCTGCAGGGCTAAAATTTCTGGAGAAAACTGTACTGGACATACAAACAATATATATACAAACACACACACAGGCGTTGATAGGTAAAGATAAGCGCATTTGATAGGAATACTGAATTTTCTTGTGAATCTTGACTTCAGAGTTGGAATTACAGAATCGATGTCTACAACCTACCATGGCTTGTACCTCAGTTTATGCAAAATATATCATGTTTACGGCAACAAGAGAAATACATCTCACTTCAAATTTTCAAAATCAAATATTGCCATCCTACTATGATCCCTTAAGTGTGTTGAACATTTAGATTCATTAATTGTAAAAGCCTCAACACCCATTTTTTTCATTTTATAGGCCCTTCATAAGCAATAATCAAGCAAAGTTACGTTGAAATACATCGTAATTAATATGTATATAAAAATTAATGCAGAAAAACTGAACATACGGCGTTTAATATCGATTTTCAAAAGCTTTGTCAGATAAATAAATTGCCATGGCTAAATAACCTTGCCTCCGACATGCAGACACATTTCACATTTGTACAGATTGCATTTGTACAGACTGTTAAAAAGAAAAAAAAGATATCTAGGAAACGCAACAAATTACACTAATTTCGTAATAATCTACCTCATTCTGTACATGCAACAATTATATTGGCCTCGTTTCAGTGACCTGGCATTATACGCACAATATACAAATAAATAAATATCTCAATACAAATGTGAATTGCAGCAGTAATCAATTTCATTCATTTTTGTGATGATCTGATAGTTCAATACTTCTGACATTTTCAAATTAAGAAGATATAAAATACATATTGACTATTTATACAAAATATTATCGAAATTTTAAGTAAGTGAAACATCCATACTAACATAGTTTTGCCCTTGTGCAATCGGATTGTTTATTCAATCTTGCTTTTGATTTCCTATATGAATTACATTTCGTAAATGAGATAATCCAATTTTGTTTGGCAGTGTTTCAAAATATGATATAATATCGTTTGAACAAACTAACACCATTTACTTACTTCATAGAGACAAGAAAATGATTATGCTGGATGCGATCACCAGGGTAAGTAGTTAATCATATCACGATTGCTTGTACTTCATCAGTTTACCTTGTTTCCGAATCACTTCTTTATTCCGCTGTGTATACAAGAATATTGAATGGTTCACACACAAGGTTTTATATTTCTTGCTTTCTCATGTCTTCCAGCATCCCTCGTGCTGGTATCAAAGGACCCACACACGGCTGCCGTGCGGTAACCTTGGTGCAGCCTTGGTGTAGTGGTTTGAGCGTTGGACCACGGCCCGCAGGGTCTCGGGTTCAATCCCTGGCCCGAGTACTATAGGTTGGCGTCAGGAAGGTAAACGGAAAATTCAACTCGCGTCAGCTCTATTTAGTATCCAGTCTACTTTTTCAATGCCATCGACGCGGCTGCGTTTTTTGCGTAAAGCTACTTGGCGTTTTAGTTGACGTTCATAACTTCATATTGAGCTTTTAATGATGGCGATGGCGGTTTAAACTTTGCAGTTTCCAGATTTTGTAAGAGTGAAATTGTTGGAAACACAATGTAAAATTGTTTGAAATGATGGAATCAGTACAGCTTCATATGCAACAAAGTATTTATTTTTATGAAGAAGATATATTTAACTGAGATGAGATGGATAAGTGAAAATATTCAAGTGAGTTTGTCTGAATTCGAACTGACACGAGTTGACATGAGCCTAGCGCGAGTTGAGATTCTTTTCTTCGTTATTGGCGTTGATTTCTTCATATTCTAATTCCCCATTTTGCCTCAATAGCAAAATAAGCAATACCTTTGAGTCAGTTAGTTAGTTAATTTGTATGTGGGTAATATTGCGAAGATGTTTGTATGATTTTATGGTCGCACACATCACTTCACACAACAAGGGTAACCAGTCATGACGTCCGTTCGTAAGAACGGCCTCGTTTTACCGCTGACCAAATTGTCCCCGGGCAGGTTCTAGTTATCTGCCCAAGTTCACGCGCGTAATAGCCAAGACCGTAAACGGGCAGATTAATTTTGAGGTGGCTAAGTATTGTAAATCTTTTGGCGCTTGATTATCGGACAATAATTGAGCGCCTTTCCATTAGGCAGACCGTAAACGGGCAGATTAATTTTGAGGTGCATAAGTATTGTAAATCTTTTGGCTTAATTATCGGACAACAATAATTTTCGGGTTAATTAAGGGTTAGGCGAAATTCACAAGCTTTATTAAGAAAACATCATCGTAAGAACATGATACATCATCATTTATCCAGAGCCTTCAAGTTTGAATTAATTATTTTTCCAAAGAGCAGAGACATTTGAGCTTAAGATCAATTTTGCTTCTTAAAAAGTCATTAACAGACACATAACTGCCTCGGACTTTGCTGAAATACTCTCGGAAACTACGTAAATATAATAGTAAAACCAATTTAATATAACACAGTATCACACGTTTAAGGGCCATCCATGAAGTACTCAGAGAGTCAGAGTCAGACTGGACCCTCCCTGTATTCAGCAGTACACTTTCAAATAACCCACCTACCTTTCATGTACGCCAGGCTACTTGCAAAGATTCCCCCTCTTCTCACTAGTCTGTGCTTTTGTTGTTGTGGTTTGAGCAAGCAAGGCAACAGATTCTTTAAAATTGCTGATTAAAATTGATTGAGATAGATTGTAGAGCTTCTGTTACTGCTAGTGTGCCTCCAGTGCCAAACCTTTTCAGGGACGATTTAAAGATACATTTGTAGGTCTACTGTGATGATTGGTACCCCTCCACCTTGTACCCGCAACTGTACGCTTGTGATGTAATTTCCGAAATCTCCAATAACGAAATATCACCAGCAATCGTCTGCAAATTATTAGTGAAACGTTAGTATTCTGTTGCCCCAAAACATTTCCAAGGAACACTCTTTCTTCTCAGGGGTGCAATTACCTTCTCTGCAATCTGGTTTATTGATGACCGCTGGTTATTTCACATTGAATTTACATCCTACACTATTTACCTCCAGAAGCGGATAAAAATTGATATTTTTTATGATTCATAAGCCAAACCCCAGCAGAAAATTCACATTTCTTATTTATAAGAGCAATTACCGGAAGGCTATGATATTTCACATAAAACTAAATGCAAGAAGAAGTAGGCCTAATTCATCATTTATGCTTTTAAATACACCCTCAAAACGTTCAAACTTGACTCCTGCAACCTATTGTTTCCCGCTACATGAGATCAGATCATCAGACTTTTCATTAGATATTGAACAACATCATATTTTGGTTGTAATCATACTTCAAGTTCTTTCAAAAGTTCTGACGGAATTTATAGAGAGAGCGCTGGATTTTTTCATGAAATGTATTGTTAAGTTTTATTATTGACTTTCCTTCCATGCCAGTTGCTGCTGTTGCCCAATATTTTTTGGTTTAAAGGACTTTTCTTTGCAAAAGTAAGTCTTGGAAGCCATTATCAGATTGGTATCAATCTTGCAGCATCTTTTAGCACGCATTAAAAATGTTGTCATTAAGGCGACCATCATCCATTTCAATTAGCTATCAAAAAAGACATAACTAAGTTAATGATCTGTACATTCTACACATCACACGTCACACATGCCACAAGGAACATAACAGACCAAATGGTTAATCCTGTGAGAGATTGTTACAAATTCAACTTGATAATGTAGTACCTTCCTTTCATGCATCGATAATACATGTATGCGATTCATGTTGAATGGATTTCTGATACCTGTAATGCAGTTGAGCAAATTTACACCTTATACCATTTGAGATGTAAGAAATTCCTTAATTGAGATGATTTCTCACAAGTAACAAGACATTCCCAAAGTAGTTTTGTTGTTTGCATTTTTACAGTTGTTTAATTGTCATACCTGTTTTTCCAAAACCCTTCTAGCAGTATTCCACACTACAAAACTTGTTGTTGTTGCCAAGCTGAAATGCCTGATAAAGTTTTCAGCTGCATCTAGGTCTATCGCTGTCCCGCTTGACTTGGTATCTTGTCTTGAAGACAGAGATTCCCATCCTGCTTGAGGTTTAATACTGGTTTGTTCTATTTGACCAGATTCTATTATGATGGGATTACGTTCCAATTCCAGAGTACTGACTTCATCTTCTTCCAATTTTTCAACTGATGCTATTACTGGATTGATCCATTTCAAATTATTAATCAAAATCCGTGATCCATGTTAAAACGAACAATAAAAGGATTGAGTTCTTTGATCTGACGACACGTGTGATTTGAATCATATTTCCCGCCAAAAAACATAGATTTCTATGCGTGGGACGTTTGATTTAAAAGTCAAGACTTTGATTGAGAACGGAAGAAACAATTCAATTTTTTCATAATTTACGTTATATGTGAAGACATTATTACGGTTATTATTATTACTGAACAGTAAAGGAACATCATCTAAACTTTTCGCGAAATTTTTTGGGGATTTTTGTTCTGCAATTCTTCGGCATGTTTATTCAAAATGACTCAACTCGTATCAGCCTTAATTCAACCTGTATCAGCTTCGTAAAAACATATCAAAATAACAGCCAATTTCATCGCTCTGGATGCTTTCTTATAGGGCATAAATGATCAAAACTGATATAAAATGATGCTGTAAGACTTTGATGGGTTTTCTTGGTATATCGTAAGCATAAACAACAAAATACTTCTGTTCTTTTTTATATTTCTATACTATCAACTCGTGTCAGCCTCAATTCAACTTGTATCAGCTTCATAAATACATATCAACATAACAGCTGAAATCATCGCTCTGGATGCATACATTATTGCGCTTGCCTCGCAAAATATGTTATCCTACATGTTCCCCTTATAATTTTGATGAGCAATGAATTCAAGGCAATCGTGAAAGCTTATATGTTGCAGCATGCTTGCAGTTACTAAACTACGAGACAAACGCCATTACTGAATGCGATTAAGTTGACGATAGACGTGAAAGCAACATTACGTGGAAACGTAACCGCGCTCGTACTATTGAAAAAGTAGACTGGATACTAAATAGAGCTGACGCGAGTTGAATTTTCCGTTTACCCGTCAGGAAGGGCATCCGGCTATAAACGCACACAAGCTTCAAAATAATATCCAATTTAACCAACCACCCCGGTGAACAAAATCTTCAAGCTTACCCGGTTTGTGGATAAATGATAAATCTGAAAAAAAAAAAAAATTATTATGTCATATTTACAGGAAAGGTATACCTATATGTTGAGGCATAGCTACCATACCCCTCTACCTCGTCATCATTACAATACTTTAGACTTTCACCACATTTCTCATTGTTGACACCAGTTCACAGCAGCAAAATCAGTGTGATAATTATATTGAAGTTACTTTGTTTATCCCTCCTCAGAATCAATCAATGTTCACACTCCGAAAAAGTTGATTATTTATATGATAAGTTTTGAGTTATTCTAATCAATAAATTGACAATAAAAATCATCCATTCATCATATAAAGAACGATAATTTAAAGATACTATATACAATAGAAATGATTCTATATGACATAAACAATTAGAAAGTGCCATGCGAATTGTCCCTAAAATGCTAATATAATTTCCTCTCTGTATTGACAATCTCTGCCATAAAAAAGCGTCATCCAGACTTCATGTTTTTTTTTAATGAAATGTAGACATATCAAATATTTGAATCCAAAAGTCTTCTTAAACTTCCAATCTCCTTTCTTCGTGCATTTTGTTTGCTTCAATTGAATAAAATAGAATTTTATTTCAACCACATGATAAAAGGATATATACAGGCTAGAGACATTGATTAATGAAATAAGATAGTATACAGTGGTTGACATCATCTCGTAAGCAAAATTTGATTGTCTATTGAGAAACGCTATAGAGTTTATGATTGACATGGGTAATAGGTTAAAATAAAAATGGTGGATTTGAACTAAAAGAAAATTCAAAATTAATTATATTTAAGAAGTTAACATATACTATAAAAAAAATACAATTTAATAACATATGTAGCAGTCTTGGTAAGTGCAAACGGAATAGTAGGAGTTTATAATGTTCTTTCGAATATAGCTAAAGAAAGTATTAGACGATGAATATAAATTATCAGGAAAGGCATAAATGAAACCATTCCAAAATGTTGGAAATCTATAATTTGGTAATGATTGTAGCATTTTTTTTAGTTGAAAAAGGAATTTCAAAAACATTCAACTTTCTGAATCTGAATTCAAAAAAATTAAACATTGATAGTAAAAAAGATGGGACAGAAATCATTGGCAATTAACAATCTATGCATACAAGAAACAACCTTTAAATTGTATAAATATTTGTTTCGTAATAATGGTCTACTAAAAATACGAATGGAGGAAAGAAGCCAGAATCTGGATGCTTGAAATGGAGAATCAGGTTTCATTACTTTATAAAACATTTTTATCTTCTCTAGAAATCAATATGATCAACCATTATTGTGCAAAGAAGAGTCAAATAAATACAATTAGTCCATGCGATCTTGGAATAGATGGTGACATAAACGGATTGACCTGCCCACACTGTTTTCGTACTGCAAGAAGTTTAAATGCTTGGTGGTATGTAGATCTTGTTGTAAAACGTACAATCCACACAGTTGTTATCTACAACAGAAGTGATGAATGGGCTTATTTGCTTGATAAGATTACAATACAAGTACAAGACAACCCAATGCCAAATGAGTCAAATGCACAAGTGTGAGTATTTAAGCGAAATAGTTTTTTGATCATCAAATCACCTATGTGGCACTGCATAATTAAGTGTATATATCAGTATGAAATTGATGTCATCCAATCCATCTATGAAATCCTTATTAATAATAAATAAACGCAAAAATCAGACATTCATATTATCTACTATTAATTTCACGCCAAGGGGATCATGAGGCAAATTATGATCAATTAGGCAATCTGATTAAATGAGTTACTCCCCGCGTTGCTGGGTTTAATGTGGGCCGAGTTAGATTGAAGGGGATAATTATTTAACTTATACAAAATCTGATGAATGTTGGCGAAATAAATAGTCATTTGGCCATCCTCACCTTTTCGGATTTAGTTGGCTGATGTTGAATTTGGATTTTGAATACATTTAAAAATTTCGTCAACATTCATCGGATTTTGTTTAGTTCTATCGTTCTCTACCGATGTTGGTGAAGTGTCCAAATGACTTAATATTTCACCAACATTGTTGGATTTTATTGAATATGTGAACCTTCCTCTGATTGGTCAACAATGACGTAGCTTGTCTCAGGATTTGGTGGGCTCGATTGACTAGCTTCCAAGCCTCAAAATACCAACCGCTGTTGACGAAAATGAACTCAACAAAATCCGATGAATGTTGGCGGAATAAAAAAGTCATTTGGCCGGTGCTTAACAGATTATAACATAAAACATTTAGCAAAGCAGCGTTGATTTACCATAAGCGTCTTTATTTAGTACCAAACATTGGGACAGGCAGAGAATGCAAGCTAGTATTTTAATAAGAAACAGATCATATTGTGAATGTTTTTGGTTTCAATCTTTTATTTTCTTTAAAAACTTTCAAATGACATCTCCACTTTAAAGTTTAAAACTGTAAATTGAATCAATCCTCGTTTCAATTTAATATGCTTCATTCAGTTTGGTAAATTAATCCCTATCACAATGAAATAAAACCCCATTAAAACATTCAAATAAGTGAAGTGGTCAAATTAATCATGCATTTGAATAATTCAATAGCTTCTCCACGTTCGCGAGTACAAAATACCAAAAGCCGTGAACCTATAACGAGTCAAATGAAAGACTGTGACATTGGACAGAGCACGTGCAATTTCCCTGAGCTATCATGATTGATTAGGGAGATTCATTAGGAGATCCCTCGCAAACAATAGCAGCGATGACGTAGAGCCGCAAAGGCCGAAAAATGAAAAGTTACATTTTGTTTTGATACGAAGAGTACAAAACGAAAAGGAAATAGCAAGCCAAATAAAACACAGACCATGACACAGTGAATTGAATGATATTACTTTCGAACATTTTGATAGAGAATTGGGAGAGTTATTAGATACATACGTTTGAAGATATGACATCTTTTATATGTTAAGATTAAACAGTTCTGCATTTATGCCATCGAGCACTTTTAAACAGCAATTACTATCACTTCCTTATCATATATTGTATTAGTTACTATTGCCCATGCACGGGATTAAATAACGACCCAGGCAATCATTATAATTATAGTCCGTGTCTGCCGAAACTACAGGGAAACAAACGATTTGAACGTTGATCTGAGCAGATAACATAACAACTCGATACCTAGTGGCAGAGATTCCATGGAGAATAACAAAGCAGTTTTTTTTTCGGATTTATCATTTTTCACAAACCGGGTAAGCTTGCAGCTTGTTTTCACCGGGGTGGTTGGTTAATTTGTTAGTATTTTGAAGCTTGTGTGCTTTTAATAGCTGGATGCACTTCCTGACGCCAACCTATAGTGTTCCGGCCAGGGATTGAACCCGAGACCCTGCGGGCCGTGGTCCAACGCCCTAGCCTCTACACCAAGGCAGATTGAAAAATGATAGTGCCTATATTCTAGAATAACTTATTCTAGAATTCTAAAATGAAGAAAACAAAAATTGGCATAATTCCCTCACCGGAATCTGTTATGACAACTTTATGTTGATTTATTTACTTTTATCTTCAATGCAAGCTTCGATTAAACAAGTCAACATGCATTTCAAAACATTTTCCATTTCAGCTGTGTCACTGGTATTACTTACTCTGTTGAAATAATCCGCTCTTTCCAATGTGATCATCCAGTTACCGGTCGTTATCTTGTTGTTTGGAAAAGTGGAAATGACATCCTTAGTTTTGCAGAAGTGAAAGCATATGGATTCTAGCAACACATGCTGATGTATAATATGCAAACAACTAAATAAAATACATTATAACAAAATAAACAATATAATCTAATTTCAAACTCACGTATTAATTGAAACATGCATTTCTAATTAACATGGTTTCGTACTCTATTAAATATAGAATAATTAACATTTGCATGGCATGGTATATAAAATCGAAACGTATAACACATAAAACAATTACAAGTAAAACACTACCACCGCATAATTTGAAAGATACAGGGATTTTTACTATGCTAAGACTGAAGACAACCAATAATCGATCAACTTTTTATTGTAAACAATAAACAACCACGATAAGAGCACAAAAGAAACGAGCTGGCACAATCGTCAGTGACAATAATGAATTTTTATTAATTACAATGTTTTGGCTACATTTGCTGAAAAAGGCAATCGGAATCAATCAAAAACAAAATAGGTGCACATATGTTTTATTAGTAGATTTCATTATGTAAATAACTTGTTAGCAATTTTTGTGAAACTTGTTGTAAAACTTGGAGGCTGCTAAAGAATGTATGCAAAAATTTGTCTTGTACACATAATCGTCGTCGCTTTCATTCACGTCACCATTATCGTTACTTAATGTAGTTTAAATAAATCTTTTTGTATCGTATTTGATCCGGGGGGGTAATTTCGATATGACAGCTATACGCCGAGGAGATGCCAATTTTTGGGGTCCTTATTGCAGCTGAGAAAAACTTTTTGGGTATGAAACTTCTTCAAGAATTTTTGAAATTTTTTTTGCATTATTCTTGTGTATTTACTTAAAACCAATCAACCTGCGAGAACGTTTTGGGTAGCATCAACAGAATGTTTGGGACCTTTTGAGTACTTCACCTTTTTCCAAAGTTGCACTCCCCCCTCCCTGAAGAGCTGGAGTTACCCCTCCAGGTAATTGATAATCTTTGGATTGTTCAAGAACATTACTGAAAATAAATTATTGTGTGTCCCCTAGTGTGTTTTCTTTCCATTGTGTAAGCAATTACTTCCGTTTCCGAATATTTTGGTACTCAGAATAGAATTGCTGTAGTGGTGGACTTCGAGGATTCAAAATATACTATATCTGATTTTCAGTTTCCACTGAAAAAAAAAGGGCTGCAAACGAAAAATGTAAGCAAAACAATGCGAGTTGATAATAAAAATGATGACAATCAGGGATATAGATACGACATATATATGACCTCGAAACATCATTCAATGCGAAGAAGCCTGAATTTATCAGGATATTTTCTTCCAAAAATATGGTGGTTCGAAATGCAGGCCAAACGAATGACTGGTCATCAATCATTAATAATATAAAGTTTGAGCTGGAATCAATTTGGTAGCAAACCATAATATCCAAACACCGAGAAGTCACACATGATGTTTATTTTGTTTCGATCGAGGTTCAGTAATGTCAGTGTGATTGAAGTACAAAAATGCCGTTGATTTGTTGTTGTCAAAATGGATCTAGGTTCGATACGTTTCTTCTTTGCAAGAAATGTCACATTCATAGATTTGTAAAAAGAAAAGCAGTATCAACTGTGCATAATTATCTACATTGTGCTTTCTTTCCACAAAATTCTTTATTCCATGTTGCATTCTTGTTAAACAGTCTTAGCAAGTCACAAAACTGTTCTTTGTAGTTTATTGCCATCGAAACACTTCTCGTGATACAGTATATTCCAGATTTCATCGCTGTGAAAACTCAAAACCGATGTCACAGCTGGTGTTTGAAGAAAATACGTTTTTTCAAAACAATTATCGCTTGTCAATAATGCCCCTTTAAGCATTCAAGAAGGTTTTTTGGAATTTGTTGTACCTCGGCAATTAGGCATTGATGTGAGTATCTTTTGGGATTTCAGGTACATAGGAAATTGCGATTTTGACTAATATTTTGAATTAATAAACGATACCATTACAACATCAATGCTATGTTCTGGCTAGTTTTGGATATTGTTCGCCAAAGTGAATCGCAAAAAATGGTCCTATGTCACAAATTGCTGTCATGGATGATCTTTCAAGGCTTTTACGTCACATTACGCATGCTAGTTAACATTTTTAAATGCAAAAAGTTCCACTAGACGAATTTTTCTCTATTTTCGAATTTCTCGCTTTGCAGAAAGAGCTGGTTCTATTTTTTGCTATTCGCCTCGTCGAAGACAATAACGAGGCAATTAGAAAAGTGCATTGATGTTGTCATGGCATTGTACTATCTTAAAAAGCCAGATATATGTTTTAAACTTTTGTAAATACAGCAAGTCTTAAACGAATGCCATTAGTATATTGAGAAATTCCTTTATGTCGTGCGGATTTTATTCAAGAGTTTTATGATCAAAAACAACGTATAAATAAAATTTGTTGAATGCTATACAAACATTTTCTATTTTTACTACTTTGATTGTTTGATTTGAGCATGGATAACGTTTGCATAATTTAATCAGACTTGCAGCAAACCTATCACGTAAATTCTTCTTCTTTAATATCTCTCAGTACTAGAAATAATATAACCTTATTCTCAATGATCATCATCATTGCCGTCTTTCCGTTTCATGTATTTAACTTTCTTTGTGTATTTAGAGATTAGTTATTCAAATCGATAGCACAAAGAATAAGGACGCTATTCCCTTTCTGTTAAGAACAATTTTTTATTGTTGCTTGTTTGGTCTTTCGTTTTTATACCGTAACTTTAAAAAAAATCTTTGAAACGCTTCCCGCGGCTCAGAAATGTTCCATTTTTATTCAAAACACGAAAGGCCTTAAACAAAACCTAGTTGTTGCTTTAGAATGTTTGTTTTCTCTGGGCTTTTCCTCCTCTTTTGAATACAGGAGAAGACTTTTTTGTTAAGAACAATTTTATATTATTACTTGTTTCGTCTTTCGTTTTTTTTTACCGTAACTTGGAAAAAATCTTTGAAACGCTTCCAGCGGCTCGGAAATGTTTCATTTTTATTCAAAACACGAAAGACCTTAAACAAAACCTAGTTGTTGCTTTAGAATGTTTTTTCTCCCTGGGCTTTTCCTCTTCCGAATAAAGGAGATGAATTAAGATTGGTTTTATCGTTTTCCCACACGTGACAAACATCGTATAAGCAATAAGATTGGTTAGATGGTATTATTCACGTGTGAGGAGAATGATATAAATACAATAATTGACTGAGGCTATTGCGAGCTCTTATACATCAAAAAACGAACTGTGAAATATTTGTTCATGCTTTCATACTGACAAATCTCGCAGGCTAGAGGATAAAGTTTATATTTACTGTAATTTTTTAAACAGTAATTATAATATATAACAGATTTTAATACTACTTGACATCATTTCCTGGATACTCTTTGCAGATTAAGGCATTCCAAATAAAAATCTTTTTAAAAAATGTTTAAAAAACTTTTAATTTAATTAAGTTTTTTTGTGTATTGGTTTCACTTTTCTAATAAAAAGCATCTCAGGTATGAGGCAATGTGATTTATTTTTACAATGCCGCAAAACATTTAGCCATTTAAAGCATTCGTGAATTTTTCTCTCACAGCAAAAGTAGATACTTATATACTCCTCGGAAATAATGTTGTTGTTGTTATTCTGGAATTTCCTTTGTAATTTCTAGATCAAGCAAATATATAATTTTCCATTGCTAAACTACTTTATTAGGATTGTGCCTTCATTAAATATTCAGCAGAATAGGTTATTTATGACACTGTCAAGAAATATTAAACAATCAGATCTCGCAAAATTTTTAATTTATTGTATGTTTAGGTATGAAATAATGAAAGCCCTTGTCCGTTATCACAGATAGTCTACTGAGCACTCTTATTTATACATCTTTTAATTCTTTAGCATCAATTACCATTGTTAGAAAGGTATTTTGACTGATAATGTTTTCCATGACTTTTCTGCTTTTTCTTTAACTACATTCCATGCTTTGATATCATCACCAATAACATTGTTCCAGAATTTACGTAGATCTTTTAATAATTTCGGTTTGTAAATACTTCCATAAACATTTATACAATCTATAGCGTCAGCAGTACGACTACTATCATAATCATGCACAGCACATTTTTTATAGACGATACATTTTTTATCAGGAAAAAATTCCTGCGTACATAGCACACTTGTTATTGACAACGAAACAGTTACATACGTATGACCAACACAGGGAATAAATTTGCAGTGAATTTTTTTAAAGGTCGTTTGCCTTTTTATAACATGATTTACCGCAGTATTTGTCACGTTGGTAAACTCGTTAATATCATCCACCATTTCTTTAAGAAGTAATTTGACATTATACATCTGACCATTCACATAAGAAGCTCTAATACGCAATATTAATATCTCAATATGCATTCTTACATAGTTTTTAAATATAGGTAATCTTAATTCATAAGGTACTTTGTATTCATCGTCTGGTAAGAAATGATATTTATTTACAGCTATTGTATGTGCAACTCGATCAAAACATTTATCCTCGTTACTTTTATGTAAACATTTGCTTGCAGCGTTTTTTAAACCATTTAGTTCATCAATAAGTAAACCAGCATTGTTTTCTTGTATTAATGAGATCGTATGCTTCATTATTGATTTAAACGTATTGACAATTTCTTTAATCATATGGTTTGTACTACCAACCTCCTCTAAATCCTCGCCAATCCATTTTATAGGGAGCAGCATGGCATCCAAATTATATGGTGCTAATACGGCCATTATGATATCAGCCACAACAATATTCCAACGGAATTTTTCCTTCTCTATCTTTATCTCAGGTGAAGCTTCCTTGATGTATCCACCATGCCTCCCAATTCCTGTGTATTGACATGAATTTCGTGTCGTATCGTCAGTAAAGCACCAAGATTGTATAGAGGACTCCATCATATGTAGATTGATTCCTAAAATTGCTAGTGCAATGCAAGTCTTGACAATCATTAATTTCATTTCTGGAATTCAAAAACCAAAAATGAAAATATAACGCACTCATAAAGTATCCATATGATGCTCTTGCCTTGAATGTTCATCATTTTGATTTTCTAACACATCACCTTTAATTTACGAAAAAATTGATAGATATTGATGAAAAAGTTTCAAATAATGGAAAAATCTTATTCAAGTTTCTGAAACCTATCCGTATCGACCAATTACCGACATGAAATCTGATAGTCCGTAAGCACAGGTGCTTATCTACTGGGAGAAGAAAAACAGAGTTAGAATCAAAAAGGAACTAAAAAAGTGAATCTAATGTTTATGTTACACTGTTAATTAATTGTTTAAGAATCATACTATACATTGTATCAAGACGTTTGAGCTCGGGAATGAATTATTCATTGCTTTGATGAATAGTCATCCGACTCTTCGGCTAGCTCTTTCACGCAATTATTGTTTTGGATTTTTTATGTGTGTGTGTGTGTGTAACTTTTATTTTGTTTCGTATTCAAAATGAGCAATATGCTCGTTTACAATGAAACGAAAGATCATACAGTTATTACATAATAATTACAGTGTTACAAGTTACAACAAATAGGCTTATACAGAGTACAAAATTACGATTTACGGAATAATTTTTAACATTACATTTATTTTCTGTGATTTACTGGTAACATCGTTCTAATAGGATGCCTTTACTCTCCATCGCTCTAGTGGTTTCCAGGATTGATTTGTTGAGTCCTTTTCCTTTCAATTCTTTTATTGGATCTGGCGTGGATCGCCATAACCTTGTTCCGGTTGCAACAAATGATTTTCTTTTTTCTTCGGTCTTATATTTTTGTGTCTGAATTCTAAATGGCCCTCGAAGAGAATACTTGCTTTTGACTGTCTTAAATAGATTGCTGATTAGCTTGGGTGTTGATGTTGTTATAGCTTGATGAACAATGATTAATATGCGTGCTGTTCGCCTAACTAATAGGCTGTCCAATAATTTGTTGTTTTTGATGTTTTGATCAATTGTTTTTGTGCTGGCACTGGAGTTGAGCTGCCTTATAGCTGATATCTATGAATATTATTAGATGAATACTATTTTATGAATATTATTAGATGGTAATCAAACAATTTCTCGTTCAGTTACGAATTAATTTACGTTCGTCAATTGTTCAACTAGTTGACGTTGCAATTTGATGAATTTGAAAGTTCCACTCTTGAAAATCAATCACTCAGTTGATTTCGAAGCCTTTTGATTACCTCTATAATGCCAACTTTGTGCACCGACGAGGAATCGAACCCAAAGTGCGGAAACTAAACAAGTGCACTTGCTACATATATCTACAATTTTTGATCATATCATATCAGAGCATTATGTATAATGATAATAATACATTTAATTATTATACATTACATAACAATTATAATAAATTTATATAAGACCTTTTACATTTGCTGATCAAAAACGCTTACAAAAATAACAATAAATAAAATGATTAAAATAAATGTGTGAAATAGATATATATTTTTTTTAATCAATAAATGAATAAATATATAAATACATTTATTATTTGTCTTTACTTAATGTAATAGTGCTCAATGCTATACAGCAACGCATGTAATATAGTTGAAAGTAGTCAGAAATTAGACATTCGTTTTGCTATTTGAAGTTTCACGCCTATGCGATCATCAAGCAATTTATTAATTATTTATTATCTATTAAATTTATTAATCAATTTATACTTCAATCATTTCTTTCTGTTTGTCATCAGCATTTGTTCAGTATGTGAACCTGGGCAATTTGTTCTATCCCTCAAATTTTATAGCCGTTGAAACTGATTTCTGATGATGACAATTATTTTTATTCGGGAAAATTATACAATAAACTATCAACACTAAAGCCATGGAATGCCATGGAAGTATTATGATAACACCATGAAAAGTGTAAACCACAAATTTTTTAAGCCATGACAAATTTTGAAAATCATGAAAACATCCATATTCACCATATCAAAATGTGAATAATAATAGGCCTTGAAAACGTCATGAAAACGCCATAAAAGCTCACACGTTTTTTCATGGTTTGGGAGTCAGTAATGATAAGTCCCACATTCTAACCATCTTTAGGAAGTAGCTCTCTATATATTTATATTAATCAATTTTCACCGATCAACAACAATGAAAGACTATTCATAATTATCATAATTTTTTGTCAATTCCTACTAAATTTCAACTAATAAAATATGAAAGTAGGTTATAAATCCATCAATATTGAACTCTGCTATAACCCAACGGTTTTGATTTGCAGCTCAGGAGAAAGAGATTTACTGCTGGATTTTTACTCGACGATTGAATTCATAGCAAAGCAAAGGATATCAAAATTAAATGACATAGATTTCAATATATATATATATATAGGGATCGCAGTTGGATATTCTAGAAATTACCTTTCAAACAACTGTTGTATATTGGTGTAATTGCAGTATTTTCTTTCATTTAAACTCATCGAAATTACTTATTTCGAAGTCAGCCCGCACATGTATATACCCTCAAACATTGAAAGAATTAACAACGCAGGTAGTTGTTGATCAATGATCCGTTAGAATTTTGATATTTTAGGCTCTTGATCTGCACGCAATCTTTATTTGTGAAACACGGCCATAGTTATCTTTACATTATTATTGAATAATAACATGTATATAGTTATATGCAGACAGACAATATAATTAGAATAAGAAGATAACATGTAAAGGTAATGAAGCTATATATAACCTGTGGGTCCATTTTCTGTTCTCATATAGAATCGTTGGCACATTTAATGGACCAGAATTGGATAGTCACAATAGTATGGGAATCAATAACCGTTTTCAACAGTAGGACGGAATAAAATGGAACCAAATTTGGATAAAAATATTTTATAGTTCGTACAGAACCTGAATAATCTTAGTAATATATTATGTGTGTGGAACCATCAGTCAAAAATGATGAGGTATTCATCGTGATCATGCAGATCAGACACAGCTTTGCTGTATTTTGAAAAACCTGATTACAATTCGCTGCTTATGAATCTTCACTACTGGAGCTTTTTCACAGGTTCCCAATTAACCCCTTGAGATTTTGTTCCATTAATCCCTTGAGATTCCTCGCGCCGGTAGATGCTGAACACTGTATTCATTATCCAGATTTCAGAGTAACGCTCAAAATTTCAATGTCAAAGTTCGCATTCCAATCGTCAAATAAGATGTGAAGCTTTTGGAAAGATTTCCAACGAGGTTTTGTCTAGATTCACGCCATGGTCACATTCATATTTGTGATGTACCACCCAGCGGAGTTGAGGCCTAGTTTGATCAGTAAAATATTGAAATTGTGACACACACAATAACTTTCACATCTTGCCGCATGATTGGATTACTTTTGTTCTATTTTATTTGACTCTATTTGAACTGTTTCCAAATAAGGCAAAATTTAAAAAGTCATTGTTCAATCAATTCAGCGAAAATCGTTCTAAAGTTTTTCAAGGCAAAACTTCAAAAGTCATGGGTCAACAAATTCAGTGAAAATTGCTTCCAAAGAAGGCAAAATTTAAAAAGTCATGGGTCAATCAATTCAACGAAAATGCTTCTAAATTTGTTCAAGGCAAAACTTAAAAAGTCATGGGCAGACCAACTCAGTGAAAAATCCTTCCAAATTATTTCAAAGGCTAAACCCAACATGCTGCAGGTTGAGCAATCGACATTATTATGGATATGTACTTTTCACATTAGAAGAAAGCTGACAAATATGTTTGAAGTGACGTGAGCTATACCAAATAAAGTATTATTAATATATTATATGTATCATTATTTATAACTGCATTTAAATTATCATTACTTATAATTTGTGTAAGCTTTATTTGCCAGTCCTTGTTAGAAATAATTTACATGCATGCATACAAACATCATACCACTGTGGCAGTATTGTTTTAACTAAAAAAAGTACTTAAATTGCAATTGATTTTCATTTTCTTGATAAACTAAACGAGAAGCATATCGAACATATTGTGATGCGGAATAAATTAAAATTCAAGCAATCACATTTATATATAGATATAGAATCTACCGCAAGTCCTCCATCGCATGTAACTGTAGTAGGAACATCAAGCAAGATTATCTTAAATCAAAACATAATGAGCTCAGACAGGTATGTGAGGTATTATATCTCCTTTCAAGATAATTACGATATACGCCAACAAAGTGTGAAACACCTGATAAAACAAATCTTATATTGGAGTAATATGGTATCTGAATAAGACGTAATGGCTATACCATTTTTCAGTTTTTGCTGTGGCATGATGATTGTTGTAATAATCAGCCACGTAAATGTTGAATAATAACGATGAAAGAATACAAACTGGAGGAACTCCATGATGGTAAAGAATGGGGCTCGATAAATGGGTTTTCAACGATTGTGTAGCTCTACTGAAATAACTGGTAAATAACTTGCAGCTTGCTGAATGTAGCCCGTATGCCGTGACACCGGGATATATTGTTATGTCACCACACCAACAAGGCTGATGTGAATACGCTCTGTTATAACCTTGGTGGGCTTCTTATCTTCAATAATTTATTTTTCGTAGAATGAGATGAATGCATGTTTCTTTGCTGGAGTGAAAGCGTTCCCTTTCCTTCTTCAATTTTCCCCAATGTTTTTTTTGCTATTTTATTGATGATCATCCATTGTTTCATATTATTCCCCATTTCCTTATCCCAGAATTTCTGAAGATCTTTTACTAACAACTTTTTGTACTTTTTTTCATATCCAGTAATACATTGTTTAACATCTGCGGTATGGTGTGGTTGAGTTGATCTGTGTGAACGACAGTCACTCGCAATATTGCACGTTTTAAAAGGGAAGAATGTTTTCTTGCAAATTATCTTCTTAATTCTAAACTCCGTGAACATTGCTGATCCTGTTCCACAATAATCAAACTCACATTCTGTATTTTCGAATGTAGTTTGCACTTTGATTAGTTGATTAATTGCTTCAGTTGTCCAATCAGAAAACTGTACAGTATCGTTGATCATTTCTTGTAGAAACAATTTAATTTTCTTTGTGTCATTAATGGCATGCGCCACCTTTAATCTTAATGCTGATGTATCAAGATATATCTTTGCATACTTTTTTAAAATGGGTAAGATGACCATATTATCATATCCTTTGTTGGTTGGTTTAAAATCATATCTCCGTAGAACTAAACTTAAAATAAGTTTATCAAGACAGTTTTTTCCACCAGCACCATCATCAAGCCTTGAAATACATCGAGAAGCAGCCAATGCTGATCCTCTCAAAAAATTTATCAACTCTATAGAATTATTCTCTGAAATAGATGCTACAACATAATTTTTGAGCTCTTTAAATGTATCACGGACATTTTGTCTGAATTCATTCTGTTCCGTCATATCATGTAAATCAACCATAATCCATTTCAAAGGCAGAGTTAAGAATTCTGCATTGAATTTTCCCAAAACAGCGTCAGTGATATCAACAAAAACTTCGGCCCATTCAAAATCATCGTCCTCGATATCTGGGCGGAATATTGGCTTATTAAAACTTTCAAGATATTTATCAATGCCATCATAGGAACATGATTCTTTGGCATCAGATGAATAACACCAACTGCTGTATTCACTAGAAAAGGTTGAAGAAGAGAACGTTGTCAAGGATACAATAACCACGAGAATCAGTCTCTTTAGATTCATCATTTGATGTTAATTCTATAGAAGAAGAAAGTTATGCTCAAATTATATATACATAAAAACAATTGACATTCTGTATAAGGTTTGACAAAGGCTAGCAATTATTTTTATAAAATTTTCGTTATGTTATCTTATATTTTGTTTCCATCTTAGCTAGTAAGCACTCTGATATACTTCTTTTCACAGGATTGATTTAAATAGATAATATAAAATTAATAAACGGAGTTCAAGACTACACATTCATAATTTTTACTAATAGTTTCATGCATGCGCAATCATCAGACAAGTAAACTAAAATCTTCTTTGACTCCTTTTATTATATTAACCCATGTCAAATGACATCGAAAACAATTTTTTGCTATTAGATAATATCGAATAATATAAAATTATATGGAATATAGAGAAGATAAAAATGCAATATAGTTTATAGGAAGGACGTGCTGTAGTCAAAAGTTAATATCCTCAAAAATATAATTGTATCATCTTCAAAAGGGTAATATCTGTTTGATTAAGGCAATTTGGAATATCATTAACGTAGATTAGAAAGAAAAATGGTCCTAATACTGAACCTTGTCGTACACCAACCAAAACGGCCACCTTAGACGAGAAACATTGATTACACTTTTGAAACTTGTGAGCAATGAGATAGATACGACCTAAACCTTGACTGCTACAATTTGATATTCCTAGTTCTTGAAGCGTGAGTGTGTTGTATGATCAACTGTATCAAATGCTTTATCAAATCATAACATACATTCATACTTATAGTAGATATAATAATATAATATAATATGAGGTCAACACATGTATGTGAGAGTGCTCAATGTTTTTAGCATAATATAGAATAGACACAAAGATGAGGCAAAAGTCTTTCTGTGTCTATTCTACTTATAGTAGCTAAAAAAGTAAATATTGAATTTGATACAGGAAGCTGCTGATTATCTGTCAACCTTTCACAAATATATGATCTCATTTATTCCAATCCATTGTCGTGTCCATTGCTTTTTTGTGACACTTTAGTCTCCGTTGCAAACATTGCAGTAATCCATTGGAGAAAATTGTGCGGTAGGTTCTTATATTCGGGTAAGAAAGTCTGCATATGTTTTCAAGTAAAACGAATGAATGTTTTTATCCCCCTGAAGAACATTAGATTTGAGAAACTCCAAGAGAGTTTATTTAAATCCTTGAAATTTATTTGAAAATATTGAATAATGTCGCTTGCTTCAAAATTTTTTGATTATAAACATGAGATAATGATCAAAATATAAGTCTCATTATGGATTCTATTGGCTGCAAGAACGAGACACATTTTCTTCTTCAATAATTTATTCTAAGATCTTTTCATCGTGTATATCAGCGAGAATATACCCCCGATATGAAACAAATACTCCAGCATACCGCAATGCCACAAAAAGTGGGAAAGAAATCGATGGTTCGTAATTATGAACTCCTCTATAGTAATGATATCAACAAACTTTCAAATTAACAAAAATTATAATACCTTCAAATTTGATGTAATCTTTCATATAGTTTGGTTTCCAGAAGATTATGTAAAACTGCTTTTATTCTATACTGGTCTTTTATAGTTTTTTTAAAATAAAGTTCTGCACTATGCAGGTAATTGCTCAGTGATCCGTCTCATGTTTATTAAACCTCATTATGTCTGCGTGCAGTCTATAGTCTGCAACATTTTTGATATATGTATACATGGCTCAGAAATCAAAAAGCTCGATTTAAGCCTGGTTTCCTTAGAAAATTCGCCTGTGGCACGTCCTTCGATGATGATACCTGCGCTGAAACGTAACTCCAACACAAATCAGGATATTGTTCTACCGGAAGCCATAAGTTCCATAACTTTGTTTGCAACAGTTTCAAAAGTTGGATAATTGCAAAGGATAAATTTCAACAATGTTTATACATGCCTATATAGATTAGATGTATTAAGAGGATTAGCTCATATGGCAAAGCAACCGAACTTCAGATGGGATCGAATCTGATCGACTGTGGTTCGAATCCCCCGAAGGTCAACTCAGCCTTGACTTTATCTGAAACATTAAATGTGCACCATCTGAAGATGGGGAATGGAATGGTCTAGAAGGAATAATAGGGAGTAGCTGCGGCGCATCGTTGCGCATTGACAATCGAGACCTATCTGCCATGAAACCTGCTGAAATTGATCTGCAGTGTCGTGGCTGAGATCAATAGAGAGTCTTCGACATCATAGATGTTAACCTGATACTATTTGTCATATGTATTTATGCATATAGCAATATGGTCATATCCATGTTTTAATTGATAACCTTTATTTAATCTAGTTCTTAATTAATATTAAGGCTGTATGTAAGTGACATTTTCTATAGCGTAAAGTGTCCTTTATTTGCCGGTCAAAATGACAATATATATCATATCATATCATATCATATCATTGCCCTCAGCGAAATAAGCCACTGATATAGAAATAGAGGAGTGGTACGGGTGCCTTCGGTAGGGTGATACCGTGTACATTACTTTTGAGGTAAATAACATACTTGAAAGATACCTGAATGCTGCAAATTTTCCTTCCAAATTAGCGCCACCAAGTCTATCAAAGGAGGATGGAAATCTCTTGGAACAAAGGAAAAAGCCACGTCTTGGACTTTACCTGCCTAGACATATTATCAAAGACAAATGTACCATTAACTACACTGCAAACGTTGTCAGCAGCAAATGAATTGGAATCTCGAAGGGTAGCGAAATATTGAAAGTTAAATTTTTCAAGCGCTTGGAATCCATGGTACACTTACAAAAATTTCCTACACGAAAATGGAACAACGTTTATGATTGCCACTGGCGATAAATGAGCTCGGGCATTCCTTGCTCCAAGAATCAGTGTTGCATTTCAGCGACGTAATGATATCGATATAGAATATCATGTTCGTTTTTAGATGCATATATTATATTTACTTCTTAGTTTTATAGTAATCAATATGTTTACATATACATCTCTAAATATTATTAACAGATATCTATACTATTTAATAAAAAAACTTAAAAGTTTAATTAAAAGTTTAGAAAAAAATTTAAAAAAATAAAAACATACGACTGAGCAACCAATCAGAAAGCAGATCATCAAATAATACCACGAATAGCACCATAGTTGATTTCTATTTACAAGTGATAGACTATATGTATCAGAATCATGTGTTCTTCATAGAAATTCTAGTTATACTGCGTTGCTAGGTAAATTTGGGCTGATTTAGTTTTAAAGTGACTGAGGTATGGATTATACGAGCGAACCGAACCTAATACATTTCGATTATTTCATTCATTCGAATTAAGGCTAGGGTTATATGGACGCACCGAACTCAATTTGAATTAGGTGCGACACCGAATAGCATTAAATTCGCATTTGGGGTTAAACAGACGAACCAAATGTCGAAGATCTTTAAAAACTGGCCAAAATGTCACGTGATAGGAAGTAGTTTTCTTGGAATTATACCGCATGGGTTGAAACCAGAGTGTTTTGTTTGCATTACCTATTCACTTTCAGCGATTTTTTCCGTTCTATTTTGCCTATCAATAGTTTGAAACTTGTATGAAGTAGTAATCTCAAAGGTTTGCAAGCATTTTTACGGGAGACAGTTTTTGTTCTAGCAAGGCATAGTACTCAGAGCAAATTAAATGCGAATTTCCATTAAAATAACGTATTATGATAAAAGCGACCCCAATTCTAGTGCTGATGCATTGTGATTGACTAGAAGAAAGCGTTTTTAAATGTTTTAAATCATGATTTTGGAAAACATCAGCTTCCCTGTCAGCCATCTTTCAATCATATAAACAAGTCACCATAACAACTTCCCAAAAGCGATGTTCTTTCCATCGCATTGCCATGGAAACATCCTTTAAAATGATTTATGATTTGCACATCCCCCGGTTTATTGCCATATAAGGTAGATATAGGAGCTCAGTCACGGCACCGTGAGTGGAATGTATTTAGTTAGGTGCGATGATAGCTCGCTCGTATAACGCGGCGATGAATTTAATTCATGGAGAAAAGCTCCGCACGTCAAGGCTTGACGTGCGGAGCTAGCTCGACGCACTTAATGTTTTTTGAGGAATGTTGATGAACCGAATGATGTTATACGAAGCGCGCTATCAAGAGATTTAATTCGAATGAATGAATCAATTGAGTTCGGTGCCTCCATATAACCCTAGCCTAAGTTCGCTGTTAGCGCGCTCAATATTAACGCAGTTGAGCTCGCCAATGTATTAAGTTCGCATTGTCCAAACGCGCTAACAGCAAACCTAATGCATTAAGCGCGCCTTCGCGTTATACGAGCGAATCGAATCAAATACACCTTTATCACAGAGCCGTGATTGCCTCGGTAATTGCCTTTGTATGGAAATAAACCGGGGGTTACAAATTAAAAAGGATTCATGTAATTGTTCTATTGATGTTTCCATGGTGACGTCTTTGATCCGTTCGTAATAGAACAACAAATAATTATGTAGATTATCATGTCTACGAATTAAAATGTATTTGGCCAAATACAAATTAAGTTGCAAAGAAAAAGCTTGATTAAATGCAAATAAATATAAAACATAAAATTTAATTTGCAAGAAATCAAAGTTATCATGAAGAAGATTTATATATTTTACAACATCCAAGTCAACGTAAATACAAGATGCAAGACTTTTCCCGCTTCAACGAACAAAACAGTATACAGTATGAAGCATTTTGGTCATGCGATCAAATTTCAATTTTCACACAACAAAATTTTCAATGACAAAAGAGACATGTTACATCATTTTACATTACATTACATCACACTAGCTAAATCCGGGGCCAAATCAGTAGTTAAGTTCGCATGTATAACGCGGCGGGCGAATCTAATTCGATTAGGAGCGAGCTCAATTGCTATTAGGTTCGGTTCGCTCGTATAACCCATGCCTGAAGTGTTGATGAAGTGTATTTTAGCTATTCAAAATAGAACACCACAGGAAATATAATTATAATGAGGTAGAATTAGCAGAGACAAAACAGTTGATAAAAATGTGGTTGGGGTTAAATGTGAACAGTTTTCATATAATGAGAGTTATGTGTATGTGTTTTTGAATGACTAGATTCCGAATTGCATGCAAATGCATGCTTATATTGAGTTGTGAATCATCTGGCTCGACTGGTTCAAATAAATGCATGAAGAAATCTATGTAGAAAAGATGATTGAAGCCGAAATTTTATTCAGAAATTATTCTATTTTATTTTTTGCTGTTCAAAGAAGCAAAAAGTTGAGAAGTGAAAAGTGGAAGTCATGTAGCCATACACCCCCCCCCCCAAAAAAAAAAAATCAAAGAAACATTTCTAACCCAAGTGTTATACAGCTGCAAGGTAACAATTTTTGGGGGTTTGTCTAAATTTTATTATGTTCCACCCAACAACATTGGCACATCCCGAAAAAATTTGATTGACTTCTGGAAAAGTATAGAATGAGAAGCTATTTATCATCTTTACATCTTATTTTATTAATTACTGTCAATGTACATTATTTTATTATATTTTAATTTATATGTTGTCACTGATGAAGTGGAAGTTGGTATTGCAATTGTTTCTATATCTTATATCATTAAATTTCATTGCAGTACTGTACAATTTAACACTGGCTGTAATAATCAGGAAATATTTTTATTTTATATCCTCGTAATTTAATTTCCATAACGCGGGTTTGTTTACAAATTTCCTAACCTTATATTCAAGTCATTTTCAAATAATAATTTATGATCAATCATTAAATAATTTCCACCTGAAGATAAGATGATGACACATCTTATTTGTTTCACGTTCATATAAATATACGTGTTGTTTTAGTTTGTTTACGTTTGAATTTCATTCTGATAATTACTACGATGAAAATACACAAATTATCTGTCACGTCGCAACAAAGGATTGTGCTGTTTTGTATTTGCGAGACAATAGAAATTCATTCAAGTGCAAAACTGCTTAGTTAGCGCTTGAGTCTGAGAAAGCATTGTTGTTGAAAATGGAAACAGTTTTCATTGGTTATTATCAACTTCGATGTATTTATTTAAGAAATGAAGCCAGCCATGTACGCCTCTGGTTAATAACGAATCCATTGATATGTGTTTCAAGTCAATTGCATCAAAAATGGCATCGTGAATCCCCGCCTTACAAACGGACATACAAATGGAAATAGCGTAAATTTAAAAGTAGATGCCACGCTGGTGAAATTTTATTTGAAAAGTAGAAGCTACAAAATATTTATCATAGATTAATCATGCGTGGAAAAATGGAGAAATTTAAACAGAATCACAGAAGAAAAAAATGTTTTATTTCAATGCGAGAAATAAAATGCAAAATCTAGGAAACGAAGGATGCGTCATATAACAATATTCGGAGGATACTAACTCTAATGAATTGTTTTTCAAATCTGTAAAGCAGAAACTGACAGAGAATATTCGTTGCGTATTTCACTCCACTACAGTGTTACTATAATTTGACAACTGTGAATAATTATGCTAATCAATAATTTCACCTTTGAATATAAGTTTGTTCTTATGATTATAAATTATTTCATTGTATCGTAAATGAAAATATATATAATAATAAATAAACGAAAAAATCAGACATTCATATTTGCTACTATCAGTTTCACGTCAAGGCGATCATATATATGTTATTCTGTTGGACTGTAAAAATAAAAATAAAATATGCAACAAAGTATGCAGGATATCTAACAAGTAGGCATTCAATTGCTGCAGCCATAAACTAAAATTAAATTAAAGGTAGTAAGCTTAAATTAAAAACTAAAAACTAAGATTAAAAGCTTCAAAGATACATTAAGTGAAAGTGTGGTAAACTCTTCGACTGATGCTGCGACGGTTTAAGTTGGAAATAGTCAAGGCCAAGATATTAGGAATGCCTCAACTTAATTTAACGATAGTGAAATCAACATCAGAAAAATTTCAGGCAGGTAGTTCATGTTAGTATAACATATCATAATTTGATACGTTGATTGATGTTTGAGGTAATATAACGATGCCTTATCATGATCATTATCATGTTAATGCTATTTTGGTATGCTGAAAATCTGGCCTGTATTAAATACTGTTTTGTACTTCAGCTTTAGCAATGAAGTATAGGCTTTGTCTCCAATTACAATCCATTTCTTTATATCTGCACCAATCAGGTTGTCCCAAAATATACGAAGATCTTTTAGTAATTTCTTTCTGTAAATACGTTCATGGTACTGTATGCATTCACTGGGTTGTTTTGCCCTCTGATGAATAAATTTTGGCAAATGTAATGAACATTTTCTTTGAACAATACATTCATTATTGGGGAAGAATTGTTGTAAACATATTACCATGGTATATGATAGAGATAGGGGTGTGATCGCAAAAGGGCTGCAAGTAATAAAATGACATTGAACTTTCTTAAACTTCATCTGCCTTTTAATAACATGGCTTACAGCTTTTGTTGCAGCATTTGAAAATTCCTTAATATCATCGTATATTTCTTTTAGAAATAATTTAACATTGTTAGTATCACGTTTTTTATAAGCAGCTTTAATACGTAATGTTAATATCTCAATATGCATTCGTGCATATTGTTTAAATATAGGTAATATTAATTCAAAAGGTATGTTATCTTCGTTGTCAGGTAAAAAATGATATTTGTTTATAGCTATCGTATGTGCAACTCTTGCAAAACATTGTGCTTCCTGACTCTTTCCTGAACATTTTCGTGCAGCATTTTTTAAACCATTCAATTCATCAATTAGTAAAGCAGCATTATTTTCTTTTATTAATGTTATTGTATGTTTCATCATTGATTTGAATGTATCCACTATAGATTGTATCATTTCATTTGTATCGAGAACATCGTCCAAGTCCTCATTAATCCATTTGGCTGGAAGTAGCAAAGCATCTAGATTAAACGGAGCCAATATTGCCATAAAAATATCAGTTACTACAATATTCCATCGAAATTTTTCTTTTCCGATTTTAATCTCAAAAGGACTTTGTTTAATGTATCCCCCATTGCCTCCAAGGCCTTTATATCGACATGACTCTTGTGTATGATTGGAAGTGAAACACCATTCTTTTACCGATCCTTTAACTAGTTGTAAAACTATTACTGAAATGATTGCAGTAAAGCTAATATCAAATTGTAGTTGCTTCATTGTTTTATCCAAAACCTGAAATAGAATAAGTACGATCTAATATGTTGCCACTATGATATATATGTGTATAATATTTGACTGAAAATCATGCAATATTGAGGCTTTACGATTGTTAAGCTGCGAAGAAGCTGCGAGCTCAAGTTGAATTTATGTTTAGCGTAATTCAACCTTCTCGCTTTGACACTATTGTTATACGTGTTGGCGCTGTTGGACTATCGCCATGACAACACGTCACGACGAACATTCAAGAATTCGCAATGTAATATAAAACGTGCGGAATCTAACGCACGCAATTTTATTGACGTCATTTTCATTGTTTTTAAATTATCTATTGTTTTATTGAGTCTTTGTAAAGCCGCAATCTAGAAAGATCGGCTAATCTAGAACATTCGGTCTTACGTAAATCAAGGCATTGTTTAACATAGTTTGTTAATGATTAATACTTATTTTTAGAAATAGATTTAGTATAAAGGTATGAAATTTGTAGAGATAAGGAGATATAAGAAGATGATCAGAGAGTAATGTTGTTGTGAAGTAAAATTATCAAGTTTATGTAAAGAAGTTTAAATGAAAAATATATGCATTGGAGATATTAACTGAAGATATATGTTTATTGGATTTCTTGGATCGAACCTTTCGTCTAACACTATTTGTCTAAAGTGTTAAGAGTTGGGCCTGTAACGAACAGCCAACATCCTCGTCAAATCAATCGGTGAGTCTCATTTACACAGAAGTAATTGTGCCTAGTCAAGGACCCTACCTAAGAAGGCATCCAATTACATACACCTCCCTGTTAACGGCTCTAGTTTCTAAGAACAAGATACAGTCCTCTCAAACAAAATTACTCAAGATAGAGCAGTTAACAATACGGAGGTCTAATTTGTAATAAATTCATGCCAACAATGAACATTGTGTTATAAACAATAAACTCGCACGTGATCCTAAGTGCGTAGCGCCTGTCTGTCAATTTTGCTCCTTTAAAGAGTTTCTTAGAATCCAAGAAAACAATGACATTGACCTATTTCGTCAATGACATAGCATTTTATTTAATATCTTTTGTAACATAACAGTTTTTAATTCATCAGTTGCTTAAAGGGACTATGCGGACCAGCGGTATTCTTTAATGAAAAATGAGTTCCCTTTCAATACTCGTTTTCATGTTACCTGTCTTCTTCTGTCTGGTGTTCAATGTTTCTGAAAAGCTGCATGACGTCATATTGCCTCGTGTATTTTTCCATGGCGCTGACTAGTTTTTATGAATTAATATAGTTGCGAACTAACTTTAATATTTCATGGTATGTCCACATATTGTAAACATTATTTATCGACGCAATCAAAGGGAAAAGACTGGAGAGAAGTGATAGAAAGCAAAGATCAGAAATATGTGGAGCGCAAGCAGGACCTCAGCTCAAGGCTACAGCTACCAAAATCTGCCCGTGTAAGTGCAATGACAGTATTCGTGTGCTTGAAATTTTACAAAACGAAACAACAAATTTCTGCGAGTCTTTCAGACTCTCGATTTGCACTGGTCTTTTTAGAAAATTATCTATTATCTGGATAATGTAATCAAGGTATTAGTATGCTAAAGTTAGATCAACATCTTCAAAGACATTATCAAAATGCTTTATCGAAATAAATATAATGAAATAATTAGTACAAAGATATAGATGGAACATAACATTACGAGGATTAATGTGACATTAATAACAAGCAATGATATAACAATACTTCATAGCAAACTTAGGTATAATAACAGTAGTACCAATTAAAAAAATTAAACTTCATACTTATATCGATTAAAAGTAATGTAGGCGGTGTCACCCTACCGAAGGAACCCGTACCTCTCTTCGATTTCTAAATGAGTTGCTTTTTTCGCTGAGAGCAATGATTTTAAGCGCTCTTTGCTGATCTCAGCCGCGACACTGCAGATCAATTTCAACAGATTTCATGGCATATAGGTCCTGATTGTCAAGGCGCAACAATGAGCCGCAGCTACTCACAATGCAATTCCCTCTTAACCATTCCATCCGCCATCCTTAGATGGTACTCATTTGATGTTTCAGATAACGTCAAGGCTGAGTTGACCTTCGGGAATTTGAACCACAGTCGATCAGATATGATCCGATCTGAGGTTCAGCTGCTCTGCCATCTGAGCTAATCTTCCTCTAGATATCGATATCGATAACAGCAAGGAAAGCTTAGTTATGCATCTCATCCATCGAAACCCAAGAATATGAGTTACAATGTGCCATAAAGAGAGAGAATGATTCGGTACACAATTAACAAATAATAACAACAACAAAAATTATGTATATATACTAAATAAATACATACAAATTATAATAATACATGTAATAATATAAAATTGATAGAAATACAGTATACATTACTTGTCCCCAATAATTATTAGTACCTGATTGTCATTGATATCTCCAATTGTTGCTATAGTTACAACTTAAAAAAGTATAGTAACAAGACTTTGATTTTTAATAGCTTCTTTATGTCTTCAAACAGCGTTTGTTATTTATCCATAATCAAACAATGAGATAATACAAAATACAGGTAATTGATTATTGAACCTTTTCAAATTGGTAACTAACATTTTTCTGCACGCAATCTTGTTTCAAAACATATGCATGCAAATCGAATACAGTGTAACACGCTCAAGCGCAAATCAAAATTAGCGACGGTTCAATTGCTTTTATCCGAATTATAAGAACTTATCTGAAATTGTTCACAGAGGCATCCACAAAATAATCGGTTTATTTGTCGAGAAAGTTTTCATATAAGCGGGGAATTTAACTTATCCAAATTGCTCTTAATCAGTTAGCTCCACTGAATATCCAGACATTCATAACTGCCGACCCACCTCCAATTGGGATGTAAGATTTAATGTTGAAGCTTTATTGCTAAGTTTATGCTATTTTCCTTGACATTCTCAAACGTTTTACTGAATATATGAAAGATATAAAGACAAAGCTTACACATTATTCATGGATGAAGTTTCAACAACCTTTGAGCGACGTTTCTATAGTATTAAGATCGACTCTTCCTTTGACCTGACGATGGTTATCATGAATGACACTGAAACATTTTCTACAACTGTATTTTTGCTTTGCATGTTCTGTTTATCAAATCTTAACATATAAAAAGGAGTTGCTTCAAACAGATGTACCCTAATAACTATCCGAATCCTCCATCAAAATGTATGAAAGTAGTATCATTTGAATCCCCGCGTTTTGATCTGTGTTTTTATTTCACTATCTGTTTTATTTTCGTTTTATACTCTTCGCATCGAAACAAAATATATATTTTCAATTTCGGTCTTTGATGCTTTGCGTTATAACAGATATAGTTGATCCCTGTCAACAAATTAATAAAATTTCGACACAGATCAACAGATCACACTGAGTCAATATTTCATTAGCTATATGCTTTAACATAAATTATTTTATTTAACGATTTTATGTGCATTTCTATATACATCATCGTAGTTTAAGAAATCATAATCAATCATTATCTCTATTTAAGTAATATACAGTTACTAACTAAATTTTTAATGGTTCAGAAGGAAGGCATTATTCTACTAAGGATTGCATCGAATTTAAAATGTTTGAAATTAATGAAACAAAAAACATTAATCAGTGTTAAAAGTCTTCATAATACATAGTTAAATAATTGTGCAAGATCTTAACTATAATTGGTAACCTATTTTTCAATCGTTTAAGTTAATCAAGTATTTCATCTGCTGAATTTACATAGTTTGATTGAAAGAGAAATATTAACACATTTTATTCTTATCGTATTAGTTATCATGTGCTGCAACTCATTCAACGAAAAATTTGACTTGAATCCTGATTTAAAGGCTTTGTATATTGCCACAATTCTTATTTGTTCACGATTCAAAGTTGATTGTGCAAATTCATTCGACAGGACTCGTTGTCTTGTGTAACAAATCCTGAATGGAGTCCATTGATAATCCAAATATTCTACGTGCTGTCAATTCCATGTGTTAGATCGATATTCAATATTATCAAATGAGTTGTTCCATATTAACAATGCACACAACAAGCTGGAGAATGCGTTATCAACATAAATTGAATTGAAAATTTCCGCCAATAAATGTTCAGCCAACGATCTGAGCCAGGCAGCTCAAATAAAGATTTCGATGAAATTGAAAGCTGTGTCATTTTTTTACGAAAGCAATTTATCATATTTTGTTTTTTTTACTCGTGTACCTGCTGTAGTTTTCACTCTCTTGCATCGTTTTTGTGTCTTTGACTTTGTCGTAGCTTTCCTTTTAACTGACGATCTCTTATTTGGAAAATGGACTTCTAAAGCAATTCTCAATTTATCATTAGTTACATCACCAAATGTTTCAGAGACATCGCTATCAATTGAATCATTTGTAGAACCATTATCACTGTCTCCTCTACGTAATATTTCATCGTCATTATTATTATGCATAGATAACATTGCATCTTGTACTAAAACAGCTTCATTTGATTCATTAATATTATCTGATTGTTCTGTGATTCCTGTAGATTCTTGTTGTTTATTTTTGTTTGCTTCATTCATTGCAGCTTCAAATAATGATAAAGCTTTTGTACCTTCTTTTGCATAACAGTTCAGATATTTGCTAGCTGGTGGTGTTACTGAGGTTTCCTTCACGTTTGGGATAGTTGATTTATCCATTGCTTTTATTGCAATCTTCGCCTCCTCTTCGTAACTCAGATTTAGCAATGTTTCTTGTAGAGTCTCTGAGCAAATTGTACTATTACTTTCTTTGATACCAGAAGAAGATTTGCTACAATGCTCTATATTTGCATCAGTTGCTCCTATGGTTGAAGGTTTTATTTCTTTCTTTGTTAATCCTTTTGGATGGTATTCATAACGAGGATGAAGTCGTTGATGTTGTGATTTAAGAGAGGCTGCTTTTAAGAAGTAAGAACGTCTCTGTTGCTGTGGTAATCGATTCCAAATATCACCAAGTTTGACAGAGATCTCAGCGTTGCTTGCATCACAAAATTCTTTAGCAACAAGAGGCCTTGAAGTAATGAAAATAAGAGTCTTAATAGCTAATATCATCAGGTATGTTAGACTTAATATTCCCATCGTATGACTAAAGAATCGGAAATTCAAACCATATCAGTGATCTCAGGAAACCTATAAAAGTATTATTTTCAGTTATCCAGTTGAGTTCTGAACTATTTTTAGCTCGCATTTCTTCGGTGATTTATGTATTCAAAATACTCAAGTAATTCTATGAAAAAGTCCCAAGATTTGGAATGAGAGAATACATGTGGATTTTAATATCAAACAATAGAAAGACGACCCAACGAAGCACGTCATAAGCAGGGTGGATCAGAAAAACCAAACAAAATCAGTGCGTGGAAGCATACTTGTTATTTCGTTACGCAAAAATTCTAAAAGCGGGGAATTTAAACGTGCTTGCGATTATCTATAGAATAATATGCAATCCATGAAGTACGTACTCAGTTGTGGGGGAGGGGTTTAAGCCAAAAACGTACATTTGCATAGATGGAGAACTGGGTGACGATCGACCATCGTCATATGTACACACACCTTGACTGTCTCTTCAATACTTTTTGAAGGATTATAATACCATTATTATCAATCTATTAGGGATTAAATCGATCATTATTGCAGAAAAGTTAAACTATAAGTTAATTATTAATAGTGAAAATTTGCATTTTTTGAAAAAAATGTGTCTGCACTTAAATACTTTCGTAAATAACAAAGACAGAATTCGTAAAAACGCGGGGATCTTTCAAAACTCTGTCGGTACGTACGGGTTATCCAAAACTGTACAGCTGCAGCAGGGGAAAGGGTGTCAAATATTAGGACATTTACTGAATATGTACTTTAAGGATATCACGTTATGGATGTGGGGCCTTGGTTTAGTTGTTAAGGCGTTGGACCACAGCCCGCAGCGTCTTAAGTTCAATTCCTGGCCGGAGCACTATTGGTTGGCATCAACGAGGGCTTCCACCTATTAATCACATACGAGCTTCAAAATACTAACAAAGTAACCAACCAGCCTGGTGAAAAAAAGGTGCAAGCTTACCTAGTTTGGGATAAATGGTAAAAAAAAAATCGAAACCTTACATTACTTAATCATACCTGTACTTCTGTGCCCATATCATAAATGCATTCATTGGTCTTTTAATTCTACCATCATCGTTAGCAAGATCATGGGTTATTGGATATGTTGCTTGATTGCTAGGAATATTTATAAGGGTTTTACTCAAAACATCTTCTTCTGGATCCATCATGCTTAATGCTTTTTCAATGTCGATCTTACTAAGGGTATTCTTCAATGATATTCCAATAGCATCACAGGGTTCTTGAAATTGTTTTGATTCTTTTAGATTTTCTTGATTATAGGTAGACTGTTTTTTAGAGTGCATTTCATTTACTGGTACTTTTGAATTAGAATAAATCGACTTATTTTGTATTCTCATGTGTCGAGCTGCAGGACTGACGCTTGAGTATCTATCGTCATCGATAGACACATGTGTTTGTACTGGCGGATAACTCTTGTTTTGATTTGGAATATCGTTGTTTTCGTATCTTATTGGGTTTTCAGACATCGTGTTATTGCCTATTCTTGACCATTCTGATTCATTTTTGATAAGGCTGCTAGGATGCTGTATGATCTGCTCGTACATTGGATTAAATATTCTGGAATCACTTCTATTGTAAATGACATCATTTTCATTCGATGTATATGAGCTGGTATGAATTGGTATAAATCCCTGTTCTTGCTGCTGTTGTTGAAATCGATATCGATGTTGAAATTCATGTTGTTGTTGCTGCTGTTGTTGCTGTTTTTCTTGTTTTTGCTGTTGTTGTTGTTGCTGTTTTTGTTGCTGTTGTTGTTGTTGCTGCTGTTTTTGTTGCTGTTGTTGTTGTTGTTGTTGTTGCTGCTGTTGTTGGTGGTGGTGATGTTGCTGCTGCTGCTGTTGTTGATATTTTTGTTGGAATCTTTGTAGATGTTGCTGTTCGTATTGTTGCTGCTGTTTGTTTTGTTGATACTGTGGCTGTTGTTGTTGTTGTTGTTTTCGTTGATATATGTGTTGTTGTTGTTGTTGTTGTTGTTGTGGCTGTTGTTGTTGTTGTTGTTGTTGATGTTGCTGTTGATGTTGCTGTTGGTAGTTTTCTTGTTGCTGCTGTAGTTGTTGCTGTCGCTGTTGTTGATCCTGTTCTTGTTTTCGCTGATGCGGCGGTTGATTTTGTTTTGATGGGGAGCTAACAGGATAACTGAACTGATTCTGATAATTTGATTTGAAATTTGGATATTCATTGTTCCTATAGTCGTTCTCCCAATAACGGCTTTGATAATTCTGTTGCAAAGGAATATCATTCGAATTATTGTCAGTCGTTGATTGAAGGGCATTATATTGGAATGATGAGCGATAGCCAGGAATTAGGACTCTTTCATGAAGTACTGATTCTTGTCCTATGCGAAACTTTTCTGAAACAGTAATTGTAAAATAGATATTTCAATTATAAAGTAATATTTATGGATGTTATGCATGTTTTCAAATACGTTTCTATGCATGATGTTATGCATACAAATGCCGCCTTTTCATCGTCCAAATGGCGTCTATGGTCGATCACTATATTAGTGTCAGTCTAAAATAACATGTGTTATACTGAAAATGAATATTGAAAATGATATATAGATTCTACAGTATAAGGCTTTAGTTATCCACGTATTCTTGCAAATTTCTCGCTCGTGGCTCTACTTTTACATAATCATTAATATAATCATATTTATCATATTTGTGGCATATTCTATCGATATTTATTACATACATCTGTATTGCTTAATTATCATACGTCTTACTAAACCTTCGGAATGATTATTGCCATAATAATGAGGCATGTGTTATACTCTGAGCTTGAAAAAATACTTCGGCACGTCTGAAAGTATGGCGCCTATGTATAATCTAGCAAAGTATGGAGATTATAGCTTTGCCGTTGACACAAAAGGTTGTCCCCACTTCCATAGGGTTTCGATTGAAAATCCTGAAATCCTAGGTTAATTAATAATTGATACAGTATCACCCTACCGAATTTAGCCGTGCCACTCCTCTAATTCTGGATGAAGGCTCCCTTTGCTGAGAACAATGATTTTAAACGCTCTGTATTGATCTCAGAAGCGACACCAGATCACTTTCAATACAGTTCAGCACAGATAGACCTCGATTGTCAATGCTCATCAATGCCCAATTCCCTCTGGACCACTCCATCCGCCATCCTTAGATGGTACTCATTTGCTGTTTTAAAATAAGGCTGAGTTGACCTTCGGGGCAATTAAACCACTGTAGATTAGATATGATCAGATTTGAAGTTCGGTTGCTCTGCTCTGCCATCAGACCTATTCTCGCTATCCTGGAATTACAGAAGGCTACATATTTCTATGATTTAATCAAAGATTCAGATTGCTAAAATTTGAAAAAAAGTAACACTTCATGGAGTGAGTTCTTTTAATAATATAAATACCTCATGTCGAAAGTTCATTGAATTCTTCACGTTCTATTTTTGCAATGAGATTTCAATGGATTTCACTCAAATTAAGCTTACTAAAAAGGTGATGGAATGGATGAAACCTTAGAGGTAAAAGAGATATAGAGCGCTAACCTCCTCTGTCGTCAATTTCTTAGAGAGAAAAACAATGGAGTCATGACGTTTTGGCACTTTCGCGGGAAAATAAATCAAACCAAACCAAATCAAATCAAACCAATTGCTTTGAGTGGGGAAAGTTTTACTCCTTTTGAAAATTGGTTAACAATAGTTATAATCCCAATGGAAATTATTTTTAACTGATAACATGAAACATATTTATGTTTGAGCAACATTTTACATGGTATTGTCGTATAAATAAAAGCCGAAAAGCCCTGAAGGTAAATGAAATCGCCGATAATGGTTCGTAATAAATCAGAATTTAAAAACTGCAATTGTTCAAAGTTGTCAGCAAATACCTGTTACCAAAACATGAACAAGAAAAAATTGTCTATGCTTGATATCAAACTACCTTTTGTTGAAAATTTGCAGAATATTATTCCTGTTTCTTCGTCGTGTGAGCACCACAGAAACAATCACCAAAATTACTTGTGTTTCAAAAAGTTTATTTCACATGCCAATGGTAAGGTGTCTCAATTTTTCCAAAATTAAACCATGTTGTCTAAGATAATAAAAAACTAAAAATGTTTGAAAAATCCGTTGACTTGTGCATCAAATTCGAATATTTTATACCCCCTAAAAAATGGCCATCATGGTGACATCTGCCTCCAGAGAAAAGTCACGTGATGAGCGCTCTATTACCAATTATAGTCATCTAATATGCACTAGGACGAAACACCTGTCAGACCTGCTTCAAAAAATACATTAACCAATCAAATTGTTATTCAACCAAAACTGCGCGTGTGATATACATCAGGGATTCAGGATTGTCATCATCTATACCACTGTTTATGCTTTACCCATACAAGACGAAATTCTATATAATTCTATTCGAGAATAATTCTATTCCAAATCCTAACAAAGATCTTTCCTGCTTGTTCATGTTGAATTTAAATTAACTCTTCTCGAAATTTTGAGAAAATTTTCAAATGGTTTAGATCATTCACTGCCACCGCCTGTTTTTTCTGATGATTATATCTTATCTCATCAAGCATCTCTCGTGTATTATTTTCCCACTAAGAATTACAGCATTATATTATTGCTTACACAGGCAATATACGCTGTGGTTGATTAGTGCTTGAACAGTTATGTGTTAGCTTGAACCACATATGTCCTCAACATCCAAGTGTCACGAAAACACCATGAAAATGTAAGAGTGAAAATCACAATTTTTTAAGCCGTTAAAATATTCCTTATTCACAATGTTGAAATGGAAAAATGCCTTGAAAATGCTATAAAAATGCAATGAAGTTTTACGAATTTTATCATGGCTTTGGTGTCAGTAGTGAACATGGGCAAGCTCCTCTACCTCATGTTCTGCTTCATGAAACTGAGAGTCGCAGTACAAGTAAATATTTACTAAAAGTCGTTGCTCGTCCATGAAAACGAGAATGCACAATCAGATACAAAAGACACTAAATCACCATCGAAGTTAATCACCTTTCGCAATTATAGAAATTATGTCAATTCCATGAAAAGAAAGGCGATGCATGAATACCTCAAACAATCAGCTAAATCAAAACCAAAAAAATTTCATCATAATCTTCAACAAATTACTGGGCTAGGCAAAGATAAAAAGCACAATATACCATCTCTTATGCATGAGAATAAACTGTATACTACACCATCTTCAAAGGCTGAACTCCTCAGAGAACACTTCATTTCTGTCCTACCTGCTCAGAAAACTCTTTCCGACATAGAACTCTGTCACCACTCAAGTGTGGAAAAGATCAAAGATAAGAAATTTGAAAAATTTACGTTTGTATATACTTCTGATAAAGAAATTTATAAAATTATCAGCAAATTGGAGAACAACAAAGCAACTGGACCAGATAACATATCTGCTAGTCTTATCAAGTCTATCTTACCTAGCATGAATGCACCTTTAACGGATTTATTCAATCATATGATCACCATTTCTGAAGTTCCAACAGACTGGAAAAAAGGCTTTTTAACTCCTGTCTTCAAAAGAGGTGATGCATCTGATAAAGCAAATTACAGACCAATTACTATCCTCACGCACATTTCTAAAACATTTGAAAGAGTCATGACTAACCAACTAACAAATCACTTTATAGATATATTCCCTGAAGATATGCACGGTTTTCTCAAAGGACACAGCTCTGAGACAGCATTATTGAAATTGACACAAGATTGCAGATACAACCTCGATAAATGCTACAAGACTGCTGTCTTATGTTTAGATTTATCAAAAGCATTCGACTTAGTCAACCATAAACTATTGTTAAAAAAGCTTGAAGCCTACGGACTATGCCACGCTAGTATTCGTCTAATTGAAAGTTACTTGACAAATCGTTCCCAACAAGTAAGAGTTGACTAACATCTTTCAACCAACTTTACAATGCCAACCGGAGTGCCGTAAGGTTCAATTCTGGGACCTATATTATTTAATATATTTTTCTCAGATTTGTCCTACTTCCAAATCAATTCGTCAATGGTCAGATACGCAGATGACATCACACTATACCACAGTACAACAAGTTGGCAAGAGACCATCCGTATCCTGAATCAAGATTTATCATCAGTCTCATCGTGGTTGTCATCAAACGACTTTTCATTAAATGTCTCTAAAACACAAGCTATCAAATTAAATAATTTAGAAAAAGAGAAAACACCAGATATCGTAATAAATGGAACGAAAATAAAATACACCAATACAATAAATCTACTCGGTGTAATTGTTGATGACAATCTGTCTTTCCGAGAGCAACTAAGAATTAGCCTAAGAAGAGCAAACATCTGTTTAAACTTATTAAGACACGTAAGAAGAGCATTATCACCTTCGCTCGCACTCCAGCTATATAAAACTTATGTACGCCCTCATGTCGAATATTGCAGCTCATTATATCTTTCTCTACCTGAAACACACAAAGCCAAACCAGAACGCTTTCAGAGATCTGCTTTGCGACAACTTCGTATATTATACTACCAAACATCTAACGAATGCCAAAATCTACAAAGTCTACAACATCGTCGTATTTGTCATAGCCTAAACATTGTTCATCAATGCCTCCATACTAATACTCAACAGTCGCTGAGATCCTTATTCACTGAATCGCCTGGAAAATATAATTTGAGGTTTTATTATCGTTTGGAGCAGCCTTTCTGCAGAAAAAATTTCATGAATAATTCTTTCATATCAATTATATCAAAGAAATGGAATTCATTAGAAGACGATATAAAGAAATTACACTATACTAAATTTAAATACGTTGTATTGCATAATGAGCCGAAAAGTTACCCCTCTGATCTTAATTGATTTATTGTTAAATTTAATCTTATATCCACGAAACCTTAGTTAAAATCTAGTAAAAGAGTAAATAATAAATTAATAAACAATAGTAAGTTTCACTCGAAAAAAAAAACATTTATAAAAACATTTATAACAGTTACATATTATATATTTATATATAGAGACAATTAATCTGTATATGTTAAATATATCTTTATTATTATTCTTTGCCCTATACCCTTAAGGTATATATTCGCAACAATGTAAACGAGCAATTGCTCATGTTGAATAGCGAATTAAAATAAAATTACAACAACAACAACAACACAGGCTAATGGAGCTCGCCTAGGTGGAACACATGATCCGCCATCTTTGATTGATGAAATGAGGAAAAGCATCATTTGAAAGCTTTTCTAACAAATGGGATAATGCTAAAAATGTTACAATGTTAGCCTAACATGAAGATACAAGTTACCGAATCGATGAAAATTTTTATATTTTTTTTTATAAAATGATTTTCAAAGATACTTTTTTTCAAGGATAAAATCTGATGCTGATGGTGACGAATGGAAATATCATCCACACAGCCACTGCCACATTTTTGCATAATATCTTCGGTAAAATGAACACAGGAAAATCTTCATTCTTGCAATAACATGTTGCTTTTTTCATCATGGTTTAATTTCATTTGTTTCAAGCATAAAACCAATGCTAATGTCTAATTTCCAAGAGATTTTGATTTGAACAAAAAGTTGGAAAGTTCGCTTGAAAGTTCGGCATTATGTTTTGCTTGGAGCGTTTTTTGCTCAAAACAAGAAATTTTGGCATACCACAGAAGACAAGCAAAATATTCTTACAATAATAAAAATGTTTCTGTGAGGGTTTTGATCACTTGCTAAAATCTTTATACCAGAAAATCCTCATCAAAATTGACAACTATATTAATTAAAGCGAAGCTCTTGCTTTCAACAATTCCTCCCTATAGTCACTTTCTCGCAATTCATTCGCTCGGTGATGAGCCGTGAAACATTTTTTTTTTTTCTTATCGTTTGGAAGTGCAAAAACGTTTTTAATGTGTACAAACTGCATACCTTTATCGATCAGTATAAATTGATGGTTGATATACGCTGCGCGTATTAGTAGAATAAAATGCCTGCATGATGCATGATGATTAATTCTAATCAATAATAACCATGCAATAACGTACTTTTTAAAAGCAGCTGTCTTAATAAAAAATGAAGCAAAATATATGCAATGGGGATCTCTTGTCATATGATATGTGACAAGATTTAAATGTCTTTGTAAAGGTTTACTGGACATAAATTTCATGATGGTGTATGCGATAAAAAATAAAAAACAGTAATTGGCGCAACAGTTTTGATTTAATCTAAAATTATCTTCAGGCGAGGAAAAAGAGAGAGTTAAAGAGTTACATGAATATTTAGATAACATCTAATTTATTTGTATATTGAATTTATCAAAACGGTATTATACTTTTTAACAATGGCAAACAATAATTACGGCAGAGCTATTTTAACACAAGAACTAGTCACGGATAAACGATACAAACACAATGAAATAACAATCAAAAATTATCGTATCAGCGGCAAAGTGTTTCTTGGTATTGCATGACAGCATCGCGCATGTCATACAAGATTAAAACAGATAGATTTAGCGTAACTATATAGAATAGCATATTTTAAATCAAATTGAAAAACAGAAAAGCTAGATAAAGCTCTCTCTTTCTACGTCTGAATATGATTTTAGATTAAATCGAAATTGTTGCGCCAACAACTGTGCGTTTCTTATCGCATATAACATCATGAAGATTAAAATCGTATCAATATATAAACTTGCCTTGATCAATTGGTCTCAGCTCAGCATATGTTTTTGGTAAACATTGCTCTGGCGGTGGCTGTTGTATACTACGATAAGATTTGACTTGCATTCCAATAGAGTTGTTAATCGGATAACTACGATCAGATTGTCGTATATCTCCGTTTATTAACGAATCATTGATTAAATTTGATGTCGTTAAAAATGATCCAATGCTTGGAAGATAAGTTTGTTTATTGTCATATGCCATTAATGATTGTTAATTAAATGTCAAAAACAATGAGATATATAATAGTTATAAATTCTATCATTGATAACTTTTCATTGACTGTTTTTCTGTAACTTTAAAAGTAATGTTATTGCTTTTACTTGCATATATTCGAATCATTCTATAACGAAATTCTTATTTACGTTGCTATAGAAACTGAACAGTGGGGATTTCTTGAAACAGTGATTACTGCTTTTTAACTGGTGGTTGTTTTAAACCATAAATTAACAAAAAAGCATCGTTCTTAATTATGAAATTGTTTGATAAACTTAACATATCTTTGAAGTTTACTAATGATATTCATTTTGTTGATTATTTTTAATTATATATCAACAACTTAACAAAAACGGTCTTTGATAATATGACCATTTGATTTAGCAGTTGAAAAATGATTGATGATAGCTTTTTGAATAATATAAAATGTCTTTTATTATTAAAAAAAAACTGATAGCAGGTTCACAAGCTGTCTGTGAAAAGTTTATTTAACAGCTGATCAAATAAATCAACAGCTCTAATAGTCTTGAACAGGTGTCTCTGGTTCTCCCCTTTGTGGTCATCCCCTTTACACATGCCAACACTTTACCTCGTTTCGAAGATCAACAAAATGGCGTTCTAAAATATTGATTTGTTTGTTTTTATATTTTGCTCTGATTTTTTAATCTTTAATGAAATAAATTGAACAACTGCTATCACCACATCATAGCCAGTTCATTGTAAAAACAATTTCAGCTCAATTACCGCTTGAATTAGAAAGATAAAATTAAGATGAATTCTTCAAATCTTGAACATGCCAAACGATTCATTCCAAACTCTTATATTTCACAAGCAGCTGATGCACGCCGTTCGTTTGAAAAAAGAGTTGAGGTTTTATTAGAAAAGGTAAGCTTATATTGCTAAATTAGTCTTTCCGGTGACTCTGGTGCAATTCTAAGTTTCCTTGTTAAATTATCAAATTGTGCATACTGTAATAAAATTCTAGTCATAGTAGGCATGCTATGCTGCAGCCCTAGTTGCAAAGAATTCAGAAAACTTGGTTTTGCGCGGGGAATGCATTTATCTTTTAATAGAGTTTAAAACCAACTCCTAAAGATTGCGCGGGGAATGCATTCCCCGCGCGGACCATTCTTTTCAACCTGGGCTGCAGCTACACTGACTCCTAGAAGACAAACGAATATGCAAAGAATATAAACAAAATACCGATAATACCTTATCAATATTTCAGATATTCCATAAAATTTGCTTTTTTGGTTTTAACTAGTGGTACACCAAGTTGTGTTTCGGTTTTCAATGTCTGTTTTTTTATTTTTTTATTTTATTTTTTTTATTTTTTTTTATTTTTTATTTTATTTTATTTTATTTTTTTTTAATTTATTTTTTTTTATGTACACCACCTCGTCCTAGCCAAAAATCGCAAAATATCACAGCTTGTCAGTAGATCATCGCTGATCATCATGATTCTCAGCACTAGATCACGGCCGATCCTCAATCATGTGTTTCACTCATTTCTTCGGAAAATATTCATCGTAAAGTTTACGTGAAAGGCGTTTTCTTTATAAAACAAATAAAATTAATTAATTCCAAATATGTTTGAGAAGATCACAACAGCTATCGAACATTCTTTCATAAGAACGGAATATTTGAAAATCGTGTTTTTGTTACATGGATTAATGCTCAATGGTTATGGTGATCTTATCGCGCTCACTCGTCCGTGATAGTAATTTTTACAATAGGCCTATAACCTAACTTAACTCTCATTCTCCGTTTTTCAAGATTTGATATTCTCACTTCTTCAAATGCTTATTTCTGAAAAATAATTATCTATTTATCGAAAAAAAAAACTTGGCAAAGTAATCAAGGCACTTAGTACAACAAGTCAAGATAAAATTTGAATTTCGATTTTTTTATTCGACCCTATTATGAAGGCGATATAAGTTAATTTGTTTATTTACAGAGAAAGTTACCTGAAGAGGGTTGGAATGACTTATCAATAGAGAGTTTACTAAAAGATCTTGCCGGCATGGACAGCAATAACTTTCCAGGCAAGTCATATAGCTCAGATAAAGTTAGGATAACTTGCAAGTATTTTGAGCATGTAAAATTTTGTCGTAGTCAGATACGCAAAACGCTAAAGTTGACAACCATTAAGCCCCGGCCAAATGACTTTTTATTTCGCCAACATTGTTGAATTCAACAAAATCCGATGAATGTTGAGAAAATAAAAAGTCATTTGGCCACCCTCACTTTTTCGGATTTTGTTGGCTGATGTTGAATTTCGATTTTGAATACATTCAAAAATTTCCTCAACATTCATCGGATTTTGTTGAGTTCTATTGTTCTCTACCGATGTTGGCGAAGTGGCCAAATGACTTTTTATTTCCTCAACATTGTTGAGTTTTGTTGAAAATATGAACCTTGCTCTGATTGGTCAACAATGACGTAGCCTGTCTCAGGATTGGTGGGCTCGATTGACTAGCTTCCAAGCCTCAAAATACCATCCGCTGTTGACGAAAATGAACTCAACAAAATCCGATGAATGTTGGCGAAAATAAAAAGTCATTTGGCCACCCTCAAGATGTTGACGAAAATGAACTCAACAAAATCCGATGAATGTTGGCGAAATAAAAAAAGTCATTTGGCCAGGGCTTTACATATTAATTGCTAAATTAGGAGATGGAGTTCATAAACATAAAAAAGGACAATAATTTGTTAATTAATAAATTTTTGCTTATTAAATATATTAATAAATGACAGAGAGTAATACAACAGATTGAGTTTAGATGTTGTTCATTAGAGCACCGAGCAAGGAACGAGGTTACAGTGCATAGAGAATGATATTTATGTGAGTTACAATGAATGGACGATATTAGTACTGTGACGTTAAAGGAAGTGATACAAAGATTACGATATAATAACAATACTACTGGATATACCAGGTTTTATGAAAAGTTCATGAAGTTATAACATTTTTTTTCAACAGGGCTTGATTATAAATTACTATCATTGTTTCAATTTTCTCACTAAATTTAAAGGTAACGTTGGCATCGGGGAACGAGAAGGAAGAATTGTATCCACCCTAGTTTCACAAAGGCATTTTCACTTTGGTCATGGCATTGGTCGATCCGGTGATATTTCAGAAGTACAACCGAAAGCAGCTGGTTCATCCCTTATTGCGAAACTTACTAATGAACTCTTACTTGATGTTATCAGAATGTGTGGTAAGATAATTTTTTTTCCTGGGTCAACGGACGTAAATATTTTCTATACATTTCATCTATCCCTATTGTCTGACAAAAGATCCTTCTGGAATCCTAGAGGCAGCCTCTGTGATTAACAGTTCAGGAGTTCATGAACAGTTCATGAAATCTTGGGGCTGTTTAACGTCCATGGACTGTTCATGAACTCCTGAACTCTTTTTCACAAGGGTTATTTCAATATTTGCTTCTGATTTTTTGTTGTTGAAGTTTGACTAAGAAATCATTAAAATATCTTCTTTTTTCTATTTGCTCTATCCTTTTTCCTAGGATTACGGGATGCCTACTTTTGTCGAATCCTGCAAAAATGCATGTGACCATTGGCAGATGCCAGTCACATGATTTTATGGATGTCATTTTCGTACCATCAAACCCAGACTCGCAAAATTGAAGAGAGCCCACGAAAATATTATTATGAATTCGAAAACCTTTTTTTCAAAAGCAAAACCTCGTTTTCAATGAAACAAAAATGGCGATTTTCGTGCTTCAAAAATTTCCCTGTCCCAACTCTTATAAATATATAGCTCTAACTAATGTCATCGAGAGTGGTTTGATAGTATTAAATAGAAAATGAAAAACATAGATTAAACACAATCATTGAATGATATTACTTGAAGCAACTCTCGTTTATATGTTAAGATGTAGGTAGACATTGGCGGAATTTTATTCTTTCTTTTAGAGACATTCATTCATGAATTTTGTGAACTGAGTGCTCTGTTTGATTGCGGATTTTTATCAAAATTGATTTGCTTATGATTAATGATGTCTTGACTAATGATGGATTTATGATGGTTGTGCTTCTAGTGATGATTAGTTTGGCTTTTACTTTTTATTTTTGTGATAAGCTTTTCCCACTTTCAAATGTTGTTCTTACCATCCTGTTTTACTAAATTTGCTATCAATCAGGTGTTCCTAGCGTGAAACATTGTCTTCTACTTCCTGTTGCAACTGGAATGGCTTCAGTACTTGTTATGTTGTCATTAAAAAGAAAACGTCCAAATGCAAAGTACGTTATCTGGCCAAGAATCGATCAGAAGTCATGTTTTAAATCAATACTTACCGCAGGTAAGCTAAACTAGAACAGACTACACTTCCAACACCAAAACCATAAAAATGCAATGAAAGTGGTGTAAAAAACCACAAATTTTGTCCATGAACTGTTCATGAACGTTAAATAACTCAATTTTTCTGAATTTTTTTCGTTAACTTTCATTAAAAGTTAGACTGTTTAATTATGTCATGAACTGTTTTCACAGACGTCTTGCAATGTTTGCGAGTTCACAAAATATTCAAAATTTCATGAAATTCCAGAGAAATTCTCAAAAATTGCAACTATAAATTGCAACTTTACAGTGATATACTTGCTGATCCTTGTGAATCTAAACTCCTTTCATGGATTATCATGAAGTGGAACGCTGTTACGTACCTTTCAATGTTTGTATTATCATACATCTACCATTTTACATGGATCAGCATATATTACAGCAGTATATACAGATGATATTTTACGTCATTTAATAATTTCTTCTCTTGTTTTTAAAGGTTTGACACCTATCATTATTGAAAATGTACTTGTTGGCGATGAGCTTCGTACAAATAATACAGAAATACAGAAGTCAATAGAACAATATGGCGCAGATAATGTTTTGTGCATCATGACAACAACCAGTTGTTTTGCACCGAGAATTCCAGATAGGTATGATCAGGATCCGACAAAAGTACGAATCCTGGAATCCTAGATTCCGGAGGGCTAGAGCAAATTCAGGAGAAAATCGATATTCTTACCAATTAATTGGTCAAACTTCAACAAAAATATTAAGAAGAAAATGTTGAAATGCTTCTAGGATTCCTGAAGGCTCAACCTTTCGGACCCTGGGTATGATCATATTGTGATAATTTGCTTAGATTTTGTAAAATTTCAAGGCATAATATTGACAATCCCGCCTTGTGGGTTCGATTTTTAAAATTGAATAGCATTTCTCAAGCTACAAGTAGTGTGCATCATGCACCACATTCGAAATTTAGACGCAAATGCCGCTGGTTACTTTTATGCTTTAATATTAGATTTGATTCAATGCTTATAAACTCAATTGTCATCCAAATCTAAAATGAGTAGGGATGCGAATCGACAGTCAAACGGTAATCGAATATTAGACGATGCATTATTCGATTCGAATCGAATATTAATCGAAATCTTTTGTTCTATTGTTACCATTCAAGTAGACAATGAAAACACAAACTTTTCCATGACTGCAAGAAATGTGTTGAAATCATCAAATTCAATTTAACTATTTTTACATAGATTTTGAAAGATTTTAAATACACAGATATAACGTTTGTTCGCTCAGTTCGCTTCGACATTTGTTTACAGAATTCATGTTATTCAATGCGCTTCATGTTTCATTACGTCTGTTCGATCAATTAATTGTCATAGCAACAGAGTCTGAAATAGAACGAATGGTGCGTAACATTCATTCTACTATTCGAATAATCGATATTTCATTAATATTCGATTATTAATCGATTAATCGATATTCGATTCGCACCCCTAAAAATGAGGCATCTGATAAACTTAAAGGTTAAATAAAAACGTTTTGAAAATAGAATACGCAACAAATACCCAACTGTCTCATTTCTTCATAAATTACTTGTGAATATTAAATAGCTTGGTTTTAATAAACTTTTTTGCGAATTGTTCATAAACTGTTCGAGAACGGTTTGTGAAGATTTCATGAAAATTGGGCAATTTAGAGTTCATTAAATGTTGCACAGGGATGCAAGAGCAAGAGTTAAGGCTTTGTTCCGAATGCCATGCGCTTTTCCTAGATAGTTAAATAAACACTTGGTAATGTAATGTATATATTTCTTGATCTATAGCTTGGTTTAAAATGAAGTTGTATTCTCAAAATTTAAGCACTTGCTCACCCAAGTATGATTTTCAAAATATTATATATCTATGATTTCAGTTTGGAAGAGGTTGCTAAATTATCTAAAGAAAACAATATACCTCATATTGTAAACAATGCTTATGGCATTCAATTATCAAAATGTATGCATCTTATTCAACAGGTAGGTGTCTGTAGCTTATATTTCAATTTCCTGATCACGTGACCCAGATGCGGGACTCAGTTTGCGCTTTTTCAAGCAAACGTCCTTTCGCGCCTTGTTGTTGTACGAGAAGGTCGTGCTTATTTGATCTCATAATGCACATTTTAAACTACCTATTTAATTGAAATGTCCAATATTTAGTATTTGGAGGGATATTATTCGATGTATGGAAAAGATTTTCTGTCGATTTTGGAGTGATGAAGCTTTATTTAAAGAGAAGCTGCACCAACTTTGATCGCTGTGGATGACCGTAAAATTTAAACCGAAATGTTTATGGATTATGAAACATAGTTTGAAAGCATTTGATAAACTACAATGAAAACAAAGCAAGCTAAGCTAAACTGGAGATGAATATGCAGTATGAATTGGAAAGATTTTAACATTGTTTTGTTATAGTGAAAAATTACGTACATCATATACATGGACTATGAAATTTGGAATAAAAAAATGTCATGATTTGCGATGTTTTGAAGCATTGAAACCAAATTAATCTTTGCTTATTTAAATAAAATACCAAGCATTTATGACATTTATGATATGTAGAAGTCGTATATGTAGGCTACATATGTTATCAGAAAAGTTATATTTTACGAAGAACTAACAGCGAGTTTGATGGACTTTGATGGAAATTTCACGAAACTCTGATTTGATCGAGTCATAAAATGACTTGTGTGGTTGTGTTGCTCATTTATTTTACCTTTCCTATAAATATGACTGTTGTATGTTTATATTGTTCATTTGAAAAGCTAGGAATTTATTTGTTTCAATGTTATGTTATAATCTACAGTTAAAAATTGATGATGTTGTTTTAGTTTTCTCTTTACGGCGCGGCACATCTCAATGTTTGAAAACGCATTGAGTTCTGTGTTCTACGTCATCAGCTATGTTTACGATCAACTCTATAATTCTACAGTACATGCCATATTGATCGTAAAATAATTAAATTTTTTGTTCATTTCATTAAATATGCTGGATACCATCATATAGTATCGTTTTTGAATTGAATTTGTAGCGAGACACAATAATCATATCAAGAAATGCTATTTTTTGATGGAATAATTGACGATGATGGAGTACTGATATATAAATTCCAAGGTCCTAGGCGATTTTATTGAGTCTTGAACAACTTGAATCCATCTTGAAATTCCCACAAATCATTTAAATACTAAATTTAAGAGCATATTACGAAGAGGAATATGCGAGAAAAATAGTTGCGTTTAGACCATTGCATTCTGTTGTTGAAAAACCCAAATACCGCGCATTCAAGTCACATGACGCGTTAGCTGATTTGGTCTATTATAATAGCACTATCATCAGTTATGATTTACAAAGCAACGTTCAGGAAACCGTTTCTGACAATAGGTTTCCTCTGCAAAAAACAGTTCATGAACGTTAAATAGCCCAATTCTAGTGAAACAAATTCATACAGTTTGAGTTATTCAATGTTCATGAACAAATCAAGGAGTTTTTTTATATGGTGTTCATGAACTGATTGTGAAAGTTTGTAAAGTTGATAAACAGTTCATGAACTCCACTTTTTTGCAGGTGCCTTCCGAAATATTCCTAGGACATTTTCACCTTTTTTTTTCTCCTGGATATTTCATTGCAGTTTGACCTATAAATCAGAAAATCACCTAATAAACAGTTTATAACAGTTCAGGAATGTTAATTAAGCTGTTTTTCATGAACTGGACATGAACTGTTCATAAACAGTCCATGAAAGTTGTGCCAATTAATATTTATGAACTGTTTTCATAGGGGAAATACTTTTGTGAGACCCGGCACGTATGTATAATTCCTTTAGACATGCAGACAGTTTTTTAATATAGATCGTTACAGCAATTGGCCAGCTGAAATACAATTTACTCTATATAAGTTTAACAAACAAAACTTTGAGTTTTCATTTTCACATATCATATTGATAGAGACGAAAAGTATTATGTTGTTTTCATTGTGCATTTCATGCTATCAAAAAGTCTTCAGAACATTATGAGAACGTTGTGAAAACAATTCATGAACAGTTCATGAGCATCATGTCGTCGGTTTAATGAAGAATTCATGAAAAACAAGCTGTTTAAATTTCTTAAACTGTTCATGATCTGTTTATAAGGTGTTTATGAAAAATTCATTAAATTTCTTGAATATCGTGAACAGTTCATGAATAGTTGATTTGGTTTAGGAACTGCTATTCTAGATCATTGGAACTATATTGAGAAAGGTGGCATTGGAGAATCAATGCAGTGTAAGGTTGAATTGATAATGAAGAGGTTTCTGCCATGAAATCTGTTGAATTGGATCTATAGAGCAGTCACTGATAACAGTAACTAGTAATTGAGCAGTTACAATCATTCCCCTATGAAAAACAGTTCAGGAATTCACAAACAGTTCATGAACATTAAATGGCCTCGATTTTCATGAACTGTTCATGAACCCTCATGGACAGTTGATGTACAGTTCATGAACATCTCATGAACAGTTCATAAAAACTTGAGGCCATTTAACATTCATAAACTGCTCATAAACTCCTGAACTGTTTTTTGCATGGGTTACTTTTAGATCTGCATTACATTTATTAGGGCAGACCATCTCAATTACTACTAACAAACAAGTTATCATAAGAATTATCATTCTATCTTCAGGCACAAAGATGTGGACGACTTGATGCATTCATTCAAAGTACCGATAAGAATTTTCTTGTTCCTGTTGGCGGCTCTATTGTTGCTGGTTTTGATGAAGATACAATTAAAAATGTCAGTCAGACATATCCAGGTATGTCATAATCTATGTGTATTGCCAATGATTTTGTGCCAGACAAATAAGCAACACAATTAATAGTGTTAGTTGTGATAATAATGATAGGCCATGCCTGCTGAATCGCTGCTGTTACTTGGAGAGATGCTAACGGATACTACCTGTATGATATGATATGACTGACACAACTGTACAACGTGACAACAAGATATGAACATGACAATAGATATAAAATCTCTTGCACAAGCCACTACTGTACAATATTTTTTTTATTATTATTAATATTTGTCAATTAACAATGTGCCTGTGGTTTATCTTGCGTCAGGCCGTGCTTCTGCTAGTCCTGTTGTCGATGTCTTCATCACACTGTTATCTTTGGGATCATCAGGCTATAGAAAACTGCTCGCAGAAAGAAAGGTAAGTGTTCATCGTTTACACCTCCTTGGATTGCTATTGGCCAGATGTTTTTGCAACGGAAGTAGCCTTATATGCATATTGTAGTTCATACATATATTTGCACCCAATTCAGGGTAAAAGATAATTTGCTATGATACATTGATCTTGTCAGGGGTATTTACATTTGAAGACTGCATATTGATTATGGAAAATTTATAAAATTAATTTTCAGGCGTAAGAATTCAACCGAATTTCATTATACAAGCTGTGTTTTTTTTTCATTTTAATTTTAGGAAAATTTCAGCTACTTGTCATCTTGCTTGAAAGACCTATCCATCAAGCATAACGAACGGCTACTTGTAACATCACATAATCCAATTTCGTTAGGTAAGCAACAGGGATGTTAAAGTTACTTTTGAAAAGTAATTAGTTACAGTTACCGTTACTTGGACGAGAAAGTAACTAGTTACTTTCAAACGTTACTTTTCAGAAAAAGTAACGGTTACTAGTTACAAGTTACTTTCAATTCGAAAGTAACTAGTTACAGTTACTTTTTCCGTTACTTTTTCTAAATAAATCTAAAAATATCCAACAGAAGCAATGAGATATATATGAAATATTGAAATAATATTTATGTATTTTAATTTGTTAATTTATCAAATCAAATGCTCTTTTAGAAAATAATAAATACCAAAACAAACACCCGACGAATAATTCACAGCGATTCCTTTAGCGTGTTTGAATGAGCGGTCTAGTTATTCGATCCCCCTAATTATCATAACAAAGAAATCTCAAGTTACGCGCCATTAGTTCTATTTCAGGCTTGGTTGCTATGACAATTAATTGATCAAACAGACAAGTCAGACATAAAACGCTCGTTGAATCACTTGAATATTATAAACTCAGAAAAACAGAATGTTCACATCCCCGAATGTAATTTTTTGACATCCAAATTAATGACAAGACTTCCTGCAGTTGCAGAAAACATTTGTTTGTGTTTTATTGTTCTTGGATGGTAACAATAGGAACAAAAGATTTTGATTAAGCAAAACACAATTGCGATCGAGAAGCTGCTAACTTTCAGCACTCTATTGTGAAAAAAGTAACGGAAGAAAAGCGAAAATGTAGTGAAGAAGTAACGAGTAATCGATACTTTATTTTTAATCCTAAATGTAACAAGTTACAAGTAGAAGTTACTTTTACAGAAAAGTAACTAGTTACAAGTAGAAGTTACTAAAAAGTAACGATTACAAGTAACGTCGTTACTTTTGTAATCGTTACTAACATCCCTGGTAAGCAAATACATAGGCCGATGGCACAGTTGTACACAGTTTATGGAAAGTTTATTGTGACTGACCCCAGAAAGCAACAGTAAGAATCTGGGCCAGATTTAGGCGTAAGCACAACAAGCACTAACTTTAAGCTCAAGCAAAGATAGGCGTTTTCAAATAAAAAAGCCTGTTTACCGAAAAAACTTTGCAAATTGATTTATTGTTTGACTCAACAAAATTATAAGAAACTGAAAGCATTTATAAATATTAAATCTTTAACAAACAGAGAAACATTCTGCATAGGCGATATCGCTTTTTGTAAAATAAATGTTGTTGGACATTTGATCGATTTTGAGACTTATTACTCCTTTCGTTAAACCAAGAACAATTACTGTCAATCATAATATATGTTACATGCCATTATCAGTTTCTGTTTTGCAATTCAAACAGGTGATAAAATGAGGTTTAGAGCTTAGATTTTCCACAAAACTTCAGTTTTGACTCATTATATCAAGAAAATATTGAGATCAATTAAATTCTTTATACTTTATTGACAATGATGTCATGTCCAATGATTACGAAACAGATTGCGTTTCCATGGCAGCACGTTAAAGGGAAATTATGTGGCAACTTGTATAAAATTTCTACGTAGCGATCTGTTGATGGAGCAAAGTAATAAACATTGTTGGACCTTTCAGATTGGTGCTTTAGGCCTAAATATATAGATCTGGCCCTGAGTAATATACGTTTTCCCTAAACAGACATGAAAGTGTTCAGTCTTTTGGCGGATTTCAGTCTTTTTCTTCCTTTATCAACTCTAAACAATGCGTCTTTTTCATTCTATTTTTAGTCTAAATCATTAGTTTCATTGTATTTTCAGTCTATTTTCAGTCTATTTTCAACATTTGTACTTTCATGTCTGCCTGAAGTTACAGATCATGGGTGTTAAATGGCCTGTTGTCATGGAATTTCCATGAACAGTTTATAAACATTTTATTATGGTTTATTTATCGTTCATAAGCGATTCACGTCAATTGACAACTATTTTAAAAACAATTTAGACTGAATAATGAGATGAAATGATAGAAGAATATCGTCAAACCAAATTAATGTTTAATACTTTAAGGCTTTCAAACAAGGTTTTGAATATCCGTAACATTATTCCATAACTTTTGAATTGTGTTTTTGTTTAGGTGTTTCATTAAGTTTTGAGGATTACACGATGGATCAAAAAGAGATATCACACACTGAATTTGGTTCAATGTTATTTAAGAGATTTGTTTCTGGTACAAGGTTAGTAGGAAAATGATTTTATATCTACTATTTAATGCTCAACCCTCTCACATGATCATATATAATGACCATAGAGGAACATTAATGGCCTGTAATACAGTGAAACAGCCAGCTATGACCCCTGCAAATGCAGTTCAAAAGTTAGGAAAATATTAAACACAAAGATTGTTAAGTAAACTCACAATATAAGCAAAAGTAGGCCTAAGTAGTGTGGACATTGGACAACATTGTCTGAGATCATCCTTTCCGTTTTTGAGCAGTTTCGTTTTCAATTTTCATTTTTCAGCGTAGCAGAAAACTAGTAAATCACGTTACCACGCCTGCGAAAACGGTTCAGGAGTTCATGAACAGTTCATGAACTTTCCGTGAGAGTTCATGAAAGTGTTTGTGATAATTGGGACCATTTAATGTTCATGATCTGTTCATGAGAATTAGGTCATTTAACGTTCATGAACTGTTCATGAGAATTAGGCCATTTAGCGTTCATAAACTGTTCATGAAAGTTAGGCCATTTAACGTTCATGAACTTTTCATGAAAATTAGGCTATTTTAACGTTCATGAATTGTTCATGAACTCCTGAATTGTTTTTCACAGGCGTAAGAATCCCCTCTGAATTAATGTCATTTTCAACTCAAATATCGTTCTTGTATCCCTGATGAAACCCAAACCTGCATCAAGGGATTATTCTGCATGTGGAGTGTAACCCTCTTAAATTCATGTCAAAATTGACAATGATTTTCATTGCATTAACCTGAATTTGCCGTTATCCAGAGCTGTTTAAAGTGCACATGACATCAAATATTTTTAACACAGATTCGGATAGCTGAAGTTAAATGATGAAAAGTGGTGACAATGATTTCTTAATTTGGGCGCGTATAAGCGGAGATTTTCACGTTTTTGAAACATCATGATGATGATGATGATGATGATGATGATGATGATGATGATGATCCTCTACAAAACAATTTGTTGAATTTGTGAACAGTTCATGAACAGTTCATAAAATAGTTCATAAACTAATTCATGAACGTTAAATTGCTCAATTTCCATGGACTTTTTCATGGATTTTTATCTTGAACCTTTTTTGCATGAGGCGTTTTAAAATTATAAAATTAAATATCATTATTATGGCAATTGTTTTGTTACAGGGTTGTTAGTGGTGGACAAACAAAGAAAATCGGTGATTATTCATTTAAAAATTGGGGTTCACATTACAACGAATATCCATGTTCTTACGTCACAGCTGCAGCATCGATAGGACTTACAAAATCAGATATTGATATATTTATTAAAAGACTAGATCAAGTTTTTCTTAAATACAAAAAACAATTATCAGAGCGTCAACAAAGAAATATTATTGATTCAGTTGAATTAAATTCAATGCCTAGTGTTGAACAATTACAACTTGATGATGATAATAAATTATCATCGTTAGAGAAGAATTCAAAATAGATTATAGGTTTTAAATTAAATATATCATTGGTCAATTTTAAATTTGTAATATTATAAAGATTAACTTATTGGAAACTATTTCAAGGCAACAAAGATCCTTCGACGCTACAATTATCATAAAATGATTCACATTTTGATTTAATCTTCTTGCAAAAAATTTTTGCAAAGTTCATGAACATTCTTGTCAAATTTTAGTTTATCCGTCAACATCCGAACTAGAACCAGATTGTGATTGGTTGATGAACAATAGGCAAATGATGCTTTTCTCACGTTTCAAGCCTTCTGTTGAAATTAAGCAGACCGTCCTAATCCAAAACATTTTGGTCTGCTCACAGGTGAATTGTTCATGTTCTCTTTCCTAAATTATTCAATAATGAACGATTGTATTTAGAAAAAGTTTACCAAATATTTGTGGATTTATTTTACATTTTTCCATGAAACATTTTTTTTCTAAACGATTCATGGACAAAAAACACCATATCACCAAGTGAGCATCAAAATATAATGTTCATGAATGTTGATAAACTAGTTTTTCAAGCCTCTGATCTTGCAAAAATGAAAAACAGGCAGCGCAACAATTTCACTATATATTTTATCAGAACTATATTCATTGTAATAATTATTATTTGAGTACTCTATTAGAGTGAGATACTGTCTACCTTTTAAAAACAAATTTATTTTACATAAAATATATGTAGTAAATTATTGTTTGGATTATTTATAGTTGGATGTAATTTGAAGACAATTGAAGGTCATTATAATGCACTAGGAGGCATTGAAATAATTGTATAAATAAAATGTATTTCAGATATTTGTTGTTGTATTTCCTATTTATTGCAGTAAACAGCTTGTTTTGATAGATTCGCTAAGATAAGTCCCACAATCAATGTCAAGACATATTTGTGGATTTATTTTACATTTTTGAAATACAGGCAGCGCAACAATTTCACTATATATTTTATCAGAACCATATTCATTGTAATAATTATTATTGAGTACTCTATTAGAGTGAGATACTGTCTACCTTTTAAAAACAAATTTATTTTACATAAAATATATGTAGTAAATTATTGTTTAGATTATTTATAGTTGGATGTAATTTGAAGACAATTGAAGGTCATTATAATGCGCTAGGAGGCATTGAAATAATTGTATAAATAAAATGTATTTCAGATATTTGTTGTTGTATTTCCTATTTATTGCAGTAAACAGCTTGTTTTGATAGATTCGCTAAGATAAGTCCCACAATCAATGTCAAGACATATTTGTGGATTTATTTTACATTTTTGAAATACAGGCAGCGCAACAATTTCACTATATATTTTATCAGAACTATATTCATTGTAATAATTATTATTGAGTACTCTATTAGAGTGAGATACTGTCTACCTTTTAAAAACAAATTTATTTTACATAAAATATATGTAGTAAATTATTGTTTAGATTATTTATAGTTGGATGTAATTTGAAGACAATTGAAGGTCATTATAATGCGCTAGGAGGCATTCAAATAATTGTATAAATAAAATATATTTCAGATATTTGTTGTTGTATTTCCTATTTATTGCAGTAAACAGCTTGTTTTGATAGATTCGCTAAGATAAGTCCCACAATCAATGTCCCTCAAATGCATTATTCTAATGGCTTTTGTTTCACTGTCAAATTTCACCGATTGTCGAATTCATATAAATAATATGAAATTGTCCCTGGGGGAGGGGTACTTCGATAATTTTTGACAGGGGTGTGCCATTTTCAAAAATAGAGGAAAACAGCAGCAAATGAGAATGAAGACCCTTAAATTTCATGTTTTGACGAACAAAACAAAGGAAAATTTCTAAAAATATGTTCATAGACTCATGAAAATAAATGTCTCACATAGGATATTTTTTACAGACAAGTAATACAACACAGAAATGCATATATAGGTCTGCTCATGAGAAACGATGAGAATAAAAAAAAAATTTCTGTAGGAACATTTTTCTGAAATTTAAAAGTAGGCCTATTCTTAATCTATAAATAATTCATAAAGTAGATTAATGAAACTAAATGCGAGGTGCATAAAGATGAAACTAATTACTCAGTGTGTGAATAAGGTCAGTTTAAATTGCTAGACCAGGAAAATTTCCAGTAAAATATTTAAAGGCATTTTTGAGACAAAAGTGTGTGGTATCAGGCACTGAAAAATGTTTTTGACCCCAGGCTGATTATTCAAAGTTGTTTGATTATTATGTGTTCTGTTCCTAAAATAAGATACAAAACTAAAACATTTAAAATAAAAGAGCCTAAAAACAATACGTACATAATAACAAAATGTAGTTTTGCAATATCTCTATATATCAATATATATACAATACAAAACAATAATAATAATAATATTTAAACATTAATAATATTTTACGTTCATATCAATAAAACTAATTTACAATAATCTTATTTATTTACAATATCTATCAGATTTCATTTTTTCTCTTCGATCCAACATTGTTTCATTAAATTTACCAGTAGAACGTGAATTTTCTAATTTAGATACATCATCTGATGTAATTTTTAATCTTCTGTCTTGAAAACTTTGAAACATTTTTACTTTATTAATTTCATGTTGTCTGACATTAATATCATCTTCTTCTTCATCTTTACTCTTCTTGATACTAAAATAAAATAAACTACAATTTTATATCTAATTAATAAATTCTTGCTTATTAAATTTGTAACAAATGACAGCGATAAAAAACACGGGATCTCATAACGTTTCAAAAACACAATCGATTCTATAAAATCCCGGTTGTTTGTTTAATTTCCGTGCAATTGTATTTGATAATTTCCTTTGTAAACTCAAACTCTATATATTTGTAATTTTTTAATTTGTATTTATTTATCTGATGATGCCATGAAGATATGATATGGCGAAACGTTATGAAATCCCGTGTTTTTTATCGCTGTCATGAACAGTTCTGAACGTTAAATGGAGTCAAACATTTATGTGCATGACTTAAGGGTGCATGCACGGGTTGCCATGCTACATCGCAAAATTCCTGCACGAGTGATGTTGGGAGACACGAGTGAAACGTAATGAATAACGAGCTGCAGGCGAGTTTATTCTAGCTTCCCGGGTATCGGACAACATCCCGAGTGTCGGACAACATTCCGAGGGCATGAATTTGCAATGGAGCATGGCAAAACCTGTGCATAAACGCTTTTCTGAAACAAAAACATACCTATATCTAACATAAAATGTTCAGTTTCACTCACTCGAACAAAGAATCGAACAGAAGTTGACCCAATCAGAATAGCAAATTTTATCATGTCATGTGGTCAGATTAGACGACCTGTGATCAGTTCAGAAAATTTAGCCATTATTTTTTCGTATTGTAATTATCACTAATTACATTATCAATAAGATCATATCCAAAATTAAATTTTGACTTAGTCTAACATTTTGGTGTTCTGATTTTGTTTTGAGGTAAACAGAAATTAAGGGTTCAACCTTGGTTCAACTTTCCCACGTGCCTTCATCAATATTTCTTGCACCTTTATTGCAGAAAAGTTTTAATTTCAAGTTTTAAACTAATAATAATAATATCTGGTGAAAGAGTGAAAGAGTACACATTCTTTACTGTTACTCAAGTTTTACGCATTTCACAGCGATCTTCAGACAGATTTTTTACTCATTGAAAAATATACATGATATCTACGTTCTATGATAACTAAGTTTTAAACTATTAATTTATTGTTCCATGAAAAGATGAATTTTTCTGAAAATGGCTACAATTGTATATACTTTCGGAAGCAACAAAGACAAAATTCGTAAAAATGCAGAAGGAGTTACAAAATTGTCAGTATGTACGCAGAAGGGGGTGATCTAAAAGCGTAGAGCTGCGTACAGCAGGAGAGAATTGTAAAATATAGGAACATTGACTGAGTACCCCTCTTGTCTCATGATTTGATTTGATTTGATTTGATTTATTTCATCAACTTTCAATTGTTGACAGGCAAATACAGGAAGGCTTGTAACCCTCGCTTACATACAGCCTATGATGACCCCTTATCTCATTTTTGAACCTGTCTATAAGGAGGGCGAAATATTAGTGTAGGTTATACCCAGGTTTACATAGAGGCTCAGATGCTATTACCGCCATACCCCTGCGAAAACAGTTCAGGAGTTCCTGAACAGTTCATGAACGTTAAATGGCTCCAATTTTCCTGAACTGTTCATGAAGTGTTCAAGAACAGTTCATGGACCCTCACAGACAGTTGTGAACAGTTCATGAACAGTTCATGAACGTTAAATGGCTCCAATTTTCATGAACTGTTCATGAAGTGTTCATGGACCATCACAGGCAGTTTGTGAACAGTTCATGAACAGTCCACGAACAGTTCATGAAAATTTGGGGCCATTCAACGTTCATGAACTCCTGAACTGTTTTTGCAGGGGTATGATGCCTATCCCTTATGTCCTAAGATCCTAAAGATAGTCCTTAAGATGGTAAGAAAGCTAACTGCAGTCCTAAATTCAAACATACATTCTGACAGTGTTTGTCCGTAAAATGAACATTTCTTTATCTTTGGCAGCTTTACTTTGAGCTTTGAGTTCATCATCATCAGTTATAGATATAAAATATCCGTTATGACCTTGTAAAGCCAACTGACCATTATCAATGACTACTTCGATTTGTTCTTGTTGTCCGACAGCATCAGAGCGACCAAGTACTTCTCCCCTTGCGTTGACAGACATAAATTTATCTGCAATCGAATAAAATATCAAAAATTCAAAATATATTTACTTTCTAAGCAAATAGGAATAACAACAAGGCTTTTGTCACAACATTATCATGTAGATTATATATTCGTTAAAGTTTATTCAGTGAACTAACATATAATATAAAATACACGAATTCCAGGTTGGCCGCCAATATTTTGTGCCACAAACCCAAAGGTGGCATGGAAGTTCCAATCCAAAATTTGGTAGTTGATTGTTGTATCGTTTATCATATCTTGTTACAAATTATGTTTTTTCAATTTTGGCGGTAAAACAAGGGAAAAAATACTGGTGGAAGTTATACTGTGTCACATATCATGAATTTTATTTGACATTTTCACAATTAATCATGAATGTGAGATAAATGACAGCGATAAAAGAGACATAATTGACAATATTTCGTTATCTTCATAATAACATCGTCAGGCAAAAGAGTGATAAAGGAAATTTACAAAATATATATAGTGAATCTAAATACAGCGTAAAATTATAACAAAAGAATGCTAATAATTAAACAAAGAGCTGGGATTTCACAGAGTCTAATTGTGTGTTGAGTGTAGGCTTGAATTACTAAATGCTGCCGAATCGCAAGCATTTCATGAATTAGGGCAATCAAAGCGATATTTGCATTTTTTAATTACTCTGAAATTTTTATGGCAATCGCGGACAGTGATACCATGAGAATGTCGAAGATGCGATCCAATAGCTGATCCGCTATGTCCGTCAATGCGTTGATGTAAGTGTTGGCAAGTGAAGCCAACATAACTTGCATCACACGAGTCACATTGAAAACAATAGACAACGCATTGACGAGACAAGAGCGGTGGCTTAGGCTCACGTAATCGCAAATCATCGACAAGTTTTTTAGTATTAAAAATCGGTCTTACAACTTTCAGAGTAATTAAAAAATGCAAAAATCGCTTTGATTGCCTTATTCATGAAATACTTGCGATTCGACAGATCAAGCCTACACTCAACACACAATTAGACTCTGTGAAATCCCGCCTCTTTGTTTAATTATTAGCATTCTTTTGTTATAATTTTACGCTGTATTTAGATTCATTATATATATTTTGTAAATTTCCTTTATCACTCTTTTGCCTGACGATGTTATTATGAAGATAACGAAATATTGCCAATTATGTCTCTTTTATCGCTGTCATTTATCTCAAATTTAATAAGTAAAAATTAATTAATCATGAATGTGTTAGTTTTATACATCGTTAGAATGCCATGATTAGATTCTTGTTGGCTACGCCAAAGTCATGTTGTCTTTTCTTCTGAATAATGGATATTGGGGTTCCTGAAGCCAAATTCCATCAGTTACCGCCCTAGCATCTAACTTTTATTGACGCTGTTGCCCCCAAGATGTCGTTGAGCTTGCCATTTTTCAAACTGGTCAAGATCGCATCAAAAGTGCTTTTTTAAGCAAACTGGTGTGCAGTCTAGTGACCCCGATAGCATATTACGGGCATTTTGTTGGCGTTTGACAGCAATTAATCAGAATCTTTGGGGGGCTTGCCAGTCTCTGCCACGGTGCAACCTAGCAGTCTACCTATTGGATGGCTAGCAGAGTAGATAATTTTATTGATAAATTTGGAATCGAAATAATACTAACCATATCCAGATTTAAATGCAACTTTTTTCTCATCAAATTTAACAAGTGTGAAAGTTTCCTCTGGTGTAGGTGCAGAAGTATTTGAAACAGAAATTGGATTGCCAATGCTAAAAGTGCCATTATCTAAAGCTCTAACATAACAATGACTATATGTTTCAATGGCTACATTACATGGAAATAATTTATCAAATGTATCTATTTTCCACCATCCACCATGCTGTTCAATATCTTTCTTCTCTTCTTCCGTGATGATTTGGACATCTTTATTCGCATCGTGTTTGCGTTTACGACTTTTTTTAGATTTCAATTTTGCATTGGAACTTCCTTTCAATCTTAATTTACCAATTTTAACTTGTTTGTATTGATCAGCCATAATGTCGAATAACAGTCTTTGGATAAAATTGTCAAAAAACAACAAATTTAAAGTTTGAAACAAACAAAATTACACTAACAAAAGTTAAACTAAAAATTGAAAAAGCAAATTGAATTTTGAAAAGATTTGCGGCCTTTTTATTATGCCTCGTAGAGTTTTCTTGTGTATGCGAGGCCGCAAACTGATCTTGAAACTGATTTCGCCTCGATTTATAAGTTACATTTTTGTTAATTAATTTATTTAAACTGCAGTCTGTTACCCACAATTTGTGAAACAAATTTCATTGCTTTCGTGCCCAATTATTTTTTGTCTCGGAGTTTACCAAATAATTAAAAATTATATGTGTTGCGAAAATAGTAAAATATGCCATGATAATTTTTGCTGTGGTGTGATCATAGACCCCGAATTTATGTGCCCCAGTTACGCATGCGTTTTCATTGTTTTTCACAAGACTGAATTTCGTTGGAGTAGCAGAGCTTTTTACTTTTCAACAACGAAACTGATAAGGTTGAGGATTTTATTCAATTTATCCTACCTCAAAATATGGGTACACCAACGGAAGATCAAAATAAAAAGCGAAATGATGCTTTTTCTGAATATATGTGGATGGGTTCAATTGAAGAATTTGATAATGAAGCAGAAAAAGCTATCGAAGAAGAACAGTACATTCACGCTTGCATAGAAAAGCTTTTGGACGAAGAAGAACAAGATACTGTTTACTACAATAATCACGAAGGTCGTCTTACGCGAGCACCTGCATTAAACGGTTCAAGTCATTCACAAAATAATGAATCACATTACAGTTATGGCTCGTATAACCAATATAACTCATATGAAACAGGATTAAAAAATGGAATGGAAAATTGTTCTCTCGATAACAAATACCAAATGAATCAGCAGTATCACCAAACACCGTCTCATCATGGTAGTAATAATAATCATTTTTCACAACAGGCGAACCAAAATGGTACATATTTCTATAATTATGAACAAGATTATGCACAGGGCTATGGTCAACCGAATGGATATGTTGCGAATCCAAACAGTTTGAAACTTGAGGTAGGATAATTATAGATAAGGTCATTTTTTGTTTTGGTCGATGGTAGCCATTTTATATCTTTTATATTCAGACCCAATTTCACGATGTCCTAGGATCTATGAATGATTATTATGTTAATTTGAGAAAAAACTGTTTTAATATATATATAATGTAGAGAAATAAATATGGATTTTGAAGTTTTGAGGGACATTTTCTAGTGATGACATAATTATGAGTCATTAGATTGAGATTTAAATAAAGTGAGGACTAGGAGTTGACATGGGTTATAATACCTAAATGCCTAAAGGATGAAATAAGTCACTAGGCTTTTAATAATTGATAATAATGTTTTTACATTTTACAGTCAATCAATGACTGAGAGTTACCCCGTAAACACAAGTGCTTGTTTATTGATAGGTGATTAACAAATTAATACAAACAACTGAATACTATGATAAGCATTGTTGTATCATTAATGAGGAATAGAACCTGGACCTCCCGCACAGAGTGCAGACACTCTATCGCTCGCTGTGCTTCCTACTGACAACTTATATATGTTTTCGATTCTTGATCAATTTGCTTCAATTTTCAAATTGGATACATTTTTATTTTATCGTGGAAGTGCTAATCATAAATTGGTCGTATAGATAAACCAAACCGTATATTATTATTATTATTATTATTATTATTATTATTATTATTATTATTATTATTATTATTATTATTATTATCATTATTATTATTATTATTATTATTATTATTTTTATTATTATTATTATTATTATTATATTATTATTATTATTATTATTATTATTATTATTATTATTATTATTATTATTATTATTATTATTAAATATCATTCTTGTTATTATTTTAACAGACTACAATATTATTGAATCCAGATGCACAGGAATTCGTTCCTGGAAAACCGTTCGATTGGTCAAAACATCGTTAACTACTTTTATGCATATGCACAAACCCTATCTAATAAAATATTTATTTGACTGAACATAACACACAATTATATGTCATTTCATTATGTATAGGGTATATATCATATAAAAAAAATAATTAAAACTTTATTCAGAGAAAAAAAGAAAACGCTTTGCATACATTATTTAAATTATGTAATTCATTATTCTCATGGTTTATTAGAATTAATAATAATATATTACATTTAATATTTGTTATATTTTGTTAATATTTTTTTTGTTGATTACAAATAAATAATCTCTGAAATCACTGTCGTAAAAATAGTTTAAACAGGTCAATTCTAACATGTAAATTACATATTTTGATTCTGTGTATTATATATGTGTAATATTGTAATTATGATATATCTTTCTCATAAAACCAATTAACTTTCAATTGTTTGTGATGTTTTACGTAGTACAGTAATTTACACAAGCAATACCTCGTATATGTTGTATCATTTGCACTAGGGTTTAATAAACTGGGGACCGTCAATCGCAGGCACATTTTGAGAGTAAAATAATTACTTCATTTTCAATTTTACAATACAATTAATTGATTTTCAAAATGCTGGAACTTATATTTAGCTCACCAGCTCAAAGGTATGGTGTTGAAGCTATTTTTGAAAAATGCTGTCGGCCTTCTCGTTCATACGCCGTACTGTATGCTGCGTATCCGTTGAGAATTGGTTGTGAATTCATGCATGAAGATCTTAGAACGGCACATAATAGTAATGGGGATTGCTCAGAATGCTTGAACTTGTTACATTTATTGGAGGCATTCCTATATTCGGTATCATACCCCGTTCTGACGTCGATGTTTGAGTTTTAATTAGAGAATATCGTAAATTACACTTTGAATGCATAATGTTTTCAAATTAAACTTCTATTTAAATTGTATTGCGCTTCGACGAGGTTAAATGAAACTGGCCCTGGCAAAACTTTCTTGGCAAACTGGCCCTATCTCAGAGTTTGTTGTCCGCATGGGGGTAATTCCATGGCGGCAAATCACACAGTACATAACCTTCAACCTATCCAATTGTGTTGGAATTTGGTGTACAAGTAAAACTTGTTGAGTGAAGTCAGAAATCCAAATTTTACATCAAAATTCCAAACAGTGACGATTATATGGCTCCTAAAACTTTTGAAAAAGATGTGGACAGCATGTTACAAAATTTTTAGCCATCGGCATCCTGGATGAAAAACAGCCAACCTTCCGAAGGGCTACCCTTCAATTCTATCCGAATTATTTTTTGAGTGTCTACTCTTAGGGAGCTGCAATGATAGATAAACACCAGGGATGAGAAATGACAGAAAAAACAGATCATATTTACTTTTGCCACAAATTTATTTATTCAAAGTAAATATGTCCCAGGTCAGTATGACGCTTGAGAGACGTTCTAAATACTTCTAAATGATTTTTAATATGTACATTCATAAAGGCATACATATTGCAACCATATAATTCTGTAACAGGTTTTTCAACGCGAACATTATCTTTGCGTGAGTAACGCATCCAGTCTCTGACTGTCTTGGCTATTTTATCAATCCTTTCATGGATAACATCAGTGATTGTTGGAAAATAGTCATCGTAAAGAAAAGTCTTGTTGATTGTGAAATTAACCATAATATCATCACCATTTCTTATCAAATGGACACTGAAGAGTTGTTTCATAACAAATTCTGCTTCATCAGGGATGTGAATGTCTTTGAATTGAACTTTACCATCAATCAATCCAAACATATCAAAAAGACCAGCTACAAAATTAAATAAATCAACATCAAGTATCGATATCACTAAATTTTGGATAATATTCAAGAGCTGAAAACTATGACAACCTGTCCGTAACGGACAAGTACTTATGGAGCATGGAGTTAGTTGGTCATTACAGACAGGTAACATGTCCAGCATACATTCAATGCCGCATACAAGCATTTGATAATGTATTCCGTTGATAATTTATATAACAATGAGTGACCGTTATATCAGATTTTACAGTCTTGTGCTTACGATATGGTGTATTCCAGATTGGCAAAGTTTTGTTCATGTCCGAAACTGGAAAATATCTTTGAAATTCAGCATCATTCAATTTGTAATCTAAATTATAGAAATAAAACAGTTGAATTAATTACTGTACTTTTAGAGGACCACTTAATAATAAATGATAAATAAATGTTGTAAAATAGATTTAATTTATATATTTACCATCCCAAGTCTTTTGATAATAGTCAATGCGATCTGAAAATTATAATTACGAAAGAATAATAATTACTCTATTTATATAATGCATTTATTGAAATGATATGAAGCGAGTAAAATTTATCCAATAATAATGTTCCGGTAAATTGAAGTCAGGATAGGATGTATATACTTAATTATTATTAATTATCCTTCTCTATATAGTATATACCTATATATGGTGTACTCTATCTATTTATATTTGCCTTTGTATAATATATTATAGAGTTTAAGTTATCAATATATCTGATAATTCGTTCATACCTTTGATTAACAGTTCTTCGATAACTTTCTTCTTTTTAACCTTCTTAAGTAAAGGTTTCTTCTTATTATAAAACATCGAATGAGTAATTGTTTTATATCCGACATACAACATAGACATTGCAGCAACACCAATAGTTGCTGCAGAAATTAATTTACCAAACATTTTGAGTTTAATATAGAACACACCAAGAAGTAGAATGATAACATCCAACTCTGGCAAGCATATAAAACAAAATGCACAAAGCATTAATGATTATGACGTCATGTAAAGTAGAACATTCGATACTTGATTGCTGCTGTAAAGATGCAAAGGGTTTGCGGGCTTGTATGGGAGAATTTGCTCTTTATTTCAAAGCAATAACTAATTTACAAAGCGGCAGGACTTTATAACTGATCAGTGATAATATCTGGTCGATTCTGATTCAAATATTCATGGTCAATTCAAATAAATTTAATATCAAAAATCAAAACTTAGTAGTGCCATCTCTTGATTGCGGATGAAATGGTTCAGAGGGAATCACGTTATGTGTAGTTGCTTGTATATATAGTTACGCATCGACAATCAAGGCATATCTATGCATATCTATGATACCATCGTCAATCATTTATTTTAGCGAAAATAGTAGCTTGTATGCAGACTCAAAATGTTTCTACTTCAAACAGTAAACTTTTTTTGCTTAGAAAAATTTAAAGTTTTCACGCAGACTTCCAAAGTAGCCACTCATCTAGAAATAGAAAATGGTACGGGCTCCTTCGGTAGAGTGATAATTTATTTCTAGATAGTGGCTATTTTCGCTAAAAGCAATTATTTTATGTAAATATTCTTTACTGAATTCAATCGCAACACTAAAAATAAATTCTAACATATTTTATGGCAGACAGAACTTGATTGTCAATGCCTGCATAACTACATTTACACATCAGCACACATAGCGCGATTTCTTTTGAATCATTTCATCCGCAATCAAGAGATGGCACTACTAAGTTTTGATTTTTGATATTAAAGTTATTTGAATTGACCATGAATATTTGAATCAGAATCGACCAGATATGATCACTGATCAGTTATAAAGTCCTGCCGCTTTGTAAATTAGTTATTGCTTTGCAATAAAGAGCAAATTCTCCCATATAAGCCCGCAAACCCTTTGCATCTATACAGCAGCAATCAAGTATCGAATGTTCTACTTTACATGACGTCATAATCATTAATGTTCTGTGCATTTTGTTCTATATGCTTACCAGAGTTGGATGTTATTATTCTACTTCTTGGTGTGTTCTATATTGAATTCAAAATGTTTGGTAAATTAATTTCCGTAGCAACTATTGGTGTTGCTGCAATGTCTATGTTGTATGTCGGATATAAAACAGTTACTCATTCGATGTTTTATAATAAGAAGAAACCTTTTCTTAAAAAGGTTAAAAAGAAGAAAGTTATTGAAGAGTTGTTAATCAAAGGTATGAACCAATTATCACATATATCAACATAAACTCTATGATATATTACATAAAGGTAAAAATAAATACACAAGGTATATCATATATAAGATATAATATAAAGAATGATAATTATGGAATAAAGTCAAATACTATAGACGTTGTCCCCGTTACTCAGAATTTCACGCGACTTTATTTCTAAGTTAAATCACTAATTATATACGTTCTAGAATTTCATTTACAGGAACATTATCCGTGGATATATTTTACTACATAGTTTCATATATCATTCTAATTGAATTGTGTTATATAAAAAGTGTAATTTATTCTTAATTAATCATAATTTTCAGATCGCATTGATTATTATCAAAAGACTTGGGATGGTAAATATATAAATTAAATCTATTTTACAACATTTATTTATCATTTATTATTAAGTGGTCCTCTAAAAGTACAATAAGTAACTCAGCTGTTTTATTCCTATTATTCAGATTACAAATTGAATGATGCTGAATTTCAAAGATATTTTCCAGTTTCGGACAGGAACAAAACTTTGCCAATCTGGAATACACCATATCGTAAGTACAAGACTGTAAAATCTGATACTATAACCGTCACTCCTTGTTATATAAATTATCAACGGAATACATTATCAAATGCTTGTATGCGGCATTGAATGTATGCTTGACATGTAACCTGTCTGTAATGGTAAACTAGCTTCATGTTCCATAAGTACTTGTCCGTTACGTACAGGTTGCCATAGTCTTCAGCTCTTGAATATTATGCTTTAGTGATATCGATACTTGATGTTGATTTATTTGATTTTGTAGCTGGTCTCTTTGATATGTTTGGATTGATTGATGGTAAAGTTCAATTCAAAGACATTCACATCCCTGATGAAGCAGAATTTGTTATGAAACAACTCTTCAGTGTCCATTTGATAAGAAATGGTGATGATATTATGGTTAATTTCACAATCAACAAGACTTTTCTTTACGATGACTATTTCCCATCAATCACTGATGTTATCCATGCAAGGATTGATAAAATAGCCAAGACAGTCAGAGACTGGATGCGTTACTCACGCAAAGATAATGTTCGCGTTGAAAAACCTGTTACAGAATTATATGGTTGCAATATGTATGCCTTTATGAATGTACATATTAAAAATCATTTAGAAGTATTTAGAACGTCTCTCAAGCGTCATGCTGACTTGGGACATATTTACTTTGAATAAATAAATAAATATATGGTAAAAGTACTTATGATCGTTTTCTTCGTTTCTCGTCCCCTGTGTTTAGCGACCAGATTTTCTTGCACTGCTCATTAAGAGTAGACGCCAAAATCATTCGGATGACATTGAAGGGTATGATAATATTTTAGTTCCCATATTTTGAAATTTGAAAAATGCCAGTTCGTGTTAAGACGAATCTTCCTAAATTGCCCCTGCCTATTCTAGTTGGTCTTTCCTTCCCCCACACTCCTATCAGAGATTATAACAAACAGAATCCACAGGGCCGACTGGAGTAATATGGTAATTCCAGGATAGCAAGTCGCAGACACATTTCGAGAACAATGGAATTACTACAGGTATAAACTTCAAAATTGCACACATTTCTGAATTTGGAATGGTTATTTTAGAGTTTTTCGAATTAGTAATTGCTATAAGTTCAAAGCACAATTAAATATTATTCTCAATAAAAAAATAAGTCAGTAAGCTAAACAGCTTATATAGTCAAACCTCTTTTAACGGTCGCCTATATACATCGGCCACTTGTCTATAGTGGTCGCTCTACAGATGTCTGAATAATATTGAGTCAACCCTGCGTATAATGGTCAAGTAATCTACCTCTCATAGCTGGCTGTTATAACAATGTTTCCATATAGGTACTTTGAAAAGAAAAAATATTGTCGCAGGCATCACTATAACTTGTAGACCCCTATAGGGCTTGGTATATATTTTGTAACATAAACAACTTCGATGTCAAATAAGGTCATATATTATCAACAATAATATCTCTGTTCATAAATATGTGAAAATGCTTTTAATTTGTTAAAATTTCTAACTTATATAGATCTGATCCATTATCAATACAGAAAATTACAATATATAGTTATATAATTAATATAAAGTGTAGCCATTCTTTATAATATAGCTTGTAAGCGGCAATACACTTTAACATCCAAATGTTACTGTTAGCGATTGTTATCAAATTGTTGCGAAGAAGTTTGAACAAAATGACATCATTAGTTCATATATATCCGAGTTTAGTAGAATTCGTTTGCTATTGTTTGATAGATCATGATTGGAAAAATTTGATTGACATTAATTGATAATCCACGTGTTAATTGATGATCAGGAAGTGGATGTTTTTGTAATTAGCATTGTTCGTCTGTTAATCGATTTCTTTTAAAACAACTAAACAACTTGGTCTAGAGGGAGGACATGTCTAAATTCTGAATATTATTATATCCAATATCTGTAACTTTTTTGTAGAATTAATTATATAGCGACAAAAAGCTACGAGTAGTTGTCGGTGAAAACGTTTCGAAATCATTCATAATTTCATCGTCAGTTATGAATGATTTAGAAACGTTTTTATCAACAACTAGTTGTAGTTTCTTGTCGCTATCCTTCATTCTAAAATGTTTTACAAGAACATTTTTAATCTCTAACTTTGCCAATCAAAATGCAGTTTATACTTAACAATAATAATCTAAACCACTAATTCAATGGTCCAATTCAACACAGAACTTACTATCTATATTATTAATATACAGAATACTTCATGAAGCTTTATATATAGATGATTTGATAAATTTCTTTATTAATATGCTTTGTTTGAAGGTAGTCCATTGATGTTACTATTGAATAAATTTTCCATGTATCCAAATAATCCTCTTTTTTTCGTTTTCCTATTATCTGCAAATATAAATGAATAATAATTAATAATTATAAATAATATACAGTCAAACCTGTTATAACGGTCACCTCTATACAGCGGCCACCTGTCTATAGTGGTCACTCTTGCAATGTCAAAAATGGCATTTTCTTTTGAATCAAACCTGTATATAAAGGCCACCTGTTTATAGTGATCAATTTATTTACCTCTCATAGCTGGCTGTTATATACAGGTTTCACTGTAGTAAATATTGTAAATAATAATAATATTAAAACAAAATATTTTAATAATGGACACATTTTTTTATTATATTGATTGCTGACCTATTTTATCATTATAAAGTTATTATTGATTTTGTAAATATTGACTCCAGTAACCTTTTTACTGTCACTCCACATGGTCGACTTGTTTCGCATTCAAATCGCCATCGTCAAACATATTTTGTAAGATGTTTAACGGTATATAACTTGTTAAGATTAGAAAAACGTCAGACACCCAATGTTTATACATTTAAAATACACCTTCCAAATGAAAATCTATATAAATTCTTAATTATGTAAAAACATTTAATCATTTGTTGATTTCTGTTAAGTTATATGAGTCAATCCATTGATGTTAATTCAATAATATTTAATGTGAGAATAATTTTATTAATTGCCCTTCACCCATTCATTTGAATTCACTTTGATGTGAATTTAAAGTTTCCCGGACAAACATGCTATTTTAGATCGTTTAGAAATGGATTTCTTCACATCTAAATTATCTTCTAAAATCTAAAAAAATTCAACAGAACGAAAATTTAACTATCATGATTAATAATTGTAAATTAATTCAACTTACCTGACGCATCGATAGTTGTTGGTAGAACATATTCATTAGCAGTTAATGATATAAATAACGAAAATGGCACCAGCCAAAGACATATTGTAAAATATGATAATATCTACAAAAAAAAGAAGTGAGAAATTTGATTGAAGAATTAATTAGCTGACTTTGAATATAGATTTTTCACGGTCGTGGCTAGATCAGGGGGTAACTCAAGGTGCATCTGGTACCTTTTTAGCCTGCGTTACAGACCGCGATTCATTCACGATTTAATCTTTTGTGAATGAATCGCGGCCTGTAACGCAGACTAGTACCTTTTGTGCATTTACTACAAATCTATCATGCATAAAATTAAAAATAAAATAGTTATCCAACCTTTAAATTGAACTTGGTGGCAAAAGTTTTTGTATGACTGATATATGTTGTAAGAACTATTCATTGTTCATATTATGCATGATAGATTTGAAATAAATATACAAAAGGTACCAGATGCAAAAAGAATTTTGAAAATCGGTTGAGAACAGAATTTAATACAAATAAAAGCAGCGATAAAAATTCAAAAAATTTCCATGGGTTATCCCTGATCTAGTCTCAACCATTTTTCACATCTGCCATCACGTTGGCGTGATATAGCAATACATCATGGGATCACCATCTTTTCAAAATTCACCAACGGATCTTATCAACCATTTCTTTAAATAATTATCGAGGGGCTCATTGTGAACCTGTGAAAAAGCTCTAATATGAAAATACAAATATGACTGGAGTCATCCCTTAAGCACAATGTGCATATTTATTTGGAGGACATGATTTGTTCATTGTTATTTATTACATATTTAGAGTCTGTAGCAGTTAATGTAAAATATTATATTAATATTATATATAAATTCCAAGTTAATTATAGAATAGAATACAAGTTTGTTCTAGCATCTTTGACGTATCTAATAATACAGAATTTATGATAATATTATTACTCTTCGTATAATACGTAATCAAAACAATTAATTCTTTAGTAGGAGGATACTATCTTAATTACCTGTACATATAATTGATCTCATTGCATCAAATTTAAACCCCTATCAAGAATAACCCAGGCGAAAAACAACTCAGGAGTTCATGAACAGTTCATGAACGTTAAATGGCCTCCAATTTTCATGAACTGTTCATGAACTCCTGAATTGTTTTTCGCAGGAGAAGAGTTTCAATATTTCCTGCAGCATCAAAATGTTGAGAACATGTTTGTAAGAGATGAAACCCTACTATCTATCTAAGTTTATAATTATGACTAAAATAAATAAATAATAATTAGGTATCTTTTTACACAATATTGTAAAGCGCTCTTGGATTAATACTACAAAGAGCAATATATAAATGTAGTTATTATTATATTATTATAGTTATTATTATTATCTAGGCAATTCCAATAAACGCAAGATACAGTGAAACATGTATATATAACAGCCAGCTACAAGAGATATATAAATTGACCACTATAGGCAGGTGGCCTTTATACACAGGTTTGATTCAATAGAAAATACTATTTTAGACATTGCAAGAGTGACCACTATAGACAGTTGGTCGCTGTATAGAGGTGACCGCTATAACAGGTTTGACTGTACTGTACCTCGGCAAATGGATAAAATACTTCTGCAAAATGTCTGAATGCCACATAATGATTGACAAGACAGAGAACTGGAAAAGAAGGAACAAAATAATAATCATATGTGTTATAAAATAAAATAAATCCTATAAAAAGAATAGAGTAAATTGATGCTGTTGGATCTGCGTTCTAAGAAAACGTGTAACATCTTTGAATAAAAACTATTGTAAGAGTTTTAAAGCTTCGAAGCTCCCTGCTGCGATAAACAGTTCAGGAGTTCATGAACAGTTCATGAACAATAAATTGGCCCATATTTCCGCGATATTTTTATGCACGGTTCTTGAAATGTTCAAGAGCTGTCTGTGAAGGTTCATGAAAATTGGGGCCATTCAACCCTGGGCTTGATCATGGATCGATATAGCCTGTCCAGACGTCATTGTTTATAAAAGGATGGGCATTGTGTAATATGCTTCGATGCACTGTTGCGTTGTCTCAATTAAATCAAAGTCTCATCAAAAGGTTTAGAAATCCGGATTATCCTAATTATTTCAGCATTTTCATCTGAATTTTTTGTTGAAGTTTCACAACGAGTGAGCACGATAAGATCCCCACAACTATCGGGCATTTCGTGCCGTTGTTATTGCGAATGCTCAAAGGTTATTGTAAACTTTTTGATTTTCATGTATCAATATTTATAATTTATTGCCCTGTATTTGATGCTAACAGGATCCTGCTTGAGATAGGAGAATAAATTTGAATCAAATTCATTCCTGTTTTAAAATAAGACTTACATAGAACAGGCTCCAGTCAAACTTGCTTACACTACCAAAACCAACACCATGAAAATGTAAAAAAGTGAAAACCACACATGAAAAAGTTTGAAAATCATTAAAACATCAATATTCACAATATTAATATGTGAAAATGAGAATTCAAAGCAAAATGCAATTTCACAACTTTTCCCATGGTTTTGGTGTGAGTGGTGTTAATATTCCCCTCTCCCTCTGCTGCGATAAAAAGTGGGTCATCAGGTCGCATCTGAGCGAAAATGATTTTCTACGATTTGCCTGTTAATATTTTTATCAATAGGTTAATAACTATTATTACTTACCGCAAGAAGCAATGAATGCGGGTGACATTAACGAAATACATGGAAACTCGTTCAACGCAAAATAATGTGTGATACATGATATTAATCCCAAGATAAACATGAAAAACGGGTAATCCTCAAATATAAACATGCATAGGAAAGCAACTGCAGTTATCTAAAAAAACAAAGAACAAGAGATTATTAAGGCAAAAACTATGTTAAAGGGGCAAGATTGACCGGCGACCGCTGCGAGCACAAGTTGAATTTATGCTTAGCGTAATTCAACGGTCTCGCTTTGAAACTATTGTTATACGCAGGGCTAATCTATTATAAATTCATGTCAACAATGTACATTGTGTTATGAACAATAAACATAACACGTAATCCTAAGTGCATAGCGCCTGCCGGTCATTTTTGCTCCTTTAATAAAACAGATGGCCCTTCTAGAGATTGTTGTGTAATGTAATTTGTAATCATCAAGCTGTTATCTCTTGTATATGTGAACTTGTATTCTATGTGTAATTAACATCGTCATCCTATGTGAATCCAATAATATCTATGTGTAATGTTGAATAATAAATCAGTTCCAGTTTGACCGTCGCTGTGTTCGCTGGGACTCAATGTCAAAGTCAGCTATATGACAGAGATCAAATAGGTGTTAAGGTTTGGTTTCATTTCTTCTAAAGCGGAATTAGAAAATATTTAACACAGCGAGTGTTTGTTTTGCTGCAAATAGGCAGATCAACCTTTATTTTGAACTATAATTTTATTGTTGTAAACTGGAAATCCTTAAAGTAAATCAAACATCTTGATCACAGAATTGAAACCAAAACTGAGGAAGTCTACAATTGAGAGGTCTTCAATTAATGCTGATTGAATAATATTTAATCCTAAATATATTGATTGTTGCTTGAGATAGGACCCACCGGAACGCAACTACGGCTGTGATTGAAATACCGAAAATGCCGATATAAGTGGCCAGAATTCGGCCGAATTTCGGTTTCGTTTTGGCAATTTTATTTCTTTTGTTTGAATGAAGTTTTTTATACAACGTTTGATCACTAAAATGAGTCGAAATCGCTTACTTTGGAATATAGATATTTAAAAAACAAATTGACTATGACAAAAGTAATTGCTCTTCATTTAGATCATGTTTAATCATACAAGTCAATCAATTTATCTCTTCTCCGCTCCAGCAGCATTACTTCATAAAATAAATCAAATGAATTGTAAAGGTTATTAAAATAAGATTTTCATAGAACAGGCTACAGTCAAACTTGTTTGATGCCCCCTTCTGGTATAGAAGGTAATTTGGACATTAACTGAGGTTTGAATATGAGAGTTTGTATAGAGAAAGGAACAGAGAAATCAGTTTTATGTAGGGATATTAAGCAGGGTGTGACAACATAAAGGGGATATTAACCGAGTTCGACTGTAGTAGCAGGCCTATACAGGCTTGCAACAAAATTAGTCAACAGTTTTAAACAGTCATTTGTTACACTCTTTGAATGACCCATAAACTAATGTGAATGTTATATAGGTGTCAGCGCGGATCGTTGAAAATGCACTTCGTCGAAAGGGAAGATCGACAAAAAGGCTAAATGTGTTACATCGAGCAAACCACACATTTACAAAGATGCACATCGACAAAACGACACATCAATGGAAATATTTTGATGATTTTTGATGATGTGCATTTTCGATGAAACAGCACAGACTGTTCTTGCCTCATAACAATAGTGTAAACATTAAATAACACTCACATATATCATAGATCGAATGACCTTCTCCGCTATCACCGTATATTCTTCTACAACTTCCGCAAGATAGTACAATCCGGCAGCTATAGAGAATTAAAAATGTGTAAACGTTGTAAGACTATGCTATATACAGATAACAGACCAAAGGAATATTTAATAATTAATAGGCCTACAAATTTTATATACATCTATGATTATGTAAAGTTATTAATCAACCATGTGAATCAGATATGAGAATTCAAATTTAAAAATAGTCTGAAAACAAGGATATCTAGTTAATTTGTAATGGATTTCAATGGGAAAAAGGTAATTAACTAGAGTTCACAAGTATGGATGGGGATTAACTAGATTTCAATGGGGAAAAGGCAATATCTAGATATCTAGAGTTCACAAGTGTGAAAAAAGGCTGAAATCTGCTAAAAGTCTGAAAATTCCCATGTCTAGTGAATAGAGCATGTTTAGCTATGACATCAATGAATAAATCACAGTAACTTAGGCCTACTGTCATTGGAATTCTATAAATTATGTTTAAAGTTTTTGTCCTAGTTGAGGTCTCTTGGACTCCACCAAAGTGGATACTGTATTAATTGTAGAATATATTTATTGAGCACATCATATATGTTGTGCGTCAAAATTAAGAAGAAAATTTTAGAAAAAACTTGGGAGAAGTCTTTGGAAGGTAAAAATTTTTCTTGGACCCTAAACGGTAGGTTTCTCCAGGAAATTTGAAATTCACGTAAAATGTTCAGAAAAATACCCACAATAAGTTCACTGTTTTTTGTTTTTGGTAATGGCAATATGAAACGATAGGGCCTAACTGAACTGTATTAGCACAGATGACATTTCCAATTTTTAAGGCTTAGTAAGAAAGACGAGGAGACTTAGACCTCTAGTAAAAAGCAATAAAGATGGTATTGAGCAATGATGTTAAACGCTCTTTACTGATCTCAGCCGCATTCCTTCTGAAACATAACTCATTACGCGATTAACATATTACGCGATTTTGAAAGAACAATCGAAATAAAAACAATAGAGAGTAAACAAAAGAAAAGGCGCAAAAATTTCACAATAGGGCCGTAGAATTTTTTTCAGCGCATTTTTTTATAAAGAATTATAAATCAAACATCGTTGTTCATATAACTTATTTCTGAAAAACTAGCTCAAATTAGATAACAATAGCATCTTTCTGTTTCAATCACGATATAAATGGATAAATGATAAACACCCTCTTTATTCATGTCTCATGTTTATCTTTATAAGTTAAAATCACCTCGCTGATCACCATTAAACTTTGAGTAATAAATTGTAATTCAAAATCAGACATCACAGGTACAAATTACGATTCTTGCGATGTAAACATTTGAATATTATATGAATAATTCTAGCCAAACAACGTCACAATAATCACTCAGACTATTCATAAAATTTAATAGGCAATTTTAATAGTGTTTACATAAAGTAAAATAAGTAGTAATGTGGACGGTGTCGCCGTACCGAAGGCACCCGTACCACTCCTCTATTTCTAGAGGAGTGGCTCTTTTCGCTAAGAGCAATGATATTAAACGCTCAGCTTAGATCTCAGCCGCGACACTGCAGATCAATTTCAACAGATTTCATGGCAGATAGGCCTTGATTGTCAATGCGCAACGATGCGCCGCAGCTACTCACAATGCAATTCCTTCTGAACCGTTCCATCCGCCATCCTTTAGATGGTACTCATTTGATGTTATAGATAAAGTCAAGGCTGAGTTGACCTCAGGGGGATTTGAACCATAGTCGATCAGATATGACACGATCTGAAGTTCGGTTGCTCTGCCAGCTGAGCTAATCATCACTCAGAGATCTAAACAAAGTTGTGTTCACTTCCGAAAGTAAAATGATTTCCGTAGATTCTAGCACTTTGATATATTTAATTGTCGACACCTCAGCCAATCAAAGAATTAGATTACAATAATAACGCACTAAGTGATAAAAAACCCTCTAGGGATCAACTATCTGGAACGTATTGTGCAATAAAACGCACTACGTGATAACGTATTATTCAATAATAATTAGTTGACTTTGACCGCATTTCAGCCGGGACAAAAATAGCTTAATGTATTACGCGAAACGTATTGTACGATAACGTATTATGCGATATTGACTGTATTTACATGAGCTCACATGGTCGGTTATATATGCTCAATTTTTCAAAAATTGCTACATTTACGAAATTGATATTTGTACCTTTTTAAATTTGGAATTTTGGCTATTTAAAGGAGCAAAAGTGACCAGCAGGTGCTACGCACTTAGGATCACGCGCCTGCTTATTGCTTATAACACAATGTTTATTGTTGACATGTTCCTTTTGTCTCTATTACAAATTAGGCCCATGGGTCCATGGATGGATAACAATTGTCAGGTGCCTACAAAATATATTGTGCATGCGATTAAATGTTATCCCTTTCAAAGAGCCTGCAAGTTTTTTTTTATGTGACTGACTTACGAAAGGACATTATTTTAATGAAAATGATATTGAATGAAACATGCTTATAATCATACCTTCAAACTTGAAATTTGAAAAAATAGTGAGATTTTTGAAATTCCGTATTTTGGGGATATAATATAGGGGCCGCGCCAAAGTGATGACACAATTCTAGAGGGTTTAGGGGGTATGAATTTCGTCCTGGATTCAAAATGGCTTAAAACGAAAATTTACGACAACATTTTTAATAATGTTGACTCTTGAAAACATAAAAGCAGTTCAGAAACAACAGCGTAGAATAATCCAACAGAGAATAAATTAATATGTTGAACAGCAGACCTTTACGGGAATAAATGAAAGGAGAGTGATAAATCACTCTCCTCAAAATGCTTAGGAGAGCTGTAGGAGAGTGATTTTGGAAAAATGCAATGTCAATGTTCATTAATAACTGACATCAAAAAGAGCAGATTTGGCTTGTTAATCATCAAGACATAATCAATGTACGATAGTTTTTGCAAAAAAATTAAATAATTTACTGCAGTCAACAATTTAAAAAACATTATTGTTAAAATAATATTTTTACTTTTTGTGAAAAGTTCTACGTTCAAAAAGGTCTACGTTTTTTTCAAAATTAATTTTTTATAATGCCCTCCATTCTTGAAACTCTAAACTGATAGGGCTACAAGGTTAAAAAAGTTTAAAACGAGAGAAAAATATACGAAAAACGCACGCGACATAAATTGTAAACAACATCATTCTATACGATTAACATTATTCGAAATCTATTGTTTGAGAACAATAGCGCATGTATTCCCATAACAACGCGATCAAATTTCATGCCGTTAGTCGAGTGAAATTTTCATTGATGGTCGAATCGAAAAGACGTAGATAAAGTTTTACATCGATATAATTATACACTGCTGATTAAATCATTATATTTAATTGTTTATTAGTTTGAATTAAACTGTCTTCAGTTTGGCTAAAGACAATACATTTTCTTACCAATTTTACTTCAACCATATGCTTCAACGTCAAGAAAACCATAGGCTCAAACTCAATTAAACTCGTTTAACCGTTGGATTATTTAGACTTTTCAAAATAGTTTTGTTTGAAATTGATCCGATACAGTTTTGATAATTTGTTTACCAACTAATTGGAGAATTATTATATTATTATGAAATCAGAAAGGTGTATCAATTGTTTGTAAAAAATCACACTATAATTTTGTCAAGGCGCTCTATTAAACGCTCTCCAAAATTGTAAACAAGGCGCTCGAAGGCGCACGAGAGCGATCGCGCGCCTTTCCCGTAAAGGTCTGGAACAGTAATTAGATTATCAAAGAATTTATACACAGAAAGTAGGGACATTTTCTTAAAATTGGATTTTGCCGTGAGAAAGTGAGAGAAACCGTGAGACCGTGAGAATCAGTGTAAAAGCGTGAGACTCACGGCAAAGCCGTGAGACTTGGAAAGTCTGTTATAATTCAGCACAGTTACTAAATTAGAAAAGACTGTAATAGTCACTCTTAATTCAGAAATTTGTGCAAATTTGCTAGTTGTTCTTGCAATAATTCCATTGTTCCCAAAATGTGCCTGCGACCGGCGGTCCCATTTTATTGAGCCCTGATAATTCTGACCCTGGTTGTTGGCGTTGCAAATCACTTTGAAATATTATGTTGAATTTATAAAATAAACACATTCAAGCTCGGTTATTTACCATGTTTTGGCTCTTAGTTTAATATCTACATATATCTCTAAACTCAATCAATTGTACGATTTTCCCAAATTATTTTCGTTCACTATAATGTCACCTGTGTGAACACTAACAGCGACTGTAGATTCACCAAACTTTACTGTTTAATTATATAGGTTAGGCCGTAAGGCTTCAAGACCATAATTAATATGTTAGACTTTAGGTTAGACAAGAAGGTAGACAAGCTAACAATATTACGTAGTTAAAATTCGACAACCCATCAATAAGTTCAATAACAGTGAGCTGGAAGTGGAAAGGAAAGCAAGAAAATAAAATTGAGTTGAGCCTACTCACCTAGAGCAAGTGTAAAAAACAAAATATGTATCAAAGTAGATAACCAACTTAGCCAATATAGAAACATTTTGAATTATAAAAATAAGTATATAATAATGGAGGTATCTTTGATCTTAATAACAGTATCCCAAAGTTATGAAGTTCATTGGAATTTGTGATAACAAAAAATTCTGAAAATCCACAAAAATGGACGCGCTTACAATTATACCTCTCATTGGCGCAAGGTCATGGATCTCTCTCACGCAAAATCTTCAACAATCTATGCCTAGACTGATTATACACACAATCAACCCGATACATTCATTATGATTTTATGATTTGATTCAAATTCGATTCGATTAGAGTTTGCAACCATCAAACATTTGATCACTGAAGTGAATGATTGTCTTTGAATGAAAATTATGAAGGGGTGGTACGAGAGGGGGCTACATCCGTCTATCTGGGACACCAAGTCCTCTCGTTGAGGCAGAACATTTTTAATTGTAGGGGAATTGTTAATACTTTTTTAAGTATGTTCGCAACTATTTTCTATAAATAGCCCCCTACTCGGGAAAATCCAGGTGTCGCACTATGTATGTAATACTAGGACAACGCCAGTCATTTACAGATGATATCCCGTATAATAATGCCTGAATATGCCAATTCGTGCTAGGTAACTTGTTTTAATATTTAAATAGCTTCATTAAATCCCCTTGACGTGAAAAACTTTGCAAATCAAATCTTCTTATTCAAGGATAAAGAATTTAGAAAGAGATAAAAGATAAAACCATCCATACAAATATTTGTGGATTATATTTTATTATACTATACCAGCAGACAGAATAGAAACAGACTATAATTAAAGCACAATTAATTTTTATTACAATTATACATACAAATCGATTATGTAGACAACATAAATTAAGCTTACACAAAGAATCAAACAATATATAGCAATATTTTTGATCTATATATTAATCAAAAACATAAAACAGACCTACCCTATTATCATGTCTCCAAATTGCTAATTTTGTATAAAATAACACATAGTCTGTTGAAATTTATGAGGTTCAATTTTGTAACCTCTACAGTATTTTTTTCTCCATTTTTCAATCACATCGAATCAACAACGCTTTTGTTTTTATCATAATAATAATTATCTTTTATTACCATGTATTACGATAATATCATTATGAGATAGATATTGTTCTAGTATTTGACTACTATAATCCCATTACTTGATTAAAAGATAGCACACAAAAGTGAAGTCAAAGCTTCTGCAACGCCATCTCTAGATGCTCTAACTGTAAGACGATACATCTGAAAAGAAAATTAATTCATAATCTTAAGATAGATGTTTTTTATGTCGTGAATTTATTCAAAATATTGATTAACTCATCTTGACTTAGTTATAGCACGCTAAGTCAGTCCCTTGTTCACTGAGCAGTACTGACAACGGCCAATGGCCAGAAACAAGTACTTGTCTGCTGCAAATATTAAGATACAGTTGAACCTGTATATGGCAGCCAGCTACGAGAGGTAGATAAATTAACCACTATATGCAGGTGGCCTTTATAAACAGGGCTATTTCAATAAAAACAATTATTTAGGATATTACAAAAGTGACCACTATAGACAGGTGAATGCTATATAGAGGTGGATGCTATAACAGGTTTGATTGTGCATAAAAACACAATTGTTTACATTTGCACTTAACATGCTGATTAACAGCTCTACATGTTCTAGATAAATTGCAACTATAGACAGACTAGAGACTTTTTCCACTTTAATAAATCAATTATATCCTCTCAGATCCCTTTCAATGTTCCATTTTTGACTAGGCCTACAGTACAGTGGTCAACCATGTTAATATCACTCATTTTTCAGAAGCAGTTTCTTACGACTTAACTATTTCACTCCAACAAATCTGTTTGTTTTTTTTGACTGACGTGTCTTTTTCAGGCCTTAAAGCAGTCTTTACAAGAGCGGCTAAACAGTTTTGACTTTCCTAAGATTTTTCTAGAATAAATTGAGGTTGATTGAGCTTGAAGGAATGGAGAGTCCATAACATGGTAAGGATTAGATAAAATTTCAACGTAATGGTTGGTAAAGGATGACAAAGACATTTGATTAAAAAAATCCATGGAAAAAGTTGATTGGATCAAATACAACAAATGCAATGAACAAACAACAAAGTCAGATAAATTTTGTAGAATATAAAAGTCGGGCAAATGTTGACGTTGCGCGGCCGTGACTTAAGTTGCCATTTGACATGATTCATTTGCCAAAGTAAGTTGATTTGAATATCAATTAAACTCAAGTTTTTGGCAAGCAAATACAGGAAAGCATTAAGCGTATTAATACTTACACTATATGTGAGGCCTGGGAAAACATTTACAATACCACGACAAGTCTAACTGTTTATGACATTTTTTAAATGATAAAATTGATAGTGAAGCTACTACGTTCTCTGGTGAATTGCTATGTTACTAAGAATTCTCTTATACTACCGTATCAACGTTATACTAACCTGAGATTGTGGATTTGGTTCCAATCGTAAAAGAAATCCAATTTGTGCGCTTTTAGTTGATAGGATTCCAGCAGCAACAAAGTTATCCGGATTAGGATCTACACCATCCAGAAGCGTCATACCAAATCCAAGAAGCTAGAAAAACATCAACACAATAATATCCATTAGGATATAATGATGGACATGCGACAACAGTGATGAGAGTTCCTCAACCTCATTGAACGTTACATGGCCTGCTTTTCATTGAAATAACTACTGCATGACTCATGACTGCTTGCAATGTTGGTAAAAAGACCATTTAACAGCTGTAACAAACCATTTAACGTTCATGAACTGTTCATGTAAAATTCAATGAAAAACAGGCAATTTAACATTCATGAACTTTTCACAAAATAACTCATGAACAATTCATGAACGGGTTTATGAAGAGTTCACAAGCAATTACACAATGTCCTTGGAGTAAATGAACTGTCTGTGAAGAATTCAATGAAAAACAGGCCAATTAACGTTCATGAACTGTTCATGAACTCCTGAAATGTTCATGTTTATAAGGTGTTCATGAACAGTTGATGGGAGTTCATTAAGTTCATGAAATAACCATAAACAGTTCATGAAATTTTCAAATGTTTTCTCAGGGGTCGCAATAATAAAATGCGGCCTAAAAATAAATTAGTAGAAACAATTTATAGTTTTCTGTTTTATAGGCCAAACATCAAAAAAAAAATTCAGATAAAATTCAAAATAATATTTTAAGATTTGATAAGGCTAAATCTTTTGTAGCCTGCGTGCTGACAGACTTTTTCTTCGTATAGTCTGTCTGCACATTAGCGCCAAATTTAGCATACTGATTGTTCTTTCCACTGCCACTTTTTGGCAGTAAATTGTGATTGGCCAATAAAATATATGAACAATTTGCCAGTATTTTAAAATAAAGGAAATTGAGTAATAACAGGATACCACACTACGTAAATATTTGATTTAATATGAATTCAGTACAAACACTTGGTACGCGATACTCGGCGACAATACGCAGACGGACTATACAAAGGAAAAGTCTGTCTGCACGCAGACTAAATATTTTGTCACAAACTGACCATTACTGTACTGTACCTTGACTTTCATAGCTTCTGTGTTAATTGGTGTTGTTGCTTTTGTGATTTTCTGCGACTCTTGAGCAGGACTGGAATAGAAAAAATTTGTTAGAAATGTATTTACTGTTTTGATTAATGAATATGATGTTAATAATAAAATGGAGTCAAAGACTACAAATTATTTCTGTAACTTGAAGTTTGACGCTTTGTATGATTATCAGACAGTATTTAATATGACGTTATACGTTTTTGTTGATGTTAACAAATTTAGGGTTACCGTGAAACCCCGTTAATATCACGACCCGCCTATTATCACGATTTTTCAGAAACCAGTGACCGCTCTCTATGAAATTCACCTAATTTTACCCGCTTAATACCACTCTCGATAATATCATATCCGCTTTATATCACGATTTCTAGGCGGCTTTTCGATTGAAAACCCGCTTTGTGTCACTTTGAATTCGATCACATACTGCAAGTTATTCAAACAAAGAAGTGCTATTTCTAGGTTGACTTGTGAATTCTACTTCAGAAAGTAATGATCACACGGTTTGTGGTTCTTTAGAAATTGAACACAAGTACTGTATTGGTGCGTGTTTCTCTTCTTTCAGTACATGATAGATACATGGTTGGTTTCCTGATTGGCGGAAAATTTTCTTTTAGGCTTCACTCTTTTTAGCCATAGATAATAAAACAAACAAAAAGTTGATAATACTTAAAAAAGAAAGTGTGATAATAAATTTAGGGTTACCTCACACTTTATAATTAAAGGGAGAATACTGACCGGGGAACGTTGCGCGCGGAACTTGAATTCTTCATACCAAATTCAAGTACTCGTTTTGAAACAGAGTTGGCCTCGCCTTAATTCTATTGTTTTGAATAAAATAATCAAAAACACGAGACAGGAACAAATGTCGAAGCCGTGAACTGGTGACAATCATCAACGAATCAATGTTTTTAAACAACGATTTATTCCATGCATTTAACTCAGATTCGCATAGTTTTATTGAATTATCACATTAGTTTGCTTTTGGTATATTTATCCTTGGTTATATTTACTGAAGTTGCCTTGTTATTAGTTGGCAAGCTTTTATGGTCCGATCGTTACATCAACAAAAACATGAAAAAGAACGATAGTCGATACGCAAGATGACCTAAGATGTCAAGAAACAATTTGGCTTTATAACGAAAATCAAAATGTTAAACAAGGTTCTTGTTTAGTGTTACTTTCGTTCAACATATCAATCGAACTGATCGAACTAAAAACGCTCCTGCACATCATACTTTTTATACTGTTGATCACATAGTAAACAATACATTAAAGTCCAGAACGTGATAAAAATGAGTACGTAGTATAGCTCCCAAATTGTGATTTTAATTTGTTCATTTGAAATACTTTACCATAAAATCAACATAAGGCCAGAATAATAAAACGAAGCTCACTCACACGCACGGCAGCTTTTCTCAAAGCTTTGTTCAAATTGATGACGTATGAGTTGGTTGAGCGCGCAATGTTCCCCGGTCAGTATTCTCCCTTTAATGACTTCCTCTGGGATATAGAAAAAGAACATTACAATAGTGCACAATTATTATCAAGATTATTTGTTTAATTAGATTTGCGCGAGTGAGCGCTGCCTGATATTTTTGCCTCGAATAATCAATGATTAGTAATTATAGTTACTCTTTAACAAAAGTAATTGTATTTTGGTAATTTACAAGAATAAATGTTGGAGGAATAATTATAACAGTGATTGATTACAAGAAGTACAACATTTGTAATTGATTGCTGGTTCAGAACAAAAACAAGCAATACAAAAAGACAGAGTTTAGAACAAAACAAGCAGTAACTATACATGTCTGACTATTGTATAATCGACAACTACTAATAATCGATACTATGTAAATATTGTACACAAATAGAATGTGACATAAAACTAAGTTTGTTTATATATCTTTATTGAAGTCTTAATCAATCAATATCAATCAATCAATATCAGTCAGTCAGTCAGTCAGTCAGTCAGTCAGTCAGTCAGTCAGTCAGTCAGTCAGTCAGTCAGTCAGTCAGTCAGTCAGTCAGTCAGTCAGTCAGTCAGTCAGTCAGTCAGTCAGTCAGTCAGTCAGTCAGTCAGTCAGTCAGTCAGTCAGTCAGTCAGTCAGTCAGTCAGTCAGTCAGTCAGTCAGTCAGTCAGTCAGTCAGTCAGTCAGTCAGTCAGTCAGTCAGTCAGTCAGTCAGTCAGTCAGTCAGGCAGTCAGTCAGGCAGTCAGTCAGGCAGTCAGTCAGTCAGTCAGCGAGTCAGTCACAGTGAGTGAGTCACAGTGAGTCACAGTGAGTGAGTGAGTGAGTGAGTCAGCCAGTCAGTCAGTCAGTCAGTCAGTCAGTCAGTCAGTCAGTCAGTCAGTCAGTCAGTCAGTCAGTCAGTCAGTCAGTCAGTCAGTCAGTCAGTCAGTCAGTCAGTCAGTCAGTCAGTCAGTCAGTCAGTCAGTCAGTCAGTCAGTCAGTCAGTCAGTCACAGTGAATGAGTGAGTGAGTCGGTCGATCAAATAAACTTCATCAATGGTCAGTACTTACTTGCTAATCTGTTTCCATCTTGCAATAAAATCAGTCGGTGCCATTGTTGCCCCTTGTGTAATTTTTGATAGAAAAAGTGGGAGTTTAAGACCGTGTCTCTGATGACTTCCATGGACACTGAAATAGATTTTAAAATATAAATTAAAATCACAGAAACTGACACCACTAACTAACAGTTAACACCAAATGTTAGATTAGCGATGATAATCAAAAACTATGATCATTTTACAAAAACACTTAGTGCTTTGAGGGGTTTCTAGCAGTTAATCAGTCCTTAGTGTGAAACATCCACACTTATAGACGCAGTTGAGACATTAATATATTAAAATATCCATTTAACTAACTAAATCGAGATAAGTTTTTTTCTAAGTATCCTTTATTTTACAATAAACAATTAAAGCAAATATTCAAACTATTTAGAACCTTTCAAATCCTATAATTCCGTCAAAATATGAGAAGATTCACAACTTTAAAACCATACAGTGTAACCCGCTTAAGTGAAATTCCCGGTTATCTGCAACCTGAATCTGAAAACCTTTAAACTATTTTATTGTCAAATGATTACTACGCAATTTCGGATAAATGCAACTGGAATCGTTGGCAATTCTTACTTGCACTTAAGCGGGTTACACTGTATTCTGTTTTACATCGAAAAAACATTCTATTTACCCGCTCGTTTACAAGAAAAACATTTAAGCATAAAGACAAGTAGACGTAATTAGATTTCCCAAAAATCTGCAACAATAATTTGCTCACAAATAACATTAAAGAAGAGATGAATGGATGGTTTAACTGGATACCCTTCAAGGAATCCAATACTTACTCAAAAGAGATTTCAACAGTTGGTTGTTCTGTAAATTCACTAACACATTCGACATTAATTAACTGTTGCATCTGCGCACCACCATCTATAATTTGATTGGTTGGCTGCGCACTGGTGTTGATTTCTGATGGGACGTTGTTAAGTCAACAACAGTACAGTACAAATAAAGTTAACACAACCGTTAAATACGCCTATCGTAAAGTGAAACCTGTATATAACAATCAGTTACGAGATGCAGAGACATTAAGCACCCTGTGAAAGTGGCCTTTAGATAATACAGGATTGGTTAGTAGAAAATATTGTTTTAGACATTATATAGACAGGTGGCTGCTGTATAGAGGTGACCGTTATAACAGGTTTGACTTTATAGAACCATAATCTGGGGATTTTCCCTGGGGTCCCAGTGATAATGTATTATACAATATTGACTGCATTCAAATGTTCTGCTTTACAGCACTGCACCCTATGTTCACAATCTTTTGTTCACAATCAGCAATACAAATTTACACCTTTTCGTACAACTGCAAATTAGAAATAACTATTAACAATATTTACAAATAGTATGTGTGCACAAAAACTGGTAGCTCAGTGACAGAGTGTCCACATTTTGTGCGGGAGACTGAGGTTCGATTCCTTGTTTGTGAACACATGTTTGTATTTGCCTGTTAATGTGTGTATGTCCTCCCAAATAAACAAGTACTTGTGCTTGAAACTGGCTATTAGTTATCATGTAGTTAACTGAAAAATGTAATTAATATCAAATCAGGTTAACGAACAATTGTGGAAAGGATACGAGTTGACAATGCACCTTCGGTGTGAACTTCTGATTTGAAATTGGTAAGCGGGTAAGACGTTTTATTACCAAAGAAAACACCGAATCGACCTTAAGAAAATTACATCAAAAATGAAAGAATATGAGTGAAATGTAATGTTTATAAATTAAAATATTATAGATTTGAAACAAAGATGAGGCAATAGCCTTTTCCCCAACTCGGAGATTCACACGTTTATTTTGCAATCATCAGACGGTTTACTAAAATAAAAACAGTAAACTGTATGATGATCACAAAATACACGCTTAAAACTCTGAGTAACCGAAAAGGTTTTTGCATCATCTTTGTTTCAATTCTATATTATGCTCTGTTTTAACAAATATTGACCATTCTTACATACATGTGTTTACCTCATATATAATATATTATAACTTGAAGTATTATAATTAAAATATAATACAACATGAGGTGAACACATGTATATGAGAGTGCTCAATGTTTGTTAAGACAGAGCATAATATAGAATAGGCACAAAGATGAGGCAAAAGCCTTTTCCGTTACTCGGAGTTTCATGCGTATACCGTTTGATGAACACAAAGTAAAGGTGAGAAACTCTGAGTAACGGAAAAGGCTTTTGCCTCATCTTTGTGCTCATTCTAACTTGAAGAATTATAATTTTGATTATTTTCTAGCCAAACCTTCAAATATGGGATGGGGGAGGGGGGGTTATAGAAAATTGAATGCAACTAAATGATTGATTCTGATGTTAAACAAGTGCCATTAAAATGGATTCAGTGTGAAAATTGTCACATGACAGCAAGTTCTGTATAATATAGCTCAGTAGCGAACAGGTTGTAAAGAGTCTGAAAAGTGACCAGTAAGCCTTATTAAAAGGGGAAAACTTGACTGATGGGCTCTACACGCTCAAAGTCATGTGCATGTTTGCCGTTTGTATTATTGTTTCTGTGCCTGAAACTGTGCTGAAACTTGAAATTTGAAGCCATTCTGAAGCCATGACTGATATTGATCGTTGACTTTACGCTAAGCATAATTGAAGTTGAGCTCCTAGCGACTGCAGGTCAATGTTGCTCCTTTAAATGTTTCTTTTGCTAAATCCAAGATTACGAATTAATAAAATTATGCAGAAGACCTATTATTATCATATCGTATCGCATGCAACTAGTGGGCAAGAAATCCAAACTAAAAATACCCCTGTCTTGAATTTACCTATGTGTGCTTTGAAATCAGATTTGATACCGATTTGGATTACTTCATTTTCAAATAGAACGCCATTGTTTTTACAAATGAATCTATGGTAAAATAATGAACACAAATCAATCAAAAAGTAATGTCACTAGGGGAAGGAGGTATCTGTAGTTTTGCCCAAAACAATGGGCGTGGCATGGCATATGCGCATTTGGGACCTCCACTTCATCGATACTTTAAAACTTACACAATATTTTGCAATTGAATGTCTAAATATTTAATAATGACCAGCAATTGTAAATATATCATGATCAAATTTTAAAAGTCTATAATTTTATCAAGTTTAAATTTATTTCAGATTTTGAACATGTAAAATATTGATCCAATAAAAGTTATCAAAAAAATATTTAAAAAAAAATTGCCAAATTTTTTTTACCAAAATCTCTATTTGGGATAGCAATATTTTTCAAAATCTCTACAGCTAATATGTTAGGAATACACTTACGCGTTGGCATTTCGTTCTGCTGCAGAATCAATAACCAGTGGTCCACTGCTTCCATTGTTTGCATGGGGTGTGTCAACAGGGGTATCAAAAATATCAACCAACGGTGCTAGAAACAAATTAGAGAACTCATACCAGTCAAACCTGTTATAACAGCCACCTGTCTATAGTGGTAACTCTTGCAATGTCTGAAATAGTATTGTCTACCCCTGTATCCCTGTATATGAAGGCCACCTGTATATAGTGGTCAGTCTATATATCTCTGATAGATGGCTGTTAACTTTTGATTTTAGAAATAGCAGTTAATTGTCTCTCCAGTATGCGTGCTCAAACCATGGCCGCCAAGAGGGAGTCAAGTGGGGAAATTTCACTGGGGCCCGGACAAAGTATATTTCCCTGGGACCTGCAAGATTTTTTGCTGCATTTTGATTGTGAATATGAGAATAAATTTGGAAACATGTTTTTCAATTGGAGAAAAAGAAAGCTTCAAGAGGCATATTTGAAACTGCATGGCCTGCAAGTTTTCTTGTCGGTCCTGGCCTTAACTCTCTGGTTCTGCGAGCGAACAAAGGGATAGAACTTCTTGATTATGGCTGACAATCCAAAATACCTAGCAGCAAAATAAAGTGACAGAAATATATATGAAATGATTAATATTACCAATACAGTCAAATCTATGATAACAGCAGGCACCTTGATACATAGACCACCTGTATATAGTGGTCACTCTTGCAATGTCTAAAATAGCAGCTTCTAGACAACCTTGTGTACAAAGGTCACTTTATCTACCTCCCATAGCTGGCTGTTATATACAGGTTTCACTGTATAGCTTAAAATAAGCCTTCGTATTATCAGAGTTGCTCCTGTTCTGTTTGTAAGCTAGAAGTCACTCACTTACCTGCGGGTGCATTGACTGGAGGTGAAGATGGCGTTATAAAGCTCTAAGTAAAAATGATAACAAGATAATCTGTTAATAAACAATTTAGACGAGTAAAGTGAAATGTACAATCAAAAGAAAAAAAGAATGTTTAGAAACTATTAAACATAGCTAAAAGGGATGTTCGTAAGCGCCCGATTTTCCAGGCTGACATTTTCTGAAATCTCCAAGCTGTCATATGCAACCTTCAACACGGCTTTTTACCCAGAGTGATCATGTGACAATGTTTTTTAAGCGGCTTTCTGTTTTGCATAACGTTATGAAAGATACTGTTTCGACCTTATTAATTGTATAACCTTTATTTTTGATACCAAAGTTCAGCTTCTGCCGAATTCCAAGAACACATCAACTCAGTTGAACCATTTATCATTGTTTATACAAGTATTAATTGAATTATTCAACATGTGTAACTCATTACTAAGTAATGATATTCATAGATGAATAATATTGATAAAGTCGGTTTCAAATGAGCATGACAAAGAGGCTCAGCATACCTTGAGAGGTTGCGGACTGACGTTATTAACAGGTGATTGCGCAGGTGATGATGCCTCGGCTTCAGTCTCTTCTTCGTCTTTGTCCTCCTCTTTACCTTGTTTCTTTTTCTTCAGTTTAGCAAGTAACGATGATGAACGTTCTGGGAATGGAGGCATTTCCTCAAGAACTATAAGGTAATCATACAATTTGTAATCAAAAGAGGACCAAGACTTAGGCAAACAACATCAACTTTCAAGCAACAAGTCTGGTTGAAGCAATCTTCAGAAGGGCAGCTTAATGGGTACAGCTTTCTCAAGAATTTTCTAGAACAACTCAGAGGATCCCCTTAAGATACTTGCTCCTGCATAAGTTAGTTTTTATGAAAGTTCCTGTTGCACCGTCAAACTTAAATTGCAAGTTTGATTGTATTTTCTAACCTAGTTTTGTGTCGTGTTGATATAGTGGTTTGGAGTCTATTCTCTAAACCAATCAGATTGCTTGTTAATATACAACGACAAACAGGGTCCGACAAAACCCAGCAACCTGGCAACTAGGTTTCCAGAAAACTTGCCAAAATTCAGAAGAAAATTTAATTTGATTCATTTTCCTCCTTCAAATTTAGAAAAGTGACAATTTTATAAGGAACGCTTCAGATGAAAATTTCACAGAAGTTGTTTGAATAAAAAGTCAGGTTTCCGGAAGAATGAAACATTTGTCGGACCCTGATGACATAATAACATATATGTTTTGTTTGTATCCTACAATAGCATAATACTGCCCCTCTCAAATAGTATATAATGCAGTATTTCATACCAGTAGCCAATACATCTTGAGTGGCGATTGAACTTAGTTGCAAATATTCAATGGCTCTTTGTTGTAATTCTGTATCAGCATTTCGCACATTATTGTCACTGCGCAAAATCTGTTGAAAACGTAAGAAATTAATAATAATGATAACTATATACTACCTATTTAAGCTGTTTGCAAATTGCGCACCAAATAAAGTATTATTATTATTATTATTATTATTATTATTATTATTATTATTAATATTTATTAATATTATTATTATTATTATTATTATTATTATTATTATTATTATTATTATTATTATTATTATTATTATTATTATTATTATTATTATTATTATTATTATTATTATTATTATTATTATTATTATTATTATTATTATTATTATTATTATTATTATTATTATTATTTTTATTTTTATTTTTTTTTATTTTTACAAAAACAAAAACTACAAACTTCTGATTTTTGGTCAATTCAGTCAGATGTCTCACCCCTACCTTTCTTGTACACTAGACAAAAGTCAAAGTGTGATGGCTGTCGTTTCAGTACGCATAAAATGTTCGATTAGGCCAAAATAGTTTTTCTATTGTAATTTGTACTTGTCATTATATGTTCAGGTCCATTAGTATGATAAACCCTTCAATTTGCTGTTGACTTTTGAAATTAAGCGGACGCTATTTTGTTTGAGTAAGATCAAATAGCCAGATACCGTGGCTTCAAAATTTGAGGTGATTCTAAATGGAACGCTCTATGCAGTCGTTTACATTGATCAGAGGGCATTACCTAAGAGTCTATTCATTAATGTATGTTATTACTAGAACGAGTTACAATTTTTCATTTGTTGTCAGTTATTGAGTCATAACACATACCGCTTGAATTGTAGGTTTGATTTCAGGGAATAAATTGATGAATTTGATATACGTTGACATCAATAACGCTCTTGTTGGCGAATTGCAAAGAGTGTACTTGCTATGAAGCAGTTGAAACTGAACAGTAGGGCTAAAACACAAACAGGAGTACACATAAAAAGATAACTAAGTAGCAATAGCACAGTAGGTATACTGTTTACATATAACGTCACCTGTTAAAACGTCTGAACATACTTTTTGGAAGATCCCTAGGGGTGTCGTTACAGACAGTTTACAGACTGTGCAGTGTATGTAATGAAGATGTTTACACAACAGCAGGGTCTGACAAAAGGTTCAGCCTTCTTGAATCCTAGAGGCATTTCCCGGTCCCTGCACAGCATAGCAATATATCATAGCAACATAATGTAGCCGGTGTCGCCCTACTGATAACCTCTATTTCTAAAGTTCTAAAGGAGTGGCTCTTTTTGCTGAGAGCTCTTTATTGATCTCAGCCGCGACACTGCAGATCAATTTCAACAGATTTCATGGCAGATAGGCCTAGATTATGAATGCGCAATGATGCGCCACAGCTACTCACAATGCAATTCCCTCTGGACCATTCCATCCGCCATCCTCAGATGGTACTCGTTTGATGTTTTAGATAAAGTCAAGGCTGAGTTGACCTTCAGAGGATTTGAACCACAGTCGATCAGATATGATCTGATCTGAACTTCGGTTGCTCTGCAACCTAAGCTAATCCTAATAATATATCATATCAACATAATGTAGCCGATGATCAGGGTCAGAGAATTCAACAGGAATTGTCATATTACCGAGAGTGATAATAAGCGGCTTAAATTAGTTAAATTTCATAGAGAGTGGTCATTGGTTTCTACAAAATGACGATAACAGGCGGGTTATGATTTTACCAGCATTGCACTGTACCTTGAACGTGGATCACCAGCAATGAGATTTCCAAATTCACCCAAGATGTATCCTCCGACTTTGATCATATTTTCATGACAATCGAATGACTGTAATGCTTCAAACACTGTTTTAGCTGCATAGCCTTGGATATCATCACGGTTGATGATTACTTGAATAACACGGTACCATACCTAATATATTAAAAGTATCACATCGTTTTTTAGAATAATCAATAATATTACATTTACAGTCATTCATGACTTAAATTCACCCCTTAAGCACAAGTACCTGTTTATTGGGGGACATTAACAAATTTACATACAAATTATGCGACAAACAATTAACATGTGTGCACTGACGAGGAATCGAACCCCGGCCTCCAGCACAGAGTGCGGACACTCTGCCACTGAGCTACTAGTGCACGCTAATTAACACTGATCAATTAGTATGGCAGCCTTAAGGAAGGATATAAACAAATTTGGTAGCAATATATAGTGATATTTTTTTGTCGATACTTATAGACCATATAGCCGCGGAAAACAGTGGGCTTATGTAGTGGGTTTCTCCAAAATGTCCTAATCAGACTTTGAAAAGTCCTGATAGCTGTGATAAGCGGACCAATTTTCACCAGGATTTTCAGTTTGAGTCTACATGCGAGGGAAATATGGACTAAAATTCACCCATGTTTTATAAATCCTCTTGTTCTGTAAACGCAGCCTGAAAATCTAGGATTTCAGAAGGTAAATAATTTTGTTGACAATGGATCAGGATAATGTCATTTACTATGGTAACACATTATATTGTAATATATTTTCTGTGTGCACTCTTGCCAGCTAATTATTGAGAAAACAACTTTGATTATCTTATTAATAACTTAGTTTCTGTACTGGAGGACATAGTTGCGATAACTAGAATACCGGTAAAGTTGTTCAATTAAGTACTTGGCACTTACGGCCTATCAATAACTAAAAGTAATAAGTATCGATCTATACCTCTTCACCAACGAAATCTCCTCCAACGCGAATGAGTTCAAGAATGGTATCAACATACCAGGAGTAATCAGTGGCATATTTCTCAGCAAGTATTGCAATTTTCAATACCTAAAATCCACAAAAAATTAAAATAAAATATTTAGAATAATACCAGTATGACCAGGGTCCGACAAAAGGTTCAGCCTTCAGGAATCCTATGGGCATTTCAACTTTTTCTTCTGAATTTTCTTCTCGATGTTTGACCAGAAAATCATTAAAAACATCAATTTTCTTCTGAATTTTGTCTAGCCTTCCGGGATCTAGGATCACAGGATCCCCACTTTTGTCGGACCCTGAGTATGACGTTACACGTTGTAGTTTGAATGAGTTATCACTTAGTAGGCCTATATGATTGCTAGTTATTATCGAACGCTATAATTTATGGAATGCTTTGCCACAGTCACTAAGATTGATTACACATTATCAGCAATTTAAATCTAGCCTGAAAACATTTGAAAAAAAAAAAAAAATATTGTATAATTAAATGTATTTACTAATTTATATTTCTTTTTCAAAAATGTACAGTCCTTAGAATATTTTATATAATTAAGGACTTAAATCATATATATTATATTTTTTATTGATTTCTAACATCATGTCAACAACAACAAAAATTGATCAATAGAGGGCTACGAATTACATCAGACAATTGCACTTGCGTGGTCCTGGACAACCAGAAATTACTCATTCGTTATTGTGGCTGGTGACTTTCTGATACCCTTCTCGTATTCTCACTATGTCGAGTGCTGTGAAATTATCGGACTGTAAAACACAGTGCCAGACTAACCCATGGCCAGGCTAGGCAGCGGTAGCCATAAACCTCATTAAAATTAATGCTGTGTTCATAGAGATCATGAAAATTTTGATTTTTTCAAATAAAAATCAGGAAAAAAACAATCATTCTCCACCGTCAGTATCCATTCCGGGGTATCCATTACAAACAAACCATGAATGCCAAGCTGGTAGTTTACCTGGTTTCACAATACCCTAATACAGGTCTCCTTGTAATTGAGAGCACATCTGTCACAGGAAATTTAATATGAACCTGGTAAAGCTCATTGACCTGACTTGAATTCATAATCAAGTAAATTAATAATTTGATAAGTCTATAATGTAATCATGCTACATGAGTTCCAAAACAATATTCAGATTAGGTGCCACTGATATGTCTGCGCATTTATCCAATAATATATAATAGTATTATTTCGCCAGTGCGACGTGCATAAAACACGGACAGACAACAAATATACATATAATTTATTTACAAACAGACACTACTATTAAATATAGCGATTATATCATACCATTTCTTCTCGTATCGAATAATCAGCTGTTTTCAAATAATCCAACATTTCCATGACAATAGCCATCGCATTTGAACTATCACACATTGCATAAAGTAAATCTACAGCTCGTTGTCTTACACTAATATCTCTTTCCGTCTAAAATAGAAACAATAGCAAAGTATTATTATGTATTAGTTCGTTTCAAATCCTGAACGGCAACAGCTTTCACTTTTCATGTAGGCCTATGCATCTTCAGGGTCTGACAAAAGTAGGAATCCTTGAATCCTAGATACCGGAAGGTTACAGCAAATTCAGTAGAACATTGATATTTGTATGATTTATTGGTCAAACTTCAATCAAAACTTAAAAAGAGAATTTTGAAATGACTCTAGGATTCCAGAAGGCTGAACCTTATGTCGGATCCTGTGCATCTTAAAGGAATCAAACATTTTGCGCTGGTAAACTGTTACTATTTGCCAAGTGTTATCGGTTTATCCTAATAATAGGATATCATAAAAACATTATCAAAATCTCTTAAGCAGCATTATGATATTATCGTTATTGCCTATATTGTACTTACCTTGAGGGCAGTGATGACTGTTTCTTGATGCTTTCTGACAGCATCGACAGAGAATTCAGAGTTCGACATCAAGCACAGACTTTCTAATGCTAAATATCTGCAAAATGTGAAGCAAATAATCGTTTTACTGGAGGCTACATATTTTATTCATTGATGTCAGTCCAGAAGAATCTCAATAGCACAATACCAAATCCAGAAACAGAATTCACATCATTTTACAAGGGCCTAGATGTTGTGTAGTAATGAATAAACTTGACATTTACAATTTAATCTTCGTTGTTGTTTTATAAAATTACAACAGCAAAAAGTTGTTTACACAATACACAGCCTATAATGCCTATGACTGCCATACATGGTAGGTTTCCTATTTCCATTGGTTAATACTGACCCTGGGATTAACTACCAGACAAGATCAGGGTCCGAAAAAACTGGAAACATGGCAACTACCATATGTTTCTAGAAGGTTGGTCAAAAATCCAAAGAAAATTGGAACATTCTTTTTATTTTTCTCTTCAAAGTAGAGAAATTAAAATATTTCCAGGATTTTTCAGTATGTTTTTGAACAATAATCAAGATTTCTGGAAGAAGGAAACATTTGGCAAAAGAAACCCTCGCATACCAGATTACTGTCCCAGTATAGTGTAATTCGAATGCGTAAAAAGTTACAAATATCATTACGCTGGGATGGCTATCAGGTATGCTATAGTGGTATCCCAGAATAAGTATCATATAGGTTGGCTACGACATGACTTACCGCAAATTTGTTTCTCTGTGTGTAAGATATTGTCCTAATTGATTACATGCTCTCACCAGTAAATGTTGCTCACTGGAATCAATTGAACAAAATACAATTATCAAAAGGGGAGCACATGACAGGGAATGGACAAGAAAGATGCAAAGTTGAGTGCATCGTACAGTGCGTCCAAACTGCTCTAGCCACCACCTGTATAAACCTGTATAGAGTGGTCACCTGTCTATAATGGTCATTTCCATAATATGACTAAGCAGTATTCTATGAGCTCATTCTTTATCTTTTATTGTAGTATTGTTTTATATTGTCTTAAACTGCCAAAGGATAAAATTGATGTTGTTTATTCCTCTGGAAAATGATAACAATAACATGATAAACTCTGAGGAAGCTTATTGAAGCAGTCATGTCTAGAGTGGACATGACAACAGATGGAAAAGTTTTCCGTATCACAATGATGAACCTTCTGTTTATATAGCCAACACTCAAATGCCCTGACTGCAAAAGCAAAATTTAGGGAGTACCTGTTTTAGCATGTTCGTCAACTGTGTTGTTCGATTGTGAAACCTTCTGGGATTGAATTTATTATGCTTCATAATTTTGAAGAACTGATCTTAAAATTACAGAAATTTGACTTACTTTGAAGCAAGATGCATGGATTTCAAAACATAAAAAACATGAAATCCAAAAATAATGAATTTTAAATAAGAAAATAATCATGATACGATTGAAAACCGTCTGATTTTGTGCTGGCCTTCCGGGGACCAGGTTCCCAGGATCCCGCACTTTGTGACAGGCTGTTCAAGTTCAATATAAAAGTGTTGATTATGAGGTCATATAAAATTGACCACTATAGACAGGTAATATTTAACACATAGAAGTCATCCAATTTGATATGATACTAATATCTAGAATATTGATGAAGTGATCATTATATAGGCAGGTGTCTGATGTATAGAGCAGACAATTTTGACCATTACAGGCAGGTAATATCTACCGTATCTACTGTGTTTGTTTGTGTATAGATGAAGTGACCACTAGAGACAGGTAATATATGTATAGAGAAGACATGTTTGACTGTAACTGCATTGGTTATCAAATAATGAATGTGAAGCTATGAATTACAAGGTCCTAAACATTACACAAAGTGCAACATAGTGAGAAGCATCAGAAAACCAAAAGCTGCATCGGCAAGTCATTTTCTAATGCTTTTTTAATGTTCTCACAGTCGCGTGACTGCAGTTATCAGACTGTAATTCATAGCTTCCTATTGTTTGGTTCCCGAAAAGAGTTTTTCTTAAGATATTTTTGTTCATAAATTTGTCGTTTGACTCTTGAAAGCTGTGTATTAATCGATAACTCCTAAATGCATTCGATTTAATTTGATCCTAAATGCATATTGTTTCGTTGTTTATTATTTTATTGTTTAATTCCAGAGTTTGCATAATAACCTGCCAATCATAACTAAGACTCTAACAGCACATTCAAATTCCAACACATCACGTCATAATAAATTATATAGCATACCTATCCAAATGAATGATGAGATTAATAGCTTCAAATAAAATAGAATTCTTTGAATTGGAATGTTGTACTTTCTTTGATTTGGGTGGCTCCTGCATAACAACCATAAAAAATAATTATCAGTTCAAGAGTTATTACTACCACAACAAGAATTTAACAAATACAGAAATGGAAGTAACAGAAAATGCGCAATTATGCAACTGCCGCACAAAGGAGAAGTGTCCATTAAACAATAGATGCCTTATGGAAGGATTAATCTACAACGCCAAAGTGACTACCCCGGAAGACCAAGAGGGTAAAAATTACATCGGTCTAACGGAAAACTCTTTCAAGACACGCTACACACAGCATACAATCACATTCCGGCATGATAAACATACACACAACACGCAACTATCCAAATATATTTGGGAACAGAAGGACAAAGCCACCGACTACAGCATCGAATGGACAGCTCTATCGAGAGCAAAGCCATACAATAATATAACGGAAAGATGCCAGCTATGCCTGGCAGAAAAATATCATATCATTTGTTCCAAAAAAGCAATACTTAATAAAAGATCTGAGTTAATTTCAAAATGTAGGCACGAGTATAAATTTTATTTCACTAATTATAAATCGACTAAAACATAACCTGTAACAATTAAATGCCGCATAGGAAACAATCACAAAGAAAACATGCACATTGCGATACAATAGGCTTTATCCCATTTAACAATAGCTGCGATTTATGTAAGTTTATATCAAAGGTACCATGTATGTGTTTTATTATCTATTTTTAACTGTCTGATGATCGCAATAAAGCGTGAAAAGAAACAGTAATAGTTACAAGTTCAAGTTACAGTAATAAAATGTGTAGTCTTTGACTCCTCTATTTATATTATTATTATTATTATTATTATTATTATTATTATTATTATTATTATTATTATTATTATTATTATTATTATTATTATTACATAAGGATGGTGACTAAGTCAAAGAAAACACATTCTTAATTTCTGTTACTATAGTTTCACGCAGTGTGCGATCATCAGACAGTTGATACTCATGTACTTGAGTATCAACTGTCTGATGATCGCACACTGCATGAAACTATAGTAACAGAAATTAAGAATGTGTTTTCTTTGACTCAGTCACCATCCTTATGTATTACAGCTCTGCCAATGTTTAATCAGTATTGAGCACTATACCATCTGACGATAGATAAATCTATCTTTATTATTATATTATTATTATTATTATTATTATTATTATTATTATTATTATTATTATTATTATTATTATTATTATTATTATTATTATTATTATTATTATTATTATTATTATTATTATTATTATTATTATTATTATTATTATTATTATTATTATTATTATTATCATTATCATTATTATTATTATTTATTATTATTATTATTATTATTATTATTATTATTATTATTATTATTATTATTATTATTATTATTATTATTATTATTATTATTATTATTATTATTATTATTATTATTATTATTATTATTATTATTATTATTATTATTATTATTATTATTATTATTATTATTATTATTACTTTTAAATTGATCTCTGAAGCTACAATACAGACCTGTGCCTTGCTGAGTATTGTTTCTAAACATTCAACCAACTTCCCAGATTGAGCATTGTCTTCTACAATGAAACAAATGAACAAAACACTTATAATTAAAAAAGCAGATACCAGCCATTCAACACACATAAGGCCTACCTACTCTAAAAAAAACACTAACCAATCACCCGAGTGAAACTGTCGGAATATTGTCGGAAATCAGACCATCATGTTTGCGACTCTATTAATACGTAATATAATATTGTCATAAAACAAACAGTTGTGTTTACTACACTGAGTTTCACGCCAAAGCAATCATCAGCCAATCTATTCAATACGATTCCATCAATCTATATTAAATTCAATTAAATAGATTGCTTGATGATCTCTTGGCGTGAAACTCAGTGTAGCAAACACGACTGTTTGATTTCTGACAATATTATATTATATATTAAGAAATGTTCTATTGAATCATAGATGACGATTAAGATTAATACATATTTTAATTTAATATATGTATATTATAGGTTACCTGGTATGGGAAGACATTGAAGTAGCTTTAAAAGCTTTACCGATAGCCAAGGGGCAGGAACAAAATAATATGTATAGTCCTGAAGATCTGTATATGACGATGTCACAATCTGAAAAGGTAATAGAAAAAAAATTTGCATGATAATTACAACTGCCGCACTCTATGATAATATTTTATTAGATCCATCTTTGGTAGTGTTCAAAACTTTTGGAAACTTTTCATTTTAAATAAACAACATCTTTCTTTCTTCTAAAGTCGTCTAGACTTCTGGAAGCTTAAGAGAATTTGAATTTATGCAACTCGTATAAAATAGTCAACTTACTCTGCTTAAACGGTTGATGGCCAAATTAACACATCCTTTATAATCATCTGGATATTTGACGACAAGATCTTGCAATAAACTAATCGATGCAGTGACTACTCCCTGTAAACAAAACATTAGGCAAATTAAACATTTGAATCAAAAAGCAATTACATATTCTACACTGGTGATTCACTGACACCAGAGATTTTAAAAAGGTAGGAGCCACCAAAAAGCTATTTCTAAGAAATTGTGATTTAAACTCTTTGCTTGTGTCTCCCAACATTCATAGTCTAGTAAATGCCAACCCAAACACGGCAATCATACATGGTAGCCCTTTAGCAGTACCATCGAATTTTTTATAAAGTTCACTTCTATGCAGCGACCATCTGTCTATAGTGGTCACTCTTGGAATGTCTGAAATGGTATTTCTATTGAATCAACCCTGTAAATAAAGGCCACCTGCATATAATGGACAATTTATCAACATCTGGTAGCTGACTATTATATACAGGTTTCACTGCACATAAGATGAAAAAACACATGAAGAAAATAGACTGAAAAATTAAAAACATCTAGAGTCAAAATTGGTGTCTCTGTTTGCTAGTCTTGTATTTGGCATTTGGCGCTTGGCTGATGGGGTGATCTGTGTAAGTTGTAGGTAGTAGGCAATGAGGCATGTCACCACCCCATCAGCAAGCCCCATTCACAATGCTAAGTTAGTGGAATTCCTAATCATACCTACCAATAAAATATGTGGAGTTGAGGGTGGGAGACAAATCATTGAAACCTTGGAATGTGATTTCTCAAGGCGAATAGCTGTTGTAGCAGTTATATTGTCCCAATGCATTGAGCGCACAAGGAAGTATTTGAGTGTTGGGTCCGCTACACTCATTTTGAGGCCCCACCTACCAATGCGTTAAGCCATACCCTTCTTCATAGGTGTTTTATACCTCAGCTAATTTTAAACTCATTTAAAATATATTAAATTACAATATATATAAAGACAGAAAAAGACTGATATCCGCCCAAAAGACTGAACAATCTCATGTCTGATTAGTACAGTAGCACAAATGCTTAATGTATTTTTTTAAGCAAAACATTATCCATATTTAAATTTAAAATAGAAAAAATCAATATTATCAAAGTTTTGTAGATTAATGTTAACATTTTATTTGTTTGTTCCAAACTTGACTTGTAAATCAAAGCTCATTTAGTAGTAGCTCCTTTGTATTTAGGCACTTCATAAATGGTAGTCATTTTTAAACTGTCTACCCTGCTGATTGCTCCTGTCATGCTTTATTGACAAATATATATTTATATCTATATATTTGATAAAAAATATATAATAAAAAAACATAATAAAAAAACATGATTAAAAAAAAAATAAAAAATAAAATTATTAATTATTATTAGGCCTATTATATTTAGCTCTATCAAATGATATCGAGCGCTATTTTTTGCTATTAGATAATATCTAATACAGTCAAACCTGTTATAACGGTCACCTCTATATAGCGGCCACCTGTCTATAGTGGTCACTCTTTCAATGTCCAAAATAGTATTTTCTATTGAATCAAACCTGTATATAAAGGCCACCTGTCTATAGTGGTCAATCTTAGCTGGCCGTTATATACAGGTTTCACTGTATCTAATATCTATCTATCTATTTTCTTACCAGATTTGGGTCATTTAACATTTGGCAAATTCTTGATGCCCATTCTGCAGATCGTGGTACAACTGATGAATTCAGACGGAATAATTTCAGAAGACATAATGAAGCGCATTGTTTCACTGAATCTGTTGTATCTCTGTAAAAGAAATTCAAAATACAGTCAAACCTGTTATAACAGCCACCTCTACACAGCAGCCACATGTCGATAGTGATCATCAGGGTCTGACGTAAGTAGGAATCCTGCAATCCTAGATTCCGGAAGGCTAGATCAAATTCAGAAGAAAATTTATAATTTTATGATTTTCTGGTCAAACATCAACAAAAAAATTCAGAAGAAAATGTTGAAATGCTTCTAGGATTCCTGAAGGCTGAACCTTTTGTCGGATCTTGGTTGTCATCATCATCATCATCATCATCATCATCATCATTTATTCATAAAACCATTAAGTTACAGATAATTTATTTTTCAAAGGACTGATACATGTTTACATATATATATAGTTAACAAGAAAACAGACATTAAAATACAGGGTTAATAGCAGAATGATTAGGTATTAGCCTAGTAAATATCTAATAAACTAAACGCAAGTGCTTCTTAAGATGACGTTTGAAAGTAGGCCTGCTTTTAGCCTAGCTCCACAAGGCCACTATTCCGCTACTCTACATTTGGGCGTTGAGAAATTTCATCTATATTATAAACAGAATACAATAGACTGATTGAGACAAACTGATGTAATTTAGATGTGAAACAATGTGCCCTGCGATGTGCGAATCATTTTCTCTTGAATTTGCTTCAACATTATGGAATCTACAAACATGTAGGATAATCTCTAATGGTAGGCTATAGGAAATAGGATTATCATAAGGCAAAACCTTATCATACCCTGTACATAAAGGTCATCTGTCTGTAGAGGTCAGCTACAGTTTTAGTTATATAGTTGGTCGGTTAGATTCGTTATGTTAAAGTACAGTTTTGTAGGTGGAACAAATAGCACAAACGCAAAACATAATAACATTCATCATGTTTGGTAAATTATACATCTACTAACCCAGAGATCAATTTTTTTGGAATCTCTTGTCCGATGCTTTCCATCATTTCTTGACTGCCGATATTAGCAATGCATCTGAGGGCTAAACTGACGTGGATATGGTTTTGGCTATTGAGGTCATTTTTCATATGTTGTGTAACTAATTTCATTAAATCACTGCTTGCGCCAACAAGTACAGATATGAATAAATAGCCCTGCAACAAAAATATTGTAATAGTTTAACAAGTGTCTTACTTGTGACATGATGTGTTTAAGTTTGAAGGTAACAATTGCGTAATTGTTTTTCAATCTTCAATTTTGCAGTTGTTGTAAACTGTCATAAAGGGGTACGTTAGTCCAAATCTAGTGAGAAGGGTATGTATCTTAGAAGATTTATAACAAAAATAAAGATAAAGAAAGAAATTTGTAGGTATTTGGTTCAATCCCCAGTAGAACTGTAGAAGCATTCTTTTTTGGCGCAGGTTGGCGTCAGAAAAAACATCCAGCCATTGAATATATACATGCTGCAAAATAAAAACATCAACCAACTAACCAACCACAAACCAATCAACAACCCCAGTAGAAAAGGTAAAATGATAAACCTAAATTCAAAGATTGACTATAGACTTAGTTTTACAAGGAGGGCGAGTTTCCCGTGTAGGCGAGTTACTCGCCTTACAGAGTTAAACTGTGTTGTGTGTCTACAAGGGTAACTTGAGTAAACCGCCTACCCAAGTTGAATAATTTAATTATAATCTGAGCAGGCGCGCTGAAACCGAACGATTTAGAGCACAAAAGATGTGATGTATGCAACAGACCTTTGAAACAATTGAATACTTGACCAGTATCCCTGATTTACTCGACTAATTCTGTTTACAACGCAAAGAAATGACCCGCCTATTAAAGGGCCATTTACACTGCAGCAAAATAGGCACGGTACTCGTCAATTAACACATCAAAGGTGTGAAGGTGTCAAGTGGTTTTGGACACGGGCCAAGCTAAAACACTGTCTAAACGGCTTTTTCAGACATTGAAAAGCGGCACCGTGCCTACTATTTTGATCGGGCCGAGATCATTTCTCGAGGTAGTCTCGGCCCGCTCAGAAAGTTGGCATCGTGCCTTTTTGCAGTAATTATGACGTCATTGCAGAAGTTGCGTCTCTTTACAGTGGAATTCTGAGGTTTTCTAATAAAATCAGTAACAGACTAAAGATTAGTAGTTAGGTAAGCATATTAAGCATATTTTGTTTCGTATTTCTGTAGAAAATTAATGAAGTTACTGTAGTGTAAGGTTTAATAATGCAAATTGTAACTACGAATGCGGAGCGTAAATTTAGATGTGTATTTTGTTACAGTGGTTACAGAAATACTGCTCTAGCGTGGTAGCATGTTCAGGGGGTGAAAGACTATCTCAAATGTATATGAATTTTGCTTAATTGAGATAAGAATGTTACAAAAATATAAATATTATAATTGATGAAAAACATAGTGATTTTCAGTTCAACGGAATCCTGACAAGTTATTTACCTTGATTGAATCTCAATTTATTGAATTTCACCGATAAAATCATTAAATAATGAGAAACCTATAATTCAGTTTGTAAGTTTTCAATCTCGGCCCGCTTAAAAATAGGCACGGGCGATCTTGAAAACAGTTTTTAATAAGCTGTGTAAACCCTGAAAAAAACCAGCACAGGCCGCATTCTTGTTAACACCTCGGGTGTTAATTGACGAGTACCGTGCCTGTTTTGCTGCAGAGTAATGGCCCTTAAGGTAACCCGGTCTGTCAAGGCGAGTAACCAGGGTAAGGCAGAGCCATCTATTTACAAGAATTGGGACACTCTTTCATGTGCCACACTCAGCTTCAATTGGACAGATTCCAGCCAGTCACAGGATTTTACGAACGCCATATTTTCGTTCCGTCAAACCCAGGCTTGCGAAATTTGAACAAAGCATGCGAGAATAATAACATGAATTCAAAAACATTTTATACAAAAGCAAAACCTTGTTTTCAATGGAACAAAAATCGCAATTTTCGACCACTAAAAGTTGCATGTTCTAAAAGTTGTCTTGTTGTTGGTAAGCCGGTTACGATCTTTGCTCTGCCTGTGAACAGAACACACATAAACAATAGAACCGGCTAACTCGCTCACCCAACCCAAGTAACTTGCCTACCAGGATAATTCACCATCCTCCTTGTAAAAGCAGTGCCTAAACTACAAACTATAATTATGTGTTTTAAAACTTACAATTTGTTTCTCTGAGTATTTATTTGATGACAACAAATTAACAGCTTCCATATGACCAAAGTCAATATCATGACCCAATAAAAATATGAATAATAATTTGCAGACATATTTCTTCTTTTGGTATCCGTCTAATTGCTTATCACCTAAAAAGATAAAAGATAAATAATCATCATTAATTAAAGAAACAACATTCGTTATGAGCTCAATTTGAATTAAGCTTAGCGTAAATTCAACGATCAACGTCAGTTATGGCTTTGATTTCAAGTTTCAGCATTGTTTCAGGTACAGAAGCAATACAAACGACAAACACGCACGTGACTCTAACTGCGTAGAGCCAACCGGTCAATTTTTCACCTTTGAATCATCTTTCAAAGTTATTCTCTGGCAGACAGATTACATCATTGTTAAATCTTCGAAATTTAAAAGAAATTTACAACTAATTAAATAGTAAATTCTTGAAATACTGGAAAACTTATTACAGAAAATATTTTTACTACAGTATTTTATGTTTCAATGATTAAGAATATATTTACGTATTACGAAATAATTTCGTAGCAAATGACAAAGATAAAAAACACAGGATTTCATAACGATTTTCTTATCGCTGCCATTTGTTACGAACTTAATAAGCAAGAATTTGTTATTTAAGAAATAATTTGATCTTTGAGTAGCCCATGCAAAATAAATAAGAATGGTGACAATAATTTTCGATTTGGACTCTTATAAGCTATACTTAAACTTAAACAGCGGCAAAACGCTTTGTATTCATTTAAAATTAAATTTCAATCCAATGTATTTACTTAATGAAATGTCCTTGGATTAAATGAAAACTTCAAAAGGTTAGTATTTCTTAAATAGAGACAGCTTCTGTTGATATTGTTTCTTAATAGTATAATCAGGGTCCGACAAAAGGTTCAGCCTTCTGGAATCCTAAAGGCACTTCAACATTTTCTTCTGAATTTTCTTGTTGAGGTTTGACCAGAAAATCATTAAAAACATGGACCAACCAATCAAATTGCAGGAATACGTTCAGTTATGACGTCATATTTTAGAATTTGATTTAAACAAGTTGCTAGGCTTTGAATATTTCACAGGCCTTTCGCTCGGCAATCTAGGACTACAGGATTGCAGCTATTTTGAACAATCCCTGACGATAATTGAGCTGTAGATGCCTTACCTTTGAACTTTGACCTGATGTTAGCTAATTCTTTATTTATACGTTTCATTTCAGCCTCTTTAGATTTACCTGTTAAAGTAGAGTAATTGAAAAATTAAACAATATAATTGTTGAAAATTTATTAAATAATGAAGCAAGTTGCCAGCGTCGCAGGGCTCAAAGTGGACATCTGAGTAGGACTGGGCAGGTTCATGGGGAGATCGCTTGTGAACAATAGCAGCAGCAGTTATGATGTTAAGAAAAGGTGAAAAGATACATTTTGTTTCGATATGAAGAATACAAAACAAAAATAAAACACAAAACTTGAAAAAAAGAGCAAAACACAGTCATTCGAATGATACTACTTATAAACATTTTCATAGGGAACTCGAAAAGTTATTAGCGTAGTCAACATACGTTTGAAGCAACTCATTTTTATATGGTGATATAATCCAATGATTTGAATTCTTTTGTAAATGTATAATATTGTAAAAATGCTCAAGCTGCAATGTGTTAATTCTGTTTCAACCCATTTTCAATTTTTTGTGATATGGTACCTCCTGTAGGGTAAGATATAAAGAAGTTATTCAACATTAGAACTGCAATTTATGGTAGACGTTTTTGTCTGACTAACATTTTTTCCAATCACTTTTATTTCCAGTTGTATGTAAAAAGATTGAAGTAGGTCGGTAGTAAATGTATGAATTTATCATAAACATCGTTGTGTTCTAGGCGCTGTACAATTTCTGTTGAATTATTTTTGAAATCTATAATTTATATGAAATTATATATGTAGATCATTTGAAAGTTAAAATCTTGAACATAATATAATTTGTTTATGAGCTATTATAGTCTATACTATATATGTGAGTTTTTAACTTTGACTTGAACATCGTTATAGCGTAACAATTACACAAGTCATCAGATATCCCAAAAAAAAATTAGAAAAAAAGTTGAAACAGAATTAACACATTTGTGTTTCAAAATTACTCGACAAAACGGCTTGTGATTATTTCTGGTGCGAACTTTTTTAGAATTTCTGGTATGAGATCTGCTCTAAATTTGATACTGATTGATTCATTTTCAGACCCGTTATATATCATCAGGTCACCTATTGGGTAAAAGATGCTGCCTTGCCTTGCATCATCAATATCAAGTGTCTGACTAAAGGTTTAGCCTTCCAAAATCTTGAAAAATATTGCATATTTTCTTCTTAATTTTTTGTTGAGGTTTGGCCAGTAAATCAGAAAATTATCAATTTTCTTCTGAATTTGCTCCAGCCACTTTTGTCGGACCCTGGTATCATACCAATACTTCAGAACATGGGTGATCATGTTAGATGTAACAGGACAAACCCTTGAGAACCTACACAACTTTTTGCAGTTTTATTCATTCTGTGCAGTTATGTTCCAATTTGGCATAGAAGTGGTCTAGAAGATTTTACGCTTTGTGACAGGAGGCATATATATCATCGTTTTCAAATTGAAAATATTACTATTTGTGCGCTTGAGATTTAATTAAATTTAGTTGGATTAGCATATGTAGGAAAATTTGCTGCGCACCTGAGTTTCGCATAACAAGCATTTCAGTATGGCATCAGTTTGCAATTAGAATGCCAAAGAGTGTCAGAGTGCGCTGGATTGCAGTTTTGTACTTAAATTGTAGAACAATATTGTGTAAACGACGCAGTACAAGGATTTCAGTCTGGCCAAAAGGCAATCTTAGGATTTAAATTACGTATGATGCATGGTCTCAAAAGATAATGTCGGCAGGATAAGCTGTAAAATTTAGAAAAACCCTCCTTTGTTTATGTCAGCATTGCCAAACAAACTGCTTGGCTTTGAAGAGATATTATTAATTCAAGTAATGTTTGATAGAAGAGTATCACCCACTAACAAAAAAATTATCTGTAGTTAATTTGATGAATAATTTACAAATTAATATTTCATTTACCCATGTTTTCAAAGGAAGAAATAGTCTATTCATTATTTTGAATTTGCCAAAAAAAATCTAACCAGAAGTTCAGAACAATGTGGACCTACGGTGTTTGTTCAGTACCGTATTAAAAACGGCAAATTTGTAAGAAGGTCAGACATTTTATAGGCATATTCGATCTGTAAGAGCTCTGGTAATTTATCTGAATCGAACTAGATGCCAATCCGGACCTAGATAAATCATTAAATTATAGAAGTCCATAATTATAATAAAGGACAGTTAGCATTGATTTCTCTGGTGTTTAAAAATTCGAGTAATATTCAATTAAAAACACAACAACTCAAGTAGCACGAATGACAAAAATAACAAAAATTGTGGAAGTCAAATTTGAAAGGTAGCCTGGGGATTTGACAATTTCGTCGACATGCCGAAGCAACGGCTCGGTTCTAATTACTACAAAAATCGCACTAAAGCGGAAAATATTGTCAAATTTAGAACAAATTTGATCAAACATATTCACGTTTGCATCTGATTGGATTAAATCAAACCTAAACAGAGATTGAATACAAAAACGGGATTGATTTAAACTTACATGCTCGGATATCAGAGATGAAAACGGACAAGCCGCGCATCCCTTCTCCTTTCACGGCTGGCATAATGAATAATGTTTCCCTATAACACAGCTATAACTCAATTTAATAATTAATATTCCCAAAATAATGTTTATATTTGATATTAATTATGGTAAGGACTTGAAAAACATTGATTAAGTTTGTATCAAGCCTCCACCTCCAACTTTCACTACGATAGTCGCCGCCATTAATGGTCACGTGATCAAGTGAACTATTTTTAACGGAATGGGGCTGAACCGAACTGGGATTCAAGAACAGGAAAAAGAGGTCCTAAAATTTTAGTATTTCTCATAAAACAAATCTATAAATCTTGATCAGTGGTGCAGTAACTGCAAGTCTGCAACTGTACACTTTTCTTGCATCCGCAAATTAACAGTTGCAAGGATTTGCACAGAAGCGCTGGGACAGTTTCGAGGGGCCAAGGTCCAGGGTTGCTAAGCACTGAATCAGGGAGAAGAATTTTCCTTTACAGAAATTTCCTCTTCTGTTAAGACTGTTAGACTGTTAATATTTATATCTTCCAGAACTTTTTTGAGTTCCATAGATAGGAACGCAATGCATTTACTTTAGAGCGTTTTCCCCCAAAGTTCACCTCTTTCTAAATAGCTTCCGCGTCCTGGATTTTGACTTGAAATGTATAGCATGCTTCTAGTGGAAAAGATTTACTGAGTTTGCGCGCAGCCTAGAGAAGACGTGTCCTCCTCTAGACGGAATATAGTTTCCTTCTTTAGGGTACGGAAATTGGTTTATATACAATGCGTAGAAACAATTTTGAAAAAGATACCCTTTGATATTGGAACGTCCCAGTATACCAAAAGTGTAGAAGTTACCCCCGGGAATTTTGTCCGATTCTATCACAGGACCCTCAGGTTTCACCCTTTTCTGATAGGAGCCAAATTTTCTGTTGAAGGCTTGCAAATTTTAACCATGACATGACATAATTAGAGGCGTCAGATTCTCAGATATCACTCTCAATTAATAAGAGGTAAAGTAATCTAGATTCATTCATCGGTGAAGTTCACGATGGGAACAATTTAGCTCAATATCACGTTCTCTCGAATTTCTTATCTCAAAATGTTCGTTATCAATTACTGGCTCATTAAATTAATTACAGATTCTAGCTTCACAAAAAAGCGGCACCTTTGTGCAAATATTAAAATTTTAAGCCTGTCAATCTAAAGTTACGTGCAAACAAATTTAATTTGGAATTGTTCCTCGATAATTACACTTAAAAGTGAGCACGTCAGACAGATATTTTCTCATCACAAATTCTTCCACATTAAAATTATTTTCTTGAGAATACATGTCTAACTTTTAACATCTAGTATTATTCTGGTGTCGGTACTATCTCATGGTGTGATATTACCAGGTAGGATTTCCATTTATCTTTTCCGGTAAGCAACAATTGGCCTCACCTTGTATCAATACGAGACAAAACTACAAGAGTAATAATCAACACAGCTTCGCTTCATCAATCACGTCAAAGGCTCGAATGTTTTCGCTGCAGTTTGGTGTATATTTTAAAGAGAAATAAACATTAATTGGATAGTAATAAACTAACTAATTATTACTACGTCTATATTACAATCTAATAAAGGATTTAAAAGATTATAATTACTATTATTATTTAACATAAAGATGGGTAAAAGACCATGTGTGACGCTTAGTTGTGTCAAAACATGTTTTCTCGTATGTGTTGCATTACTATGGGTAAGAATTTAATTTATTTTGACATTAAACTCATAGTTATAATTAAATTTCTATTTGTAGATAATGTTGATATTAAATGTTGTTCCTAATGGATTGATAATGTTTTATTTTGCCGCTTTTGAGAATGATAAATTAAAGGAATTTAATTTCGGGTAAGCCATTTACAGATTTCACTCATTTGAGGTTTGAAACTATCATTTTTGTTTAATACATGTTTTGCCATTCCGTACTGTAGCTATTTGGTAACAATAAGGTTTAATTGTGATAAGTCTTTGATTTTTTAGCTGAATTAAGCTTTTAGCTTCGTTTACTTCGACAACAGGTTTAAAATTTCGAAAATATTTAGAGCAACTTGCCTGCAGGCCATCAACATGTAATTTGGAGCCAAATGTATTTATAATCTGATTCTAATTATCAATTTATTAAAATCTGTTACGTGTGTATGTCCTATATAAACATGAAATAGAATCATCTTATACTGTATTGCTGCCAAATATCCAAAACTTAATTTGAATAACAGTGACAAATGTTGCTCACTGTGATTGTGTAGTCCAGGATGACCATTTTTCAATATCAGGAAACGGAATTTTGTCATAAATAGTCATTATAAACGAGAACTCGACATCATAGCATAATTAAAACAGCAATATGGTTCCATACGCTGGTGCTCATAAATGGAAGGATCTGCTGTCTGCAATGGAGGAAGTCTCAAAAAGGACCGGTTTTAAATGTCTCCTCAAGAACCATATGACAGAATGATAAAACTTTATTTAGTTAACTTTCTATTTTTTATTTTTGTATATATACTAAAATTTACCCCTTATCTTTGTTAATGTTTTATTTCCTACTTATATATATGTATGTTGTAATGTATAGCCTAATCAGTCCTTTGAAAAAAGGTTATGTATAGCTTAAAGGTTTCTAAATAAATGAGGATGATATTCATCTATATATTGTTCAAAAAAATAATTTTTTCTGTGCTAAATTGTTAGAAATGCAACAAAAATAATATTTTGCGCTAACAAAATACCCTTCAATTAGCACAATCTCAGGAAAATGAAACTAATAATCTCTACGAACAGGAATTGAGCGATTTTAACATGCTTAAAACATTAATTCAAATATTCCTTCCCTGATCTGATAATTATACCCCCTAGGAACCCCCTCCCATTACAGGCAAGAAAACATTATTTTTTTATTCTTTAGATATTTAATAGTATTCAAAAATATGATATTACGTATAATCAAACGCAGGGTACGCCAAAGGTCTCATCCTTCTGGAATCCTAGCTTGGCATTTCTTCTGAATTTCTTGTTGACATTTTACCAATAACACATCAATTTTCTTCTAAATTTGCTCTAGCCTGAACTAAAATCTAGGATGGGAAGATTCCTACTTTTGTCTGGTCCTGGTTGAACGTTATCCTGCAATTTGATCGCTTGGTTCATATGTTTGGAATTCCAAGGACAAACATATTTCAAAATTTCCACTCCAAATTTAACAATAGAATTTGTCTGAGGCTCAAAGCTGAACAAGAATGCACAATTATACACCGCAGCTATTTACAATGCTATTCCCTCTGGATCATTCTATTGCTATCCTTATCAGATGGTACTCATTTGATGTTTTAGATAAAGTCAAGGCTATTTCCATTTGTTTTATTCAGCTAATTGCAGGCATTGGCAATGGTAGGCCTATATACTGTATACTATAATTTCGTATTATAAACTGATGATCTACGACTATGTATTTTCTCCTGCTCTTTTGTTTTGATTTGTTTGGATGGAAAACAACCGGCAAAAACCGATTAACCGACCAATTCGCAAGGCGCAGTCACACAACCAATATCAACACAGAGCTGAAAGTCTTGGTGAAGCACCAAACACTTCTAGTACAAACCTTTGCTAAATATAGTACATTCCATTCTCATTTAAGACTTCGCTGAAAGTCCGATTCGTATTTTGAGAATGGAATCGTGATATATAAAAATTCAGACATCATATAGCAATTTTGTAATCTTTTTCCTGTCTCTATGACTATTTTATATGCATTTCAGCTAAGAAGCGTTTGATCGTAAAATTACTGCCCTTGTAAAAGCTGTCCTTCTGTGATTCCATTGTTTGATTGGTTCAACACCTCCATTGCGCCTTGCGAATTGTTATGACTAATTGGTGGCTAACTAATCGGCATCGAACATCGGTAAATTTTATTATCGTCTCACCCCTAGTCAAGGCTGAGTTGACCTCCATGAGATTTGAGGCTTTGAGCCACATGGATAGATATGATCATATCTGACTTCCTGTGGCTCTTACATCTGAGCTAATTTCTCTGTAATGGTATTAAAAAGTACTATTGCTATGCGTATAAATAGGACCAACATTTCTCTTGTCATCCCTTGTCTTCATTAGGCTACACTACATACATAATGATTCTAATTGTTTTTATTCGTTCATTTTCAGTTGACAGCAGCTGGAATGCTTGGTGTTGGTATCTGGACACTTGTCGCAAAAAATAATTATGAGGCATTACTTGGAAGTGTTACATATGTTGCAACAGCAGGCTTGATGGTTGCGTCAGGGTTATTTGGTATGTTTGTCTGTATCTTTGGTATGTTTGGTGCATTCAGAGAAAGCAGATTTATGGTGTTAGGGGTAAGTAGCTTTGTCAAGCTCTTGACAGTATTGAGTTGATAAATTGATAAATGAATTCAACTAAATCCTATCAATGTTGGCGAAATAAAAAAGTCATTTGGCCGGTGCTTTACAACTAGATCCGTCCTTGACTTGCTCAAGTCTCACTTCTGTGTTATGCCCATCTTGATGGATTGGAAAGTGAGACTTGTGTCCTTTGAGAAATTTATTGTCTTCAAACACAGAGAAACCGCTTCAGTTTTCAGGAAGTGACGCACATAGTCTGTAGTGTCCCCGGGTGTCAATGTGCAACTTGAAATCCTTCTCTCATCATTCACAAATAAATATGGAGCCTGAAATTTGCGAAGCTATTGAGTTTGTGTAGAGTTCTGAAAGATTACATTTATTACATGTTGATTCTTCAAAGGTTATATTCTTATAAAGAGAGTGACTACAAACTATAGTGATTATTTACATGTAGAGCGAGACAAAATACAAACAGAATTAATGTATAAAACACAACAAATAAACCTCGACATTGCACGGAAAAACTAATTGCTGAAGCATGTTCTTATCATCAAGTTGACAATGTCGAAGTTGTTTTCAATGGCAGAGATGTTTCGTAGTCAATCTATAATGATAATTGGCTCTGGCATTTCTTTGATTGATGTCAAATAATGATCAAATTCCCGTTCCTAAGAAACCTCGCGAAGTCGTGATTTCTGAATATCGTAAATATTTTGTTATAATCATTTGTCATTTGATATGTCTAAACGAAAGACCAAACTATTGTTTTAAAATTCAATTACTTGTCTTACTTTGTAAGATGTGAATGAACATTAAATATTCTAAACGTTTTGTAAACATTTCAATTCCAGGAGCCTAAAATTCTTTAAAATGTTATCACAATTAGAGAACTTGCTTGTGTTAGGTGCCCCGTCTTTTTCCACCTTGAGCGAGAGAACATTTATGAAACAATAGGATCAAACAAAATACCGTTGTGCAGGATTCTGCACAACGGTTCTCAAAGGACACAAGTCCTGCAAGCTTTCCAATCATGAAAATGAGGCAGCAAAAAGAAAGCGGGACTTGAGCCAGTCAAGATTGATCCCTGGGCGCAACACTACAGATCAATTGCTAAACTATTACTTCAACTTCTCCAATAATTCATTCGCCATTTCTAACTCGTTCGGAACGACGTCATGAGATATAAGTTTGTGCATGAAAATCCTTGGAACGAGGGAGGTCTAAAACAAACTTACTCCTGTTGTCGATCTGAAGATATTCTCAATGGGATTGGGACCGGTAAGGAACAGCATATGAACCAGGACCAAAACTCTATCTTTTACTTACAGTTCCTGTTGATGATGGCTATTGTATTATTGTTGGAACTCATTCCTGGTATTCTAGCATACATTTATCGAAGTAATGTAAGTACATTATCTTATATTAATTTAATTTAGCAGGGTATCTACGACTGGAGGTATGTTTTTATTCTTATGAATATTTGAAGAGTATTACTTTTGAACTAAACATGATATACTTCTGCTGAGAGGAAATTTCAACATTATTTGTTTACAGAGAACTAAAAAATATGGTTGGTACTAGTTCATAGTCAAGTTGTCAACATTAACCTTTACCTTTCTAACATCATGTGCTAACTTTTGTTTCCAAACACTAAAATACTAAGACTAAAATTTCATCACATGTTTGATTCGTTGCCTTGTCCGTTAGGAACCTTATTAGTTGACCTTGTTAGTGTGAATTACGTGTTACAATCTGTTTTGTGTCTGTGTAGCAATTTATAATCTCATTTGTCACCGACCTTGGCTACATCGGAGGCTATGCAATTGGACATTGTTGTCCGGATCCTCTTCAAAGAATTATCTATTTTAATACCCAATTAATTCTGTCTATCAACAATGTCTAAAATCATCAGTGATAGATGCGATATGATTGATGAAACACTAGAATAGGCCCAGATGGGTTTTCAGTATTGATTCAGTCTATCCACAAGATTCTTAGTGTTTATAATGGAATATTTGATGTCTACAGGTGAGAAGTGAATTAGGACGAAGCATGGATGTAACCATAGCAACTCAATACGGATTAGAGGGTCAAGAGACGAAAACTGATGCAGTTGATCGTTTGCAAAAGATTGTAAGTGAATTTAATGAATAGATTGTCCATTATCTTAACATAAAAAAGAGAGTCGCTTCAAACGTATGCACCATAATAACTCTCCCAATTCTCTATCAAAATGTTCGAAAGTAGTATCATTCGAATCACCGTGTCATTGTCTGTGTTTTTGTTTGGCTTGCTATTTCATTTTCATTTTGTACTCTTCGTATCAAAACAAAATGTAACTTTTCATGTTTCGACCTTTGCGGCTCTACGTCATCGCTGCTATTGTTTGCGAGGGGTCTCGCCGTGAATCTCCCAAATCAATCATGACCGGTCAGTCAAATCGTATGAGTTCTTTCCAATCGCACGGCCTTTTATTTGAAGCTGCAAGTTCACGACTTTTGGTATTTTCTACGAGCTAACGTGGAGAAGCCATTGAATGATTCAAATGCATCATTTATTTGATTTCACTTCACTAACTTACATGTTTAAATGGGGTTTATTATTATATTTTTCAGTATCAGTGCTGTGGTGATCTTGATTATTCGAGTTGGCAAAAATCTCAATGGAAGAAATTAAATATCAGTGGCGAAGCAACAGTTCCTGATTCCTGTTGTATATCACCTTCAAAAATATGCGGTAAACGCATTCATCCATCGAATATCTGGCGAAATGATCTGAAGGTATAAGTCATGTGCAATATCCATAATTAAATATGTAGACCTAATTGTAATTATTATTATTATAATTATCAATTCACTAGGTAAAACATATTGTATTATAACGAAAACGATTCAATCAATCTCATTGGTTTAGAGTTTAACGCCAAATCACCATATCTAAACTATGTTCAAAAATACAATCGATCTTACAATTCGAACTTGTTATCACGAATGAGAATTTCCAATTTGATCAGGAATTTTCAAGAACATTTCATGAACAAGAAAGTCATGCAAGTGCTGTAAAAGTTGTGCTATATAGTTATAATACAAAGCAATTGGCACACAGTTTCCTATGAGCTATTGATATTTGGTGCACTCAAATCACTTCAGCAGAAAACTGGAAGGCGAAAATCACTCGCCGCGGTGACTCTTGATTTTCTGATGCCTTCTCGTTTTCTCCTTAGGTGCCCTCTTTTGCACTCAATATTCATAGCTCATAGGATACTGTTCGCCAATTGCTTAATAATCATCTTCATTTTGGAATTGTTTTTCTTCGCAATGAAGTTTTAGAACCCTTAAAATCTGGCAGGCAATTATGTACGTTCTACATAGAACAATTACAAAATCATTTCTAGATAAGCAATTCCTAATGTCAGTCTAACAAAATAACAAGCTATCAAAAGTGATAAAAAGTAACGTTACACGATTTACAAAACTTTGCTAGAGCCTATGATATAGAGTTTATGTATCATCCTGTAATTTTATACATTGTTTCTTTTCTAGCCAATGGGATGCATTACTAAACTAGAACGTTACATTTATGATCATCTCCTGATCATGGGTATTGTTGGCATAGCAGTTGGATGTGCACAGGTATGAGTCATACACGTTTTAGTAGCCATTCCACAAACCTACTTTCTTTTTTCTTTTTTTGATTAATCATTTATCCACAAACCGGGTAAACCAGCTTTTTTTCACCGGGGTGGTTGGTTAATTTGTTAGTATTTTGAAGCTTGTGTGCGTTTAATAGCTGGATGCCCTACCTGGCGCCAACCTAAAGTGCTCCGGCCAGGGATTGAACCCGAGACCCTGCGGGCCATGGTTCAACCCCCTAGCCATTACACCAAGGCTGCAAGTTATATCCCTTATATACATACATCCAGAGCCATTTATTCTGGGGCTCAAATTTCGCCATTTCCGTTACATTAAAAACAAGGTTTTGCTTTTGAACTAAAATAATTTCAAAATTCTTGATATTGCTTTCGCACGCTTAGTTCAAATTCAACTCTATGGTTGGAATACACTAGTACAAATCTGACAAATACATGGATCGAATCATCTCGCGTTCCATAATTCGCTAACTGCTGATTGGCTTTCTCATGGCACGTAAATCTGTGGTATGGCAACGTGATAGCGTCGGCAACAAAATTACCGGATTCAACTGATTACATTATGGCTCTCGGCAGCAAAGACCTACCATATCAATTTTTACAATTCAAAACAAAATTGATATATTTCTGATTTATATGTCAAACCTCAATAAAAAAAGTTAGAGGAGATTAGTTGAAGCTTGGACATGTTCTAGGTTCCGAAATTCTACACCTTTTATAAAGACCAGAGGTGTAAAGAAGCCAGAGCCAAATTCCAAACCCGGCAGGAGTTTCCCCATTTCAACAGGAGCTGGACTTGAGTGAATTTTTGCCAGTCAGGAGTAGGAGTCGTAGTCTAGAATGCAATTCTGATAATTTGTTGATAAATTGAAAATTGTCTGCATATTTCTACATGGAGACTGGATTCAAGGATTGGCTGTGTATTTCAGATTATGTTAAATTATTTTATACCTTTCTATGTTTGCTTAATTTGGGTTGATACAATAATCAATTTTCGGACTTTTTACAGGAGTTTATTCGAAATATTTTGGAGCCGGAGTTAGAGTCTACTCTTACTATTACATTTTTAGAATCGGACTCTACGAGTCAAACACTTCTATAAGGATTTTTTTCGGATTGGAGTCAAAACATTCTGACTCCATACACCTCTGATAGTCTATCAGTGATAGACACTAAAACTTGTTGTGCCAATGGCGCATTCAAATCTCCATTGTCAAACCTTTTTGTAAGATGTATAAATGTGTATAACTTGTTAAGCCTGGAAACATGTCAGACGCCCAATGTTTATAAATTTAAAATATACCTTGCTAATGAAAATCTATCTAAATTATTAATTAGTAATATCAAGGTACTTATATTGTCTTTGCTGTTTCAATAGTGCTTGATGCCAAAAATGCAGAGCTGTTTAATAATTAATAAACGAAAAAATCATTTGTTAATTTATGTTAAGTTATTCTGTATGTAATTCACATTTATATGCTGTTATGCAGAAATAAACAAATCATTGATTCATTTCATTCATTCAAGCACCACTTTGTTCTATTCTCGCTACTCTGTGTTTGACAATGTACAGTGAAACCTGTATATAACAGCCAGACACGAGAGGTAGATAAATTACCAATATAGACAGGTGGCCTTTATATACAGGTTTGATTCAATAAAAAATACAATTTTAGACATTGCAAGAGTGGCCACTATAGACAGGTGGCCGCGTTATAGAGGTGAACGCTATGACAGGTTTGACAATGTATGTATTTTTCTTTTATAGATATCCTCATTAATTTTAGCATTTTGGATGTATCGATTAATTGTGGAAAGTTATTTCTGAATTCTATTCTTTATTATTATAATTATGTAAAGTAAAATTATTTATCTGTTATTAATTTTCAGTTTTACACAACATTCTAGTTTCAATTTAGAGTTTTTTTTTATAATGTGATTTTAACAAACAAACAGTTGTTACATGATAATGTTAACATTGACGATTTTAAATATTGACAATGAATAATATGATAATTATACTTGCTTACCTCCCTTTATTATGTAAAACTACTTTACTACAGTACATTAATTTATTAAGTTGTACACATAAAGTCATTTTACTAATTCATTGATGCCTTTTCTGCTGAAGTATGTGTGTAATAGACTACATTGTAACCTAACCTGCGTGCAGACCTACTGTTTTCCTTTGTCAAGTGTAGGAAACAGAAGATCTGCGCACAGGTTAAGTGTAACCCGCTTAAGGTGAATTCGAATAATTAAAATCTTTTTTCATTTTTTTTTTGGATTTATCATTTTTCCACAACCGGGTAATAAACTTGCAGCTTTTTTTCACCGAGGTGGTTGGTTAATTTGTTAGTATTTTGAAGCATGTGTGCGTTTAATCCCCGCTTATCTAAAGCCCTATAGACTATTTTGTGGTCTAATCCGTGTTAAAAAGTATCGGATAAATGCAAAGGACTTCGTTGGCAATCTGGACTAGCACTTTTAATAGACTATTTAGGATAAGTGGAATAGCGGGTTACACCATAGTACATTATATTGCTCTTCGGTAGCGTGCGTGCTTGACTGCTTACTTTGATTTGCCGAATTCTGATGGCTTGTAAGCGGGTTACTTACCAATATTGCCAACATACTATTACCAACATATGGCAACATCGTCGTAAAATAAATGAGACTTGGAGCAAGCATGCCAACCAGCGTGCTTGACCTTTGTCAATGGAAGTGTAAAGTTTATATTTCTTTTCAATGTAAAATACAGTGGGGAATGGGGATATATTAACGTGGTTTCAGTATAACTCATTTATTATCACAATGTGTAGCCACACACACCATGCCTATCTTTGCACCATGTTAACTTAGATTAAACTGTATGAAACTGGATTATTAATAGAAAAGAAATACAAAAACAATGCAGTTATTCTTTTTGTCACAGTTTCTTTACTACCGCATTTAATCTCCTTGTAATATAATTTTTTACCATCATTGCAGTAATGTTACTAAAGTCAGCCAGATTTCAATAAATTATAAACAAGGTTGAGTACTCTATAGAATAAAGGCTTCTCATTATGTAATATGGAGGCGCCAAAATGGCTACTATGTGGAGGTGGACGTTATCGCAGGTATTTTTACACATGTAACTACTGTGACTTTGCCTTTGGTAACGTGTTTTGATTTGATCTGTCATCGTAATCACGATCGTAAATGTAAATAACATTTCAACAATAAGTTCCTACAATAATTTATGTTTAGGCATAGAAGCTTAAAATATTTTTCGTTTCATATGCCTGATGAGTTATAGTCCCGATATTAATTTCATTGGACGCCGGCCAAACCGTTTTTAAATCGTCCAGCTTTACTGTATGTATTCATATCTTCTCGGCCTGTTGACCGTATATAATCAGGATTGATGTTAATTTCAAATTTGTAACTTGGTCATATGTCAATCATCTACCATATATTCATAGGCCATGCATAGATATATTGACTGACATTAATCTTATAATCTTGTCATATGATTGACAGTTCGTCAATAAAAGGTTGAGATACTACCGCCTGACTACCATTAATACGGGGAACAGGAACAATTGAAAAGCGATAGACCGTGACATAGACCATTCCAAGCACCTTGTGACACTCAAAAGACAAAACAATGAAGCTCTTGTCGCTCCAGACAACTTATTACCTCCTTGCCAACCAATCAATTTTGAGTATGGTATAATCACGTGATTATGTTTGGCGCTCAACGTCGTTTTTACACCGTGCCCGTGGCGACATCATCAGAGCGCTTTATTTATCAAACTTACATTATCGTTTTATGATTATTTCGTAAAAACCAGGCGGAGTCTGTCATTTCTTGAAAATAAGTTGTAATTTTATTCAAATTGGATAACATTGAAATTATGTCTAACCACAGTACTTCAAATGAAGCAATTGTTGAGAAGGTAAATGTGTGCGTGTTTTTCATTTATATTCAGGTTTAACACGTCGTTTTGTGCTGTGTTTTACGTGGATACCGCTAAATTTTGCCTTTTTGAAACACTTATCTTTTTTGCTGCTAGGCTACATGTACCCCTTTTCTTGCCAACCATTTCTAATTTTAAATCGTGTTATTCTTGTTTGCAGGTGGAAACTGTAGGAGATTTTACAATCACAATTCAGGTCAGTTGGGTGTTCATATCAAGTTTATTCTTGGCCCATTTTCCCATGCTGATGTTTTAGAATTTTTTATTTACTTTATTGGTAACCGCCCTTTCTGTTTAAAATGTTTTATCTTAGACCTCTAACATTGGTGTATTTGCTCGTATATGTTGAAACCCGGATCATATCTGTAGCAATTTGTTCGTGGTTTTATCCTGATTTAACACATTTAGCTGGCTAAATTTACCACGACAATTTGTGGTTATAAAATTTTCAGGTTTATGCAAGGGTCTAGTTATTTATGTATTGTAACCTAATTCGACATGCTTGTATGCGGTTTTCGTTTTCTCAAGCCTTATTTCAACAACAAATAGCATATGACTTTCTATATCTATATTGTAGGAGAAATGCCCAGATCGAAAGAAGTCTGCTTCGCTCGTGACCTTTCACGACATTGGTTTAAATCGTGAGTTTTTGATTGAATTGAAAATGGCGCTTTCTATATCAATTTGGATTTGTTTGTTAGTTAACGATAGCATAAACATTTAGTTGTGAATGGTAAACGATTTTAGTTGTATACTAATAGTCTGGAATGAGATATTTACTGCTTGACTAGTTATGTTTTGAGTTTACACGTGGGTTTTCCTATTGTCTACTACACAGCTTTTAAAAAGGCGTGTTTGTGTTTGCAGGATCAAAAACAGTTTGCCTATAGAAAAGACGAACGCGCCTCTTTATCGCCGAAGGTTAAATATATTATAATTTTGTTTTGAATTCTTGATTGAAATGTTTTTAGTCTATATGATGCAAGCCTTGATGCAAGCTGCGTTAGAAGAAAGGAAAAGAATATTATTTTAACGATTTCTCTGAACCCCATTTTCTACCTAGGATTTTTAATAAAATTTGCTTTCTTTAAATTTGAAAACTACAATTATATCATCAAGCAAACAATAAAATTCACGGTACTGTAAGTTTTCCAGGAATCTATTTAAATAGATTGAACAAATTACATGAAGCTGTAATGTTTATTTGTAGTGTACCTTTTGTTGTCAGTAAAAATATGTTTTCTTTTCTATAGATAACAGTTTTAGAGATTTCTTCAACCATTCTGATAATATTCAACTATGGGACAAGCTGGTCGTTTATCATATAGATGCTCCAGGACAGGTGTGTTTTGTAGTTATCGAAAAAACTTAAACCGTGAATATTTTACTTAATGAAATTTCAACTAAATTGTAGGCTCTACCAGGGGTGAAGCCAGTACATTCAGACAGGGTGCCAACACCCCCAATGAAGGGGCACCATCTTTATATATAATAGTTTCCATGACAACAAAGTAATGAAAAAGTTTTTTAGCATGTTTAATTGGAAACAATGGCGACTTTTCTAATTGGGACATCATACTTCAAAGATTAATCCTGCGGACCTACCTGCGTGTTATCAATCATTCAACACTTTCAATTAGATTGCAAAGATAACTTTTTCCATAGCTTTGCATGTGCAGCTAAATAATATGATTTCAAAGTTAACAGGTCTGTATTTTTTCGAGTTCTGTTGGTTGAATGTGTGAAATTTGAATTTTTATTGCGTGGAATTGCAAATTTTTAATGCATAAATTTTATATACGTCATGATGGCTTTTGCTAATGAGGGGGCAATTTTTGAAAAATAGTTGTAAAATCTTTTACCATAAGGGTGACATTTCAACTGGTATATAACAGGACTGGAAATGAGCTAGAATCAGCAGTACCTAACTTAGAGCCAATCTCAGGAAAAATTGAGAAAAAGTGCACACCTGGACTAGTCCCAGGTCCTTTTTGAGATTTGCTTTGTTGTGGTAATTAAGGGGAGTTGACAAAGATTCTAAAGATTTTAGAGAAAACTTATCTGAGAAAGAATTAACAATGCTTGATATTGGAGAGCAAGCATATTAATTTACACCAATATCAAAGAAAATCGCTATATAGATAATGACAGACAGCAGCCATGGAAGTGCCTGGAAAAGAGGCAACAGTTCTTCAAATGAGACCTGAAGTTGGTGTTTTCAAACACACACCCTTTGTTCAGAAAAAGCAGACCTTGCAGTCAGATTTGCACTATCTAACGGTTTGCTTAGAAACATTAAGTCTTCACGCATGCCAGTAGCAGGGATATAATTGTGTGGAAGGACCCTTACGGGTCCTTCCATAGGATACTCTCATAATCCATAGTCCAGCTCCGAAGCATATCTCTCTATTCAACACGATTAAACAACTTTATTTGATGAAAAACTTCATTTAAATGCCATTTTTCAATTAAGTTTGTGTTTGCGTACGGAAAAATCAGTAAAGTAACTTCATTATAAGAATTTCACACAGCAATATATGCCCACAAGGTTATAACCTGATAAGTATTTCGTAAAATAACTGTTCACAGACTGGGTTGACCTGATAGCTTGACTGAATTGATCACAATGTATTTATGTATTTATTGATGCAGAGCACAAGCTCTCTGAAATGCTAGCTGGCGATGTTAGTGTTCCCTAATCTTATCAGCCCCACCACCCCATGGAATTTTGGTCTTTTCAGGGAGGCATTAGGCAGGATTGTCAAGAATAAAATTAACGTTGAATTAAACAAACACAAAGAAAGAAATAAACAGCAGAGATCTTTTCCCATCCGTCAGGAAGCTCTTTGAACCCCAGAAAGTATTTTACAGTCAATAGTTGGTGTCAAACATGCAGTCCAGTAGGCACAACTCTCTAGTGAAAAGCCCATTTCCTCATAACCGCTTTTTACTGCAAAGAATCACTATCGGCCTAACAGAATGATTCCATACTTGGGCAGAAACAATCTCGTCCAATGTTGATTGAAAGCACTACTTCCTTGTGCATAAAATAATTAAACTTGACAAATTTAACAGAGCATAACATAGTGAATAAGAAACAACAATAGGTGCAGTTAGCAAGCAACAACAATGAGGGTAACAATTAACAACCATGTGTAAACGTGACAGCGCTAGAACTACGTGCCCGGAAGCACAACACACCAGCGAGCAGACAAAATCGCAAGACCACATGACTGTAAAAAACTGTGAAAGACAAAAGAGTAGAACAAAGGGTATCACAGAAAAGAAAAAGTTTAAAAATTCATATAAAATAAAATACATCATCGATCTTGATAAAAACAGAACCACAATGCTAATAACTAGTGGAACATTCTTGCGACACAGACATCATCTTTGTAAAGCGCACAAGAAGCTATCGGCTGAAATTTGGGTCTCCAGTATCCTTGGTTGAATTTTGACTCCGTATGCGCGGATCTGGGCGGGCTGGCTGACTGGCTCTACTCCTCCAGTCTTTTGCGTAGTTATTATCATCGTTTCATGGGCGTTTAATGGAACTCTTTAATCGATTGATTGATTTACTGTATTTTGTATTTGTGTCACTGTGATCTCTATTAGTTATTTTCATATATAGGCTTAGCTAACATGACCAACATTGCTTCGTAATTTATTGCATTTATTGTCAATTTCGATGGTTGAATTACAGTCAAACTTGTGATAACGGTCACCTCTATAAAGCGGCCACCGGTGTATAGTGGTCACTCTTTCAATGTCTAAAATAATATTTTCTATTGAATCAAACCTGTATATAAAGGTCACCTGTTTATAGTGGTCAATTTATCTACCTCTTAGCTGGCTGTTATATACAGGTTTCACGATATAATGAATTAGAAAAAAGATTATAAGTTTACTTCCGATTCTTGTCATTACTAATCTTTTAACAAATGGGCTAAGCAATGGTTACTGTGCAAGGTAAATACGTTATCCTTCGCAAACGGAAACAATGGTAACTGCAATAATTCTTCGCCATTTAAATATATGAAAGCGTTCGTTAAAACTCTGATTGTGACGGTAAACTTCAATGTTAACTTTGTCAAGACATTGTCCGCTCCTTGAAAACACAGTTTTTCAAATCGTAATTCGTATTAAATTGAAAACAGTTACAATTTGGTATTCCTTTCTATCAATGATTAAATTAAACAAATAAAAAATAACAGATGCTAGCACAAATTTGACAAAATAATCACAATCAGACAACATAGCAAAATGTTATATTCACTGCACCTAAATCCACCTCTCAACGATATACTCCCACGCGGTATGACTTCTTCACAGGAAAGCAGAATACAATAGAGCTCGATCAAAATTTTTCAGGAAATTTATTTTTGTTTTCCGGAAATCAGACATGCCCTTAAAATTACACCATTTTGCTGTACACTAATTTGTTCCAATTCGCCAACTCAGATTATGCCGTTTGCACCCTGGATGCCTTATTGCAAATACAGTGATCCCGTCAAACGTTCTACATAAAATAGTATCTGTATAAGCGTAGTTGTTAAGTGTACTGAACAAAGCTGCTGAACTATTTGACATCAAGTGCAAAAGAAAACAGCTAGATTAGGATATCATTGAACAAATATTGGGACATGTCCCTTGGCTCCGACAGACCTGAATTATGGTCACTACTAAAATGATGTCATTTTCCAAAATTAAAATGACGTCAGTACGAGCAAACACAAAAACTTTCGGGAAAACCGTATCAATCGTATCAAAAGAAGCAAAAACTCACCCTTCTTTGTTGTTGCATAATCAAATATATCCTATTCAAATAATTAACTCTTATTGGCCATTTGAAAGTTTATTTATCCACACTTTTTAATTTAATTGAGAAATTTTGGCATGGTTGATTTTGATCATTAGAACTCAACTACTTATAGGTTTGTATCCATGATAAAATGTCTCCCTCTTCTTCTGTGATGGAATGTAAACAATCAGACATGACAATTTTCAGACTTTGAGAGCAGATTTCAGACTAACATTCCACATTTGTGAACTGTAGGCTAGGAATTACATTTTTATTACTGTGATATTACATAATTACATATATTAGGATATCATTGATTTCAGACTATTTTTGAAATTTGAATTCTCATGTCTGATCAAAAAGCATTTTAAAACCTGAGAAAATGTTGAATGCTATCGTAGCGACTTGATTGACTTACTACCGTGTTGGAATCACTCAAGCCAAAACAACTTGAAAACCCTACAAGCTCGTGTTTTTCTTGTTCTTTCTCGAGTCTCCAAACATCCCGCGTGTTGGTATCAGAACCCAAACACGGATGCCATGTAGTAACCCTTTATTGCGTAGCATTAGTGAAGAAGTAACATATTTATGCAGATGCAACATTAAAGCTGTTTTGATGAGCTTTAAAATTAAATAAAACTACAAAAAAAAACACAAGCTTCTCATCATTATACTCCTCCTTCCACAATTATCAATTATTAAATTGGTATGATGCTGTAAATATATGAAGTTTAAAACTATATTTACATTTTGTTTTGTTTTCTTGATGATAGCAACAAGGAGCTGAGAAATTCTCTTCAGAGTAAGTGCTACACGTTTAGTTTGCTTAGATGTGAATACTTGTGCGGCTGTGTGAAGGGCGGCTTTACACTGCTGTAGGTAATAAAATGACGTGCTGAGTGTTATGATTTGTTGTATTTGCCTGTTTGTTATTTCCTATGTAATCATTATGCATGTGTTGCACGGTTTTGAATAGGTCCCATTCTTAAAACTAATAAAATATCAAAGAACATTGGGACATTTTATCCACAAGTGTTATCTTATTTCCAATTGTTGAAATCTGTTATGTAATTTGTGCGTTTCAAAGAAGTCTTTCTATTGGATGTGGGAGGCCATACTAAAAGGGGATCTGCGCCTAAATAGAGTGAAATAAAGTGGCTGGCCCAGCGCTGCATGATCGAACATCATTAGTCCATAAACCCATATTGCACAGAAAGGTGTTTGATACTTGTGTAATATCTTATTTTTGATCCGATAATTTGTATATGAATATTATCAATGTATTTAAAAATTTGCGTTTCAGATATCAATATCCATCACTTGAAAAGATTGCAGAAATGCTGGTGCCAGTACTAGAGCATTTCAAGTAAGAATATCGATACATGAAATTTACATAATGTTCCTCATTGTTGATCTGGCTAATGTACATACATCAAAGCGTCACAACATGAACAAGTATAATGTACATACCCGCATACATTTAAACCTGTTATAGCGGTCACCTCTATACAGCGATCATCTGTCTATTGTGGTCACTCTAATTGTAAGATTATGGTCGATGTGAGGGAGACATAAACGACACAGTAAAAAATGATTCACGTAATTATCATATAAAAGTTTTTTTTTATTTATCATTTATCCACAAACCGGGTAAGCTTGCAGCTTTTTTTCACCGGGGTGGTTGCTTAAATTGGTTAGTATTTTGAAGCTAATGCTCCGGCCAGGGATTGAACCCGAGACCTTGCGGGCCGTGGTCCAACGCCCTAGCCACTACACCAAGACCGCACAACTGTTCTCTTGAAGAACTCAAAACACCGGTCCCTTAAAGTACACATGACACCAAAAAATTTTATTCTGGAATCAAGTAGCCCATGCAAAATAAATAGGAATGGCGGCAATAATTTTTCGATTTGGACTCTTATAAGCGGAGATATTTAATTTTGAAAGTACCATATTTCAGAAATTGTGCTCCTTCGAAAGTCGGAACTCATGCCGGAATGACAAGAAAGCCCACTATGGAAAAATAACCAAGTCTAGACTTCAAAAAATCGTAACTTTTTTCTCGCGAAAAAGAAATTGTCCACTTTCCAGAACAGATATGCCCATATCTTCGGGACACCTTGTTGGCCATATATGACTGAAATTGAACGTAAAATGTAGAGTTTATAAAGGTTTTATTAGACTTCGATAAAGTTTTTCTGTCAAAAAGGTGTTAAAACACTGGATTAACGCATGTTATGCATCAAGGTGTTGACTACTAAAACAGCGGCAAAATGCTTTGTATTCACTTCGCCGCGGATGATGATCTAAACGTCTAAAAACCATTGCATGACCCCCTGTTTGCCTTGCAACAGACGCGTTTCTTCAACAAAAACACACATTTTATATTCGACGGACAACGGTTGTTGTCGACTTCTTCACAAAGCTATCCTGTCTAAGAATTATATTTAATCAATGAATTTAATATGCTGGAGATGTTTTTATCTGATATATAAAATACAATATTATATCGCAAAAGACGTAATATATTGACGACACCGAGAGGTGTCTCATATTCGGGGAAAGATGGATATAATAATTCACTGAAACTAAAACATTTTGTACAGTTTAGACACACATATGGACAGTTTTACATTAATTTTGGCTTTCAAATCAACTTCATTGTTCAACTAAATTACATTTTTTTGTTGACGAAGATCAGATGTTATCCGTGAAATTATACAGTACAGTAACAAATCATATGATATTGCATTGTTTTTCGTTTCGAGCACTTCAGTGAGTGAATCATCGCTACAGATACACATGGCGAGTAGAACCGCCTTCAATGTCTGTATTATATTTACCTCGACCCTGAAATAATTCGAGTGTGCCCAGTGCATATCAGCATGCGAGTGTTGTTCAAGCAGAATCAAATCATGACGATCATCACGAATAACATTTAGCCTTCGTCAACATAAAATGTAAATTACTTGAACAATGAAGTTGAATTTGATAAAGTCAACATTAATGTAAAACTGTCCATATGTGTGTCCAAACTGTACAAAATGTTTTGGTTTCAGTGAATTATTATTTCCATCATTACCCAAATGTAAGACACCTCTCTGTGTCGTCAATTGATATATTAAAGTCTTTTGTGATATAATATTGTATTTTATATATCAGATAAAAACATCTCCAGCATATTAAATTCATTGATTAAATATAATTCTTAGACAGGATAGCTTTGTGAAGAAGTCGACAACAACCGTTGTCCGTCGAATATAAAACTAGATTAAGGTATGATATTAAACACATTGCGTGTGTCGATTTCATCTTTCTGTAATTGTGTTTTTGGTGAAGAAACGCGTCTGCTGCAAGGCAAACAGGGGGTCATGCAATGGTTTTTAATAGCCAATCATTGAGATTGAAGCTAACAAATCAGTGAAGCACTGACGTTAAGCTGCGGGAGATCGACCAAAATAGCGCAATGATTTTTTTTCAATTTTATAGACGTTAAGATCATCATCCGCGGCGAAGTGAATACAAAGCGTTTTGCCACTGTTTTAGTAGTCAACACCTTGATGCGTAACATGCGTTAATCCAGTGTTTTAACACCTTTTTGACAGAAAAACTTTATCGAAGTCTAATAAAACCTTTATAAACTCTACATTTTACGTTCAAATTCAGTCATATATGGCCAACAAGGTGTCCCGAAGATATGGGCATATCTGCTCTGGAAAGTGGACAATTTCTTTTGCGCGAGAAAAAAGTTACGATTTTTTGAAGTCTAGACTTGGTTATTTTTCCATAGTGGGCTTTCTTGTCATTCCGGCATGAGTTCCGACTTTCGAAGGAGCACAATTTCTGAAATATGGTACTTTCAAAATTAAATATCTCCGCTTATAAGAGTCCAAATCGAAAAATTATTGCCGCCATTCCTATTTATTTTGCATGGGCTACTTGATTCCGGAATAAAAACTTTTGGTGTCATGTGCACTTTAACAATACTTAAAACTCAGTCTACATATATAACAATCACTGCTGACCTGCGATCCCGCAGTCAGCTGGCAGACTTTACAAGTTTACATTATATCATAAATTACATCACGGCTATTATCACGGGAAGGGACAACACGCAATATATCTAAACATAGATCACACACTAATAATGTCTTAAAAGATATTTTCTATTGAATCAACTCTATGTAAGTTGTGCATATATAGAAGCATATAATTTGGACTGTATAAGTGAAATTCGAATATTTTTTACGTACAGTCAAACCTGTTATAGCGGTCACCTCTATACAGCGGCCACCTGTCTATAGTGGTCACTCTTGCCATGTCTAAAATAATATTTTCTATTGAATCAAACCTGTATATAAAGGTCACTTGTCTATAGTGGTCAGTTTATGTAGAGGATTAGCTCAGATGGCAGAGCAACCGAACTTCAGATCGGATCATATCTGATCGACCGTGGTTCAAATCCCCCTAAGGTCAACTCAGCCTTGACTTTATCTGAAACATCAAATGAGTACCATCTGATGGCGGATGGAATGGTCCAGAGGGAATTGCATTGCGAGTAGCTGCGGCGCATCGTTGCGCATTGACAATCAATACCTATCTGCCATGAAATCTGTTGAAATTGATCTGCAGTGTCCCAGCTGAGATCAACAAAGAGTGTTTAAAATCATTGCTCTCAGCGAAAAAAGCCACTCATCTAGAAATAAAGGAGTGGTACGGGTGCCTTTGGTAGGGCGACACCGTCTACATTACTTTATTAGTTTATCTACCTCTCGTAGCTGGTCGTTATATACAGGTTCCACTGTAACTATTTTTTGGTCCTTGTTCTGGATGAGTGTACAAGATAAAAAAACTTTTACTTGTTATCATTGTTTGTTTACAATTTGTTTAGTTTGACATCTGATGTTATTGGTTTCGGTGTTGGTGCTGGTGGAAATGTTCTTTCGCATGTTGCAGTAAGTTGAGCGTCTTGTATTCAAGTTTTAAACGCTACTTTTAACAGATTATAAAATTCATTAAGCTGGTCTCACCGTCTGCTGATGTAACTTTGCTTCTGTGCTTTGATACTCATTTCAAGTTCAGTACATTACAGTAAGATATATATTTAACACTATCATTTGACCAACACATTTATATTATCAAAGATATTATATACAATATAGTGAAGTGAACCCGCTCTGCTGGGTGAAACTTTAAAATGATTTGAAAATGAAAATAATAGAAACCTTAATTGCTAGAAGTTAGCCCAAATGATAAATAAACAATAGAACTGAATGTCAGTCGGATGTGAAATACGAAGCGTGACGAATATGAGAATGTAATTCGTTCTTTCTGTGGAGCCGCAAGAGAAATCCTACGAAAAAAATACGCTTCGGACCGTCAATTAAAGGAATATAAAGATACGGACACGAAACATGGCCTATGTTGTGACAAATAATTATATGATACCCCACGAAAAATTTGGTTTTGATACGTTTACCAGGAGAAGCGTGAATCTCGAATACTGCTAATACAGACAGACATACATGGACGTTTATATAGTAGATGAAGTCAAAAATCAGACAATCATGTTTGCTACTCAGCTTTTTGACTTCATATTTTATATATTATTTAAAGCTCTGGCTGTATAGCATTGCGCCCTATGTTCAATCAGTAAGACAACTTACAACACATTATTATCAAAGATATCAATATAGGAATAGGCTCCGGGGTCCAGGACAAAAGTAGGAATCCTGGAATCCTAGATTATGGAGTGCAAATTCAGAAGAAATTTGATATTTTTATGATTTCTTGATCAAACTTCAACAAAATAATTTGAAAGAAAATGTTAATGCCTCTAGGGTTCCAGAAAGCTTTATCTTTTGTCTCTTATTATTATTTTGAACTATTTCGATCTTTGTAGATGCTTCAACCATCATGGATTCTTGGTCTTATTCTTGTCGATCCTGCAGCAAAAAGTGCTGGTTTCAAAGAATGGGGTGAAGAGAAGGTACCTGTCATTATGTACAGGCATGAGAGAGTTCCTCGGAAAAGCTAATTTCCTCGTTTTCCATCGGCTTTAAAACAAAGTAAATTCATTGAAAATACTAATCTTGCTATTGTTTTGGTAATTTTCCTAGAATTTTCTTCGTTTTTGACTGAGCTCGACTCTCATGCCTGTTATGTAGCATTAGCATTGTTATCATCTTTTATTGATCAATTATTTAATTGAAATATTGCGCAGCTTATAACTTCGTCATCGACCAACAGGTCATTAGGGAATTCGAACGAGATCGTGCAATTCGATTGGTCGAACAGAGCATCGGCTAATTTTAATGCTGTATAGACCACCTTGTATTTTGTAACTACAGTCAAACCTGTTGTAACAGTCACCTCTATACAGCGGCCACCTGTCTATAGTGGTCACTCTAACAATGTCTTAAATTGTATTTTTTATTGAATAAAACCTGTATATAAAGACCACCTGTCTACAGTGGTCAATTTATCTACCTCTCGTAGCTGGCTGTTATATACAGGTTTTACTGTATCATGGTATGGAAAAAAGACGCAAATGCTATTCCGTTCTTAATACATTTTTTTGTTTTGCATTTATCATTTATCCGCAAACAGGGTAAGCTAATTAGCTTTTATTCACCTGCAAGGTGGTTGGTTAATTTTTGTTAATGTTTTTTGAAGCATGTGTCGATTGTCGGATGCCCTTCCTGACGCCAGGGTCCGACAAAGTCCGGGAACCTGGGAACCAGGTTCCCGGAAGGTTTGGGCAAATTCCGAAGAATTTAAACTTTTCCCGTTCAAGTTTTGTAAATTAAATTCCGAAGGTTGGAAGATTTCGTCAGTTATCCGAAGTTTTCAAATTAATATAATTTATTTAATAAGAATTAATATTTACATGTCTTTAAATTTAATATAACTATGTCTATTTATTCATCAACATAATAAACAGTTCAATTTTCAACGTAAGTGTCTCATTACACGCTCGCTTTGTTTCATAACAATGTGTGAAGTACGTCAGGCGTCACAACATTCGAATTGAATGAATGATTAATTGATGTGATCTCGCAAACTCGTAAACGCAGAAGTATTTTATTCCCTCTCGCCTTCACAATCATCGCGAGCAAACTAACAAAATTATTCTGCGTTCAGTTTGAAAATCGTGGTTACATTTGTTTATCTATCGTATTTGTCTTTGAGTTGACGTGGCTTCTCTAACTTCGGCATCTTCACCGCTTTCGTTGTCTGTAGGCCTACATTAAATTATTATTCTTGAATATTTGAATTGGAATTTCCATTAAACATTATTCAAGTATTTCGGTAACTTTATATATACATGTCTAGTTTTGTTTCGAAACAAAATGAAGTCTAATCATGCTCATAGTGTCTACAGTTTGAGAACATGAACATGTCTGTGTAGCAGGATATTCGGCAATTCACGACTGATGTTGTATGTAGTGGAGTCGATTAGCGATTTAATATTCACAACTATTTGCGTTGGCTTCAACTTCGAGCATCGAACATATTTTGAACAGTTCGATAATTGCGTTTGCGTATGATTGTATCGAGATAGAATCAAATGAAAGTACGGAGTACGTGTTAAGTAAAAGTCTTCAGCAGACCCTTTGTAAAGTCTTTGTTAACGATGAAATATTTCGGCTATTACGATCACAGTTTTATAATTATCTTTCCGTTGTAAACTATAATTTGCTGATTAAAGATGTGTTCTTGGAACTTGACAAACAACGAAGTTTAATCAGTTGTAATGCATTTTAAACAGTATATTTCTTTAGTTATACCAATCAGAAGGGGGTAATAACAAAATTGAAGCCCATCCAAACTACAACTGAAAAACAGCGATTCCAATGATAAGTAACATACTTATTATTATATCTTACTTGAAAACCGACTGAGAATACAGCAGAAAACATTACCATGGAGCACAGGCATACTTTCGCATTTATAGGTATAAAGATAAGCTATATATTTATGAAAATTTCCATACCTATGACTCTGAGACGGGCTTTTGAAACAAGTTGAAAAATTCACGCAAAAATGACTATAAACGCTATTTCCGGGAAAAATTTTCCGAAGAAATTTGAGAAAAAACTCAGGTTCCCGGAAGGTAAATTCTTTTGTCGGACCCTGCCTGACGCCAATCAATACTGCTTCTACCAGCGATTGGACCTAAGACCCTCTATGGGCTGAGGTCCAGGCACTGCACCAAGGTCTGGCATAACATTAAAATTCATACTGTGAAACCTGTATATAACAGGCAGCTATTAGAGGTAGATAAAGTGACCACTATATGCAGGTGGCCTTTGTATACAGGGCTATTTCAATAGAAACAATTAATTTAGATATTGTAAAAGTGACCACTATAGACATGTGGCCGCTATAACAGGTTTGACTGTATCATGAAATGTGTTTCAAAATTGACCTATCAAATCATAGACTGAAACAGTAAGTTGAGACTGTTACATGCTGATATTCATCAATCCTGAGATCCACACATGTTGATTATTTTGTTTGCTTGACAGCTTGCTTGTTGGAATCTTGAAAGAAACGGTTTCACTTCTTCAACAGAGAAATTTCTTATCTGGCATCATTTCGGCAATGTAAGTATTTATCTGTTGGTATTTCTCTTCCAACTATTCTATTTGACATTCCATGTCATAGCAGGACTACCAGCCCAACAGTTTAGGATTTGAAACCATTGGGTCTGTGAAGTCAGAACTATTTCAATTTTCCTATTGAGTATTACGATTTCCACTTTTAGGCTCAGAATAGTGCAGGCTTTACATTGAAAGACGTCTTTTATGTCAGATTATTTTTTGAAATTTAAATTCTCATGTCTGATTGTTTAGAAAGCTAAAAAGGTCAACCATGAACAGTTGGATAAATACATGCAAGAGGTCAAAAACAACCAGAATGCTTACAACCTTGCCCAGTTTGTCAAATCTTACACAAGGTTAGTCATTAGGAGGATTTTATAGTAGTACTATTTGTATCTGCTGTGTCCTTGTTATAATTGATATACATACACGCTATTGTCGCTGGCGTCGTTAGTGAGATCATGGGTGGATTTGCGTTTATTAATGGTGTTTACGATGATACCTCTGTTACACAGACTTAAGAATTTTCAGACTATTTACTCTCTTCAGGACTCTAAATGTGTTACCTTTTCCAAAATCCTACCAATGTTGGTGAAATAAAAAGTATTGCCAGGTTTTGACTGACAAAACCGTAATAATTTTGTACTTTCAAAAGAATTCTGCAACTGGAAATTGGTTTTGGATCATGTTTTAGATCGAACCAGAGGTGTACGGACTAAGGTGTCAGACTTTTCAGAATCCGAATCCGAAAAAAGTTCTTATAGAAACGTCTGACTCCAAGTCCGGCTCCGCTAATGTGAGAAAAATCGACTCCTACTACGACTCTAAAATATTTCAGACAAAATCCTGTAAAAAGTCCGAAAATGGATTAATTTATCAACCCAACATGAAGAAAACAACGAAAATACAAAATAAATTATCATCAATTGAAATATGTTGCAATTCCAACCTTTAGGTAGAAATATCCAGACAATTTTCAACTTTGCAATGTTCATTAAAAAATTACCAGGAGTGAATTTTAGACTCCTGTTTCCGACTCCTGCTCCTTTCTGGAAAAAATTCACTCCAGTCCGGCTCCTGTTGAAATGCAGATAGGCTACTACTGCCGGAGTCGGAGTTTGACTCTGGATTCTGTGCACCTCTGGATCGAACAAAATTTTGTAAGGATTGATCCAGATCAGAATCCAACCAAAAAGTGTAGTAACTGGCCATGTTCACGTCCAATCAATGTCACATAAGAATTTTCAGGCTTTTGGCGGATTTCAGACTATTTTGAGCCTTGTGCAACTCTAGTTATTGCTATTTGCCATTGAAATCGATTAAAATTTATCAAATTATCCTAGATTTCAGACTATTTTTAATATTTGAATTCTCATGTCTGACAATAGTAGAAAATTTCCTTCTAAAGAGTCTCTCGTTTTGAAAGTGCAGAAATGAAATGATAGCTGAATATCAAACTGTATAGATGTCATACAGTCAGGGTGTCACAAAAGTTTTGACCTCCTGGGAACTGTGTTGTTCGATTGTAAACCTTCTGGTAATGAATTTTTAGTGCTTCATAGTTTTGAAGAATTGATCTTAAAATTTCAGAAATTTGACTTACTTTGAAGCAAGGTGCATGGATTTCCAAACATAAAAAATATGAAATCCAAAATTAATAAATTTTGAATAAGAAAATAATCATGATAAAATTGTGCTGGACTTCCAGGTTCCCAGGATCCCGCACTTTGTGACAACCTTCATACAGTGAAGCCTGTATCAGACATGAGAAATTTCCTCCAATCAGCGGAATTCCTCCTTTTCTATCAGCTCTAGAACAAATAAATCACTAATCTAGCTATTGTTTTGATAAGTTTTCAAGTGTTTTCCTCCGTTTTGACTAAACTTTATCCTCATGCATGCTGTATATAACAGTGAGCTATTAGAGGTAGATAAATTGACCACTATGTGCAGGTGGTCTTTATAGACATGGAAAGGAAAATACTATTTTAGACTGACTGAGAGTGATTATTATAAACAAGTAACAGTTATGACATGTTTGACTTTATTTCTCTACTTCTAGTCGCCAAGATATGTTAAATGAAGCCGCAGGAAAGCTCAAGTAAGTTGTTGCTGTTGTGCTTACAAATTAATCATTTAGTCATTGCACTATTACAGTGCAATTCGGATAAATGAAATTCCCGCTTATATGCAACCTGGCTTCAAAAGTCTATTGGCTATTTTATAGTCATGTCTTCGTTAAACAATTTTGGATAAATGCAAATTCGGATAACTGCAATGGAAATTGTTATCCGAAATTTTTGTCGAAAATTTTGAGTTGCACTAGAGCGAGTTACACTGTATTGCATGATTTTGTTCATACTTCAGAACCTAGAAGCGTGATTTGCGTAAGGCTAAGAAAATTTAGAAGAAAAAATTGAAATTATTACGAAAATGTGAAAAATAATAAGCAATTTGCGTACAATTTCCTATGAGCTATTGATATTTGGCGCACTCAAGTCACTTCAGGAGAACAAAGTGAAACGTAGCGGCTGGTGATTTTTTTATATCTTCTCGTTCGCTGCCTAGGTGCCCTCTCTTTTGCCAAATATCAATTGGTCATGGGAAACTGTGTACTAATTTCTTTGTATAATTCTGAATCTTTTACATGTCATGTCATTCTTGCTCGTAAGTTAATGTTTTTGAAAACTCCTTATCAAATTAGGACTTCTCAATCGTCGTATCAAGTTCAAAGTGCAATATCAATTGCGTTTTCATACCTGGTTTTGTTCTTTGTTGTTGATAAGGTGATTTGGTGACATTACTTTAAACCAATCACAAATTGATCGAATTGATTTCGTTATTACAGTGTAACCCGCTTAAGTGCAATTCGGATAAATGAATTTCCCGCTTATCTGCAACCTAGCTTTGAAACCCTATAAACTATTTTCTGGTCAAGTCCTTGGTAAACAATTTCGGAGAACTGCAAATTCGAATAAATGCAATGAAAACCTCGTACAATTTTGACTTGCACTTAAGCGGGTTACACTGTATACAAATATGTTTAACAGTCAGCCATGAGATATAAATGGGTAAATATACACATCCATCCATATATACAGGACTAATTCAACATAATGTTTTCTTTTGGGTATTTAGTAGGTGACCTTTATATACAGGTGATCACCTCTAGAGGTGATTTTCGTATAGTAGTGTAGAATTGTTTGAAGTGTATATCAATTTTGTCAAATATTTATATGTTGTTCTTGTAGATGTCAAGTATTGGTTATAACAAGTGATCATTCTCCATACAAAGAAGAAGCAGTAAGTATTGTATAGTTTATTCACAAGTTGTAAGTTGTGGCATATGATAATAAAAATTAATGGCAAGACTCTCATGCTACATCCCGGGGGGTAACTCCTATATGACGGCTATACGAGGACGTGCCACTTTTCTTGGGTCCTTATTCCAGCTGAGAAAAAACTTTTTGGGTATGATATTCCAAATTTGGAACTTTTGGGTATCCTATTTTTGACTTTTTGAGAATATTTGAAAAAAAATAGCATCTTTTTTTGTATATTTTCCTAAAATCAATCAACCAGCTGGAACTTTTTGGGGAGCATTTTCAAATTTTGAGAATTTGTTTGGGTGGCATCAACAGAATTTTTTGAACTTTTTGGGTATTTCACCTTTTTTCATTTTTTCAAGTGACATCCCTCCCCCGTCCCTAAAGAGCTGGTTGTTACCCCCCCCCCCTCCCCCCCTGGGTGCTACACGGTGTACCCAGTGAATATCACCAACCTCGTTTGTCTGTATTGTATTTTGGAAAAGGGACATCATTTGGGAGGCATGCCATTAAACATGTGCCAAACGGCAAGATACGGAAAAATCTTTGACCTGTTCTTGTTTCCTATCTATTCTTACTCTGTTTTAATAAACATTGCTGACAACAAAGACAGCTGCGATCAATCAGAAAATCGCTTGACTTTAACTCTCCGAGAGATGCAGCTACTCATTTTGTATTATCCCGCATTGATTACGAGATACTGTACTGTACTGTACAGCGCCGTTGTGGAGATTATTCTCAAAAGGGCGCTATATAAATACACACTTATTATTATTATTATTATTGCGCACTTTGAAATACATGTGTTCTATACAATACATGTGTACAATACTTATAAATAAACAAATGTGTACATCCGATTGACTATTATTACTATTCCTATCTTAGGTAAACAAACTAATTTGGCACATTTCACAACATTAATTAACCTAAAATGTTACCCAAGCCTTGTTTCATTTATACTTTTTTGATCAGAACTTGATGTGAATCTGAATAGGCATATATATATCTGAAGTGACCACAATGCATGGTAGGCATGAGATAGTTCCTCGGAAAAGTTAATTTCCTCGTTTTCTACCGGCTTTAAAACAATGGAAATTGATTGATACACTAATTTTGCCATTGTTCTGAGTATTTTCCTCGTTTTTGGCTGAGCTTGACTCTTATATGTGGTACATGCAGAGCCATCTATTTACAAGAGTTGGGACACTTCTGCCATTTTTGTATCTTTTTGCCTGGACCCGAGCACGTTTTTAACAGTGCGCATGTGCAGGAGAATGTTGTGTGTTTTTTCAGCCATATTGTATTGTATTTTTTCGCGCGTTTCACTTGAAATGATTGAGAACCTGTTTTCAAAAGAACAAAGATGGCATCCAAAAATCACGTGACTGGCATCTGTCCAATTGGAGACGATAGCGGCACATGAAAGCGTGTCCCAACTCTTGTAAATAGATGGCTCTGGGTACATGTGGTCGCTATAACAGTTTAAATTTAATCCATGTTAATCTTTTTGTTTTTTTTACAGCATTCATTCTATCATAAATTGGCAGTTGATAAAGCTGATATCATGGAGGCATTTGATTGTGTCAATGTATTCTTTGAAGATGTAAGTAGTTTATCAACAACACACATCAATTTGGAACGGCATTTTTTTACCTAAAAATGGGGGTATACCCAATAGTAACACGCTACCGAATACGCCCGTACCAGTCTTCTATTTCTAGAGGAGTGGCTTTTTCGCTGAGAGCAATGATGGTAAATACTCTTTACTGATCTCTACCGCGACACTGCAGATCATTTGCAACATATTCCATGGCAGAAGGCCTTGATTGTCAATGCGCAACGATGCGCCGCAGCTACTCACAATGCAATTCCCTCTGGACCATTCTATCCGAAGATGGTACTCATTTGATGTTTTGATAAAATCATGGCTGAGTTAACCTTTGGGGAATTTGAACCACAATCGATCAAATATGATCAGATCTGAAGTTTGGTTGCTCTGCCATCGGTATTAATTCCCCCGTTGACCTGACTGGCCCAAGTCTCGCTTACTTTGATGTGCCGAAATTTTAATTTTGGCAAGTGGGACTTGTGTCCTTTGTCAAATGCTGGGCAGCGCTGGCTTGCCTGCTTGATGTCGATTTCATAAAATTTTACCCCTTCCAAAGATCGTATAGTCAGGAGTTCACATGGCGTAAATTTATCGATAGTAAGAATATATGTCTGATCACAAATCACGGTCAGACATGGCTGACAAAGAAACTTGTGAATAAGGCAATTCCCGACAGACACTAAACATTTTGAAAAGATAGTACCCATAGCCCCGTCGTAACATCTCCTTCCGTTGCCAGTGAAGGATGTCATGCAGGGGTTTAGGGGCATATTTGAAAGGATCTTTCGATGTGACCTAAAAAAGACATCTGACGTTGATGAGCAATAGCAGAAGCAGAAGGGGACAGTTTCCTGAGATTAGCAGTAGACAATAAGTTGGACCAATGTATTCCTAATACAGTCAAACCTGTTATAACGGTCACCTCTATAATGCAGCCACCTTTCTATAGTGGCCACTCTTGCAATATCTAAAATAGTACATTCTATTGAATTGAACCTGTATATAAAGGCCACCTGTCTATAGTGGTCAACTTATCTACCTCTTGTGGCTGGCTGTTATATACAGGTTTCACTGTAGCCATTCCTAATGTGGCCATTATAGCATGTTTAACAGTTTATGATATTCACTGAATCCCGGGGAAATTGTCCAGGTTTACCCCCCTATTTTGCCGCCCCTGATAACAGTATTATGTAAGATAATCTAAACTGTTGTAGTCAAACTCGGTTAACATTCCCTCTTTTAATATCCCCACTTATTTAAAACTGATTTCCATTTTCATTTCTCCATACAAACTGTTATATTCCTACTCCGCTTGATGTCCCGCTTTTCATCCGTACCAGAGGGGGGATATTAAGCAATTTCGGCTGTACCACCACCACTGTTTGGAAAATGCTGGTTAACGCTTCTGTTAGATTGAAAAACTCAACTATACAGACACGAGAGAGTTCATCCAATCAGCAGATTTCCTCCTCCAAACTGAAGTATTCGTTAAACGTGAAAATGTCAGCTAAGTAGCGTTATTCACATTACAAAACAGCAGGTGTGAAGTCAAACAAAATAAAAAATATTTGATGAAATATAAGATAGTGTCACTGTGCGCTAATTACCTTGTATAGTGACTAGCACACTTTTATCACTGTTTCCTTAACTGTTACTCTTGATTCGATGTTTTTAAAAAATCCTGATCAAATTGGAAACTTTCATTCACGATATGATTGCTTTGTGTTGATTTGGGGATTCGGCGTCATAACTAAAATCAAATTTATCAAATCAATTCCGTTATAATACAAAAGAAATTAATTTTTGATATATTGTTTTGTTGTAGTCTGGCAAATGTGGCGAAGGAATGCTGCTTTTAATGCAAGGATGTCATTTAGGTATGAATAGGCTATACTTCACCATACATAAATCTTGAAATATCTTCGAACGTGTATGTAGTGCACTGAAACCTGTTTTAATCATCAAATTTTTATTGTTAAGAACGATGAATTTATTTCGATCAGTTTACCACAAAACGGGTCAAGCTAGTAGCTAGTTTTCACCGGGTTGGTTTTTTAACTGCTTAATGTTTCTGGGATGGATTTGAACCAGAAACCCTGCGGGCTGAGGTCAAATGCTCTAACCACTACACTAAGGGTAGAGACAGAGTCCGACAAAAGTAGGTATCCTAGATCCCGGAAGGTGAGAGAACATTCAGAAGAAAATTGAGATTTTTATGATCTTTTCGTCAAACTTCAACAACAAAATTCATTAGAAAATGTTAAATTGCCTCTAGGATTCCACAAGGCTTGAACTTTTATCAGACCGTGCTGGAGATAATGAACTATCAAGCTATGATACTATTTTGACGATCTAGTTAGGTGTGTTCACTATTGACGTAAACTCACCATGGGGGCAGGAGTTGTGTGAAAGTGACAGACTGTATAAAATGTTTAAATGTCTAATCGAGTAAGTTGACAAAAGGAGTGGAAACTGGTTGACATTTGTGAGTCCTACTACAAATTTTATCCAATTTCCTTGGGCAGACAAGAGAATGACAAGCCATTGTTTAACCCATACAATGATATGGAACAGGTGCTGCTAGTTTAGCTTGCTTGACCCATGGCACCTCACATGTCAATAGAGCGCTACTCAGAGGCTTTATTACTTATACGTTATTTGATGGCTGCTTCAGGATGATTTGGTTCATGATTCATGATGATGATGACAGCCTGTTTGTAGCAATTATATTTTTATTGATCTTTTACAGTACCAACACTCAGAACACGTACTGCATCCAAAGGAGGTATTGTAAGAGGCAGTTCAATGACTGAGGAAGATGACAGGAGGCCTGTTTATTGAATATATGAAATTCTAAAGGATCTCCTTCTAATTGACGGTATCGGATATCAACAGAAACTATTTCAAAATCATCTTTGTTCATAACATCATAGGTCATTTGTTCTTGTTTTTCACAATATTAAAATGAGGTTCTACGTACATCAATTTATACCACATATATCCTATTATAATTCTCACAAATGAGGGGTTTTCGTATGTTTGAATAGTAGTTTTTAATCCTATATGCTATTGTATGTTATGATATATATTCGAATGTAATAAAATATTATGTATAAAAATACAATCCTGTGAAAATTGGTTTGTTCTTTTTGAAATTTACGGTATAAGAAGGAGATATAATGATGTCCGCAGCTAAAAAGTCATTTTACCACAGCTAGCCAGTTCCAGCCATTCAGTTTTTTGCCGCGGCTAAATAGTTAATTTGTAGCAGTTAATCAGTCGCAGCTATTTAATTAATTTACCGCCTCTGTAAAGTCAATTTACCGAATCTAATTACCGAAGTCATATTTTATTTTTAATATTTTGTATTTATTTTTTAAATCTATTACCTCCAATTACTTCAGAATGCAGGGTCCTTCAGAGCAGTTAATTCTCTTAAGAGAAAGGATAATATTATTATTACAAAACCTGAAAAAGGTAATGGAGTAGTCATAATGAATGAATTACGATTATTAAAAGAAACATCTATTGATACTGATAAATTTTGGTAGAGTTTCGAGGCGAGGACGAAAGTCGAATTATAATATTTATCATCCATGATTTAATAGAGAGAAAGACGTCAGCAAGGTAATTTGCAAAATCTTACCTGATAGTATCGCGAGACAGATCTGTAAAAAAGGACCACGCCTTCCTCACCAGTATGTTCTTCCCAAAACACACAAAAAAGTGTTACAAATGAGACCTGTTTTGTCGTCAGTTAATAATTACAATTTTGGTGAAGCAACATGGCTGGATAGTAAATCGTTGAAACCGCTATCTTCAAATGATTACACCATCACCGATCTGTATGAGTTTGTCAATGAAATCAAGGATACTGACATAAATACAACAGACTTACTCGTATCATATGACGTAACTTCAGTTTTCACTAATGTCCCTTTGGATAGAACAATTGATATTTTAGTAAAAAAAGGCATTCAATAATAATTGGTCTAACGAAAACACATGTCACTTAGTGAAAATGACCTAAAGCAGTTATTGCAGATTTGTACAGGAAGAGACCAGCTTTCCAAGTTGATGACACATTAGCAATTTTAAAAGATCGTGTCAAAGCATTACCATTCATAGGAGTTCTACTTATGCGGATATCTGCGGATTCCCGGGGGATCCAGGGGGATTGGTTGAGATTTGCTAGAGAACATGAGCCCCTGAGGGAGGGGGATTTCCTCCGTTTTGCAAAAGCAGAAAATCACATGGAGAACAAAGACTCGAAATCCTGCGTCAACAATGCGTCGTATACAAGTTTCAGTGTGGTCTGTCCTCTGTCCGATCAGGTCCAATGCAGACTATGTCGGCTTTACTTGCTTGCCATCACCTTCACGAACGCATTCCAGAACACCAAGCACATGTAATTGGACAGCAATTATCACAACAATACAAATTAAGAACCCGTGATTGTTCGAAATGGTTCACTTGTTTTAAGACACTGCTCGAATAAAGCCGATTGCCACTCCTGTAGCCTGCTCTGTGGCCTCTTGCCAAGTGAATGGGCTTGCCAGAACCAGTCAATCGCAATTTCCGAGAAAACTACTACGTGAGCAATTTTTAAACCATCTGAGCAAATTTTCTCTAACTGTGATCTAAAGTTTAATACCAAAAAAGTGGCAATGTTTTAGGGTGGGTGGACTAGCGTCAAGCTGGCCCACCCACTTTAAGTTGCAAATTACCTGGTTATTTTTGCTGAGCAAATTTTCAAAGTAGCTGAGCAATTGTGAGCTAAATGTGTTCTAAATCTTGATACCATTTTCGTTACAATCTGAAAAGGGTGGGTGGGCCAGCTTGAGAGACGTCCGATTGCCTTGATGAGTTGTTCTTATAATTCGACGGACCAATTGATGAGAACTGTAGAATTGTATTGAAGAAATAATAATAACAACGTAGGTTGAATTGATTTGTATGGTATATTTCTTCTTATGAATAATAATATTAATTCCAAGTTGACATGTTGATAGTAGACTGTACATCAAGTTCTCATAGTCTTCATAGTTTTCATTTACTGTATTTATAGTGTTTAGATAAATGCTAGAAGCTGCTAGATCATGCATGGTCATTGTGAGTCATGCGGCGAGTCATGTAGGTTCTCCTATGTTCTAGAATGTTCTAGATAGTTCAGGAAGGTTCCTACAGCCTCATTCATGAGATGGTTTTCATTCGTAGGTTGAAACCTACATTAAACACACAAAAGGAATTTTAATTTTTATAGAATTTTATTATTTTTTTAATTTCATTGTTTCTACATTTTTAAATTTCAAAATAGGTATAGCAATAGCAAGTTTAGGTTTTCAAAAAAAAGCTTTTGCCCACTTGAAAATGATTGCAAGTACCAGCCCTGAGGTTTTTTCTTCCTTCCTTAAGGGCCTTCCGTTACAAAAACCAGTTCAGTGTCATTCTGGGTATATCATATAACTGCGATTTAATTGGTTGATTTTCGCTGGCACTTAGGATTAAATTGTTAGATCGATTCGCCGTGCTAGATCAAATGAACTGCTGCGTGTGCGTGTAACTATAAATATGTTAACAGCATTGAATTCATTGGCTTGGTTCCGGGGATATGGAAGTGTACAATCAAAGAAATATTCAAGTTGTGCTATGTACTGTTTACTTAATTTGGCTTTGGGTATAGATTTTAGTATGCGTCTGGTTCAAGTCATATTCTATCTAAAAGAAATCAAAGAAGAAAATATATCGTTGTATCAAGGTCTCCTGACCGTCGCTAGTCAAGTGATTGGTGTTATTTTCTCTGTTGTTTTTGGCTATCTATGCGATCGTTTCGGTAAAGCAAAATACTGGACATCGTTTGCTAATATGTTTGGATTCATAGGCATATTTATCTATAGTATACCTACAAATGCTCCTATAATGTTGATAGCTCAGATTATTCGTGGTGTATTCATTGGTATGTGGTCGATCAGCACATCAGAAATGTCACGAATGATGGAGCCACGCCATTTGACAACATCTATTGCCTGTATTAATTTTGGTTTAGCATTTGGCGTTGCTGTTGGACCGTTATTAAATTTTGCATTAAATGATATTAATATTGAATATGGTTGGTTTTATATTCATCAAACTAACGCACCAGGATTTCTGACGTGTGCATTACTTTTAGTCTTGCAACTTTTAACTATACCATTTTTGCATAATAGTGAAGATCTAGTCGTTGACAATAAAGCAGAATACTCAAAGCTGGTTTTACAGCATGACGAACAAAGTTATGACAGTATGAGAGCAGAAATTTTAAATAATGAGAAATCCATATCAGTTGATGTGCTAATTGACAACCATAATGGTTCAACTCATCCAAATAATACTTCTATATTCTCAAAATGCTACATTCTACTTTCTAATCCAAATTTACTGCTTTTATATTTCTGCACATTGTTTTGGTCAATGATATTGATGTCAAGTGATGCATTAATTCCATTGGCTGGTGTCGAATGGGAGAATTTCAATGTTAATCAAATTCGTATCACTTACTTTGTAACTGGTGCTGCATATGCAATAGGAAATGCTATAATTATATTCTATGGGAATAAATTCAATATATATTATTCAACAGTTATTGGTTCCTTTCTTCCTATGTTAGTACCATGCTTATTTTTATGCGTATACTATTTTCCAAATTCTGTATTCTTATATTACGTATGGCTACTTATTCTTTCATTATCTTATATAACTGATGACGTCATGGCAAGAGCGTTAGTAACTCAATTAGTTCCAATGGAAATGCAAGGGTTTTCTGAAGGTATTCGCTTGTTTCCACGTAGTATTGGATTATTACTAGCTGGCTTTGTTACTACATTTTGGTATCGTAACGTCACCAGTTTTTCTATTACATTTGCTGTGATTCAAACTCTACTCAGTTTACTTCTAATTCAAAGAAAACAGTTTTTACTGAATCCTAAAAGGATAGTTCTTTGAAGTTTAAAAGTAGTGATGTAATATATTTCGACGTTATATACTTTGTATTGGGCTAAAATGATTGATCGATTTCTTATTAATGTGGTAGTGTAGCCCAATTTCTGATATATTAAACACTAGTCTTACTTCGTAAATAGCCTGATCTCTATTATGTATATAAAAATAAAGTGATTCGTATATGCAGTCAGTACTGTATCTATCTTCATTGTAACAAGAATAAATATTAAACCTTGCAATAATTGAATTATCTGGTTATCATGTCTACCGAACACAGTATAATGCAGCCTCACTTAACAAATGGTAACAAACGTGATTGCCAAGACCGCAGTTTTCAAAGCTACTGTACATCCCAGCAAACTCTGACAGTCAGGGGACGTTCGCGTATAGTCCCTCGAAGGTCGGTCCCAAACTCCAGTCACTGTAACGTCATCTGCACATTTTTTTCTTTTTTCTTTCAAATTTGTCTAAATTGAGTGATCCCTGTTACGTTCTAAGATATATGATTATTCCTTCGGTTACATATTCTGTTGTGGTTTCAACCCGGTTTCAAGCATATGAAATGCCTCTTCAATCTTCATGGTATAAAAACCGAAATCAACAAATCTCGCAATCTCGTAGCCCAACTAACATCAGATCTTGGTCCTCTAATGGTAAATATAGATTTATTTCTTCCGGATTTAAGCAATTAAATGGAAAGGCTAAATGATACCCTTGAGGCAACTTCATTCAATGACCTCAAGCAATCAATATGTGCACTGACGATTAAACAATCCGTTGTCCGATAGTGGAATAAATCCAACTGACACTTTATAAACTTTCTCTGATTTCTGCGAGCTTTACTAGGAAACACTCGATATCTAACTGGCCACTGTAGCAAACTTTCTCTGATTTCTGCGAGCTTTACTAGGAAACACTCGATATCTAACTGGCCACTGTAGCAAACTTTCTCTGATTTCTGCGAGCTTTACTAGGAAACACTCGATATCTAACTGGCCACTGTAGCAAACTTTCTCTGATTTCTGCGAGCTTTACTAGGAAACACTCGATATCTAACTGGCCACTGTAGCAAACTTTCTCTGATTTCTGCGAGCTTTACTAGGAAACACTCGATATCTAACTGGCCACTGTAGCAAACTTTCTCTGATCTCTCCTTTCTCTGATTTCTGCGAGCTTTACTAGGAAACATTCGATATCTAACTGGCCACTGTAGCAAACTTTCTCTGATCTCTCCTTTATATATATTTTTGGTAAAGTGGGTTCTAACGTTCTGCTATCAACTTTTGCACGCATACGCTGCTACATGAACTTTATGACAAATTGAAAAAATTCATCTCATAGATTTGATTCTGGTGTTTGGAACTATTGATATTTTAGGCAATAAAGACAGATAATAAATCATGACTTATAATTGATTTATAGAATGATTTAATTACTTTTTAAATAGAACAATTAATTACAAATTCAAATGTGGAAACCACACACATTTTCCTCACATTGAGGCTCCTCCATACTTTCTATAAACGTAATCATAAACATATTATTAAAAGCAAATCCATATTATAAACATTGGTAATTTTCGGGAGGGTAAATATTGATTTATTTTTTGCCGATAAGAGTTTTAGCTCCATGAATGACAGCTCCTCTGCAGATTGGGTTCGATAAACATTTTCTCGTTCTGATTCTGATTCGGAATCGACGACGACGACGACGACGACGACCACCCCATGGTTTTGGGTCTTGATTTTCACTCTCCATTGAATCGTGCATTGTTTCTTCCAATTCTGAAATTATAGTTAGAGCAATATAATAGAAACAGTACCAAATTACGCATGTTGATGTTGTATCAACTATTTTTATTATACGTTCAAACTCGGCTGGTTAGTACTTACCCGCTAAACACATGACGTCGTTCCGACCAAATCCGACCACCATGTAAGTCGGAACTGGTCGGAACGTGGTCGGATAAAGTTAATTGGTCGGAACTCCGTCGAAATTTCGTCGGGTAAATTCAACTGGTCGGAACTCCGTCGAAATTTGGTTGGAATTACGTATTGTAGTGTCCACAGTACTTCATCTTTCCGACCGAATATTTCCGACGTCGTTCCGGGTCCGAAACGACGTAATGTGTTTAGCGGGTACATTTGACTTTGCTCAAACTATATATATATAGTTTTGTATAGTACTGTATATAGCTCTTGAGCTTTCGAAAAAGATGATTTGCAATTATATGCCCTCATTTAATGACTTTACAGAGAAATAGACCAATATAGTAAAGCAGTCAGCATATATTTCTGATCCGGGAGGGAGCTTTTGGGTACCTTTGGTATGGGTCCTCTAATAAATAAGTTCAATTCCAAATCTATTTTTAATGAATAAAATATATATAATTGCTCATTTTAGGGAATATTAAAAAGTGATGCAGATACACCGTGTAAACGAACAAAATAGTTAATTAAATATTTACCCTTCATAGCTTCGTCTTCAGCTTCTACATCATCTATATAAGCATAATCAAAAATAGCAACATAAATATTTCATGTTTAAAATTAATTCAATGTCATTATCGCCAAGCCGTCTATATACAACGCATGAAACATATCATTTACTACGGGATTTTGAATTTTATAAGATATGTTAGATTTGATTCTAAAGTCATATAAATAATATTTCGATATTTGAATGGATTAAAAGTTTGAAAACAAATTCGAAGAACTGAGTCCTTGCCTGAATGGACAATCTGATTCAATAAGATCAAAAATATTTTCGTAAATTTCATCCCCAAGGATGCATTTTTATTGTTATAGCTATCTATTATGTAAAAACTATAAATTAGATAACTTTTTTTACCTTGTATTTAACTTGAAAATGGGCTCAGTTAAGAACCCGAAACGTTGTTCTATTTGCTGTTAGCTATTGCGTCAAAAGATTAAAAGTTTGTCACATTAAATGGTAGCCTGTTTTTCAGTGGTGCAATTATGAGAATAGATGTATATAAAAATGAAACATTCTAGATTTCTGGGAATCCGGAATCTTTCATTTTTGCCTCTTATTTTATATAAATTCTCTGATTAATTTCATTGAGCACTATACCAAGAACTGGTGTGGAACAGTCCCACTATTAATATTATTATATTATTATTAGAATAGATGTTGAACAGAAAGGCAATCATATCAAACTCGCCATTCTAATTTTGTTGAATTATTTTCATTATTTTATATCAATATTAACTTTAAGACGTATATATGTTACAAGAAATAATAATTAATAAACGAAAAAATCAGACATTCATATTTGCATGAAGTCTGATTTTTTCGTTTATTAATTATTAAACAGCTCTGCATTTATGGCATCGAACACTATTGAAACAGCAAAGGCAACACAAGTACCTTGATATTACTGTTACAAGAAATATATATAAGGGGTACAATAAAATTGTAAAAATTCTATTAATTTAGAAAAATTGAAATATTTCCTGTTAATATTAATTACTCACCGTCATCGTTCAGTTCTTCTTCTTCTCCTGAAAATAAAACATTTATTTAATATTTAAATTCAAACCATATATAGTGACAAATAATAATATTCAACCAACAGAGTAATTCATTTAATTGACATTAAAAACTCAATAATATAATTTAAACTTTGCTCATGATGTAATAAGTTGAAAGGAATTACGATTATTTAACATACAACGACCTTTTATTTGTTGTGGTAAATCGTACGTTGCTTATAACTTTTTCTACCAATATATTTATCAATGTTAAGTATCAAAATGCCTCCTCAAACGATTATCACAATTACGAAAAAATCCATATTTTATAATTGCGTTTTTGCTAAATAGTACGTACTATAATATTGCAGTTTTCTCATTGGCAGTGATGTTCAATCCCTCAACTATAGCTACATAATTTATGACTCAATGACCTGCATATACATCCAGATATATTCCAAAATATATTAGGTAGCATACTAGCATTTATATTTAGAATTGATCGATTCAATTGACGGATGACTTCTGTGAGGAGGTGGTTGTATTAGTAGGTCCGACTACATACATTAACATCAATTATATAGTTGAAGACTATATTGCCACTAGAACTTACCTCTGACAAATACAGCTGCAAAACAGAAGCCAAACAGGCATAATAACAAAATAGCTGTCTTCATCGTTGATAACTCGTGGATAAATAAAGGATTGTAAATCTATATAAGAGATTAAAAGAAAATATTAATAGTGTCGGATTGACGCTTCGAGTTTGTCATTAACATGAATTTAAAGAAGGGATGGATAAATCACGATTTGGTTACATAACCTTTGTGTAGTGGCTAGGGCGTTGGACCACAGAGCCCGCAGGGTCTCGGGTTCAATCCCTGTCCGGGGCACAATAGGTTGGCGTCAGGAAAGGCACCGGGCTATTAAACGCACACAGTCTTCAAAATACTAACAAATTAACCAACCACCTCGGTGAAAAAAAGCTGCAAGCCTTGATAAAAAAACCTTGATAACCAACATTGCACAGATGTGTAGTTCACAGTATCATATTTGTAGCACGCAGCACAAATTATATCTCATATATATACAGTATAACAATTATTCACTAATAATATTCATAGTAAAGTTTTTAGACCTCACACTACAGACGCGTATTAAGAACATAATTATCGTTCACAAAAATAAATTGAAATCATTACCAAGATCTAAATCTCGATGATGCTAAAAAAAATAGTCACCCCCTAGTTCCAATTAAGGTAAAGAAATACACGATCACAAATACTGTATCTGTATAAAATACTGTATCGCAAACGCAAATTATTCGAACTTTAAATAATATCAAAAAGATTTTGTACTATATGTTATGTTGACACAGTTTCACCGAAACACATATATAATAAACTAAGAAAGTAATAATAATTACTTACCTCAAATCAAATGTAAATAGACTTTGATGCCTTTGATGTTGTAAAAGTTGCAATATCAAAAATGGCAAAAAATCGTACTTATATAGGTCTTAAGCAGGAAGTAGTTTGACTTTTAATCCCCATTTCGTAACTGTCACTTGTCATTTCAAACCCTCACCTAAAGTACTAGTACACAGATTTGTTCCGTGTACATTGTATAGTTTCTAGTGGCATATCAAATTTCATTTGCAATCGGGGAAGTAAATTGGCGCATACGGAAGAATAATATTCATAACTTCCTATTAAAATTGAAAAAGTGCTTCCATCGCAATGCTGTATAGGTTACACCAGAGTCATCGATTTATGGCTTTGCGTCAAACGTGTCAATAGAGGACTAGTCGTGACAATTGCAAACAATTTGCAAACGAAATCCAATTTTGGAAATCGAGCAATTCGATTAGTCAATATTGAGTGACACTGATGCGTACTACTTACGGCTTGAGAAATGTCATTCATTATTCTTTGATAGTGCTCAATGCCATGAATGCAATACTATTTAATGATAAGCCAATGAAATAAACGCAAAAATCAGACATCGTTATTTACCACCACTTGCTAGTACCAAATATTATGTCTGCATGTTTGACTTTTGATACGTGTTTTATTTATTTAGCCATACTTGTGATTATTTCAAATGATAAAATAAATGAAATACGATGGAATAGAAGAACATACATAGTTAATAAATGAAAGATGTTATTAGGCACTGAGATTAAATACACATTTATTCATTTGGTTGATGAATATGATATGTTGTGTTTGTGAATGTAAAATGCTGAAAACAGAAGTATGGGCGTGTAAACGATGTGACCATTTTCCCCAAATGCGACCAGTCTAATCACCCCCAAGAAAATTCAATGTATACTGTTGGTCAGGAAAGACAAAAACAATATATCTGTTTGTGTGTTCTGCGTACTTTCTCAGAATAATTAATATGTACAAATTTAAATTAATCCCATATATATATATACCCGTATAGATAGCTTTTTTAAATTTAAATGTAACCATGAAGTCTCATATTTAAATGTGTAATATAAAGCAATGTAAATATAACTTCGCAATTTTTAATCAAATTTTACTTTCATTGATCGATTTTGCATAATAAAAAGTTTTGTATTATTATAAAAAAAAACAGAAAAAAAGGAGGTGTTTATTTGGTTATGACGTTAGTCTCCATCATGTTTCCTCATCATTAATTGAAGATTTACCAACATTGCAAAGTAATCCGAGAACATGATCAATAGTGGGGATAAACATTGAACTAAAGTTCAATTATTAATTCAAAATCCGAATGACCTTCCATAATAGAAACAAGCCCGGTTCTGAAATTTGTTTTCTTTTAGAAATTGGTTATTCCACACGCTTGCAAATGTTTGTGTTCATATTTGCTATGTAGGCACTCGTGAAGCATTCAAAGCAATCGCCTTATTGTGCGTAATTAAGTTCATATCACTGATAATAATCGTTGTTGGATCTCGATCATTATCAGCCGATATTCATCATGAAGGTATACTCTGTTGCGAGACAAGCGGTTAGGTACAACATCAAATCTACAATCTATGTAGTAGTAAAGTCCCATCGAAGAAATCGAACAATCATACGGACACTTTGACTATCACATTATTATTGAAAGTAGTCTAGAATTATTCTCCATGATATTCTGAACTGATTAGGATCAAAAAATATTATAAAATATGCACCGGAACTAGTTCCAGGCTCTTTTCGTTGAAACTCCACTAGAACTAATTAAAAGGACTTGGAGCTAGTTGCGGTGCATATTTAAAAACATTTTTTGACTCTAATTAGTTCAGAATATCATCATGGTGAATATTTCTAGACCATTTCCAATAATTATCTGATAGCAAAAGTATCCGTATGATTGTTTGACTTTTTCAATGGGACTATACTACTACATAGACTGTAGATTTGCAGGTACAACACGCCCTTCTCTTTTCCGCTTTTAATTGAAGCAACGCATGCGTATTATGAACGGTACGAAACATAAATAATGATAATAAAGAAATATTAACTACGACGTTACCAGGAGTCGAACCTGGATATGCCGCACGCTTGACCATTTAAATTTACTAGACAAAAATGTATTTAAACTCAATTAGGTTGAATCACGTGACTTTACCCTAACCCTAACACACTAGCGGCTTTGTATCACGTGACTTTACCCTAACCCTAATACTCTAACAGGTTTGTATCACATGGCTTCACCCTAATCCTAACACACTAACGGGTTTCAAGCCTCGATCGTGATGGCTGACCGTGATATAACCTCGAGTCTCGTGATATTGTCGAAAGTCTCGTGATGATCTGCCGTGAACTACTGTCAAGCCATGATAGTTTGGTTATAGTACAGTCATTATAAAAAATGACCTAACACAAATTGCAACAGAAGCATTTTTCATCAATTCTAGAGTCAAATTTTATGCTTAACAACATATCCAAAATGTTCCGAAATCGGAGCAGGCAAAATGCCTTAATTTTGCAATTTGATTTATGGCATTCCCAGTAGAAACATGAAAGCGAGGCTGTCCTTTTTTAGTGTAATCATGTGATTTAATTTGAGAGGAAATTATCAGGAATAGTAGCCTTGCATCATTTAGCACATCTAATGTGCTTAAAATTTCTTTACTGTCACCATGTATCAAATTACCAAAACGAGGCTATATATGAAGATTAAACAAATCGACATAGAAAAACTAGAAAAACATATACACAGTAAGTGAAAAATGTTATTCATTATATTTTAACATTCCACTAGCAGTATAGATCATGTAAATACTTTATTTATCTTATTTAGAAAATACAATTAGGTAATATACATTGTTCACAATGAACAATTTTAGGCAAATGCATGGGGATATCATAGTTGCAATTATTTTTGACAGAAATTGACCATTACGATTTGATGATAGGCCTGAAGAAAAACAGCAGAAAATGATATCCGATAGAAATGTTAAATTAAATTAAACTAACGAACTAATACCTTTTACTTCTTGACAGGAAATCAGTTAACTTTGTATATAGACTACAGTTATCCAGTCGTTTATGTTACTAATTGAACATGGAACTTCACCCAAAGGCTATGCCCAAAATGTTGACTATATCCTATACACATATACAATCAAACCTGCTATAACAGCCATCTCTATACAGCGACCACCTGTCTGAAGTGGTCACTCTCGCAATGTCTTGAAATAGTATTTTCTATTAAATCAAAGATTGATGAGCTTGGCTGTAGTTTTGGTGATTTCCTCTTTTTCAGTCCTTGGTTTCTCTGAGCAGACAAAGGAAGCTCGTATGGAGAAAATGGTCCATAGTCAATGAACTCGTATGAATAGTCCATGAACAGTTCATGAACATTGTTATTGAATGCTCCCGAGTTTTCATTTATTATAAATTATACAATTTATAAATTAATTCAGCAGTTCATGAACTGCTTATAAATTGTTCATGAAACTTTGCCATTTAATATTTAAGAACTATTTTTCCACGGAAGAATTTTATACAACAGATTTGATACATCCTCTGCAAAATGTTCAGGAGTTCAAAAGCTTAGAACAATTCATGAACTATTCAAAAACAGCTCATGAACCTTCACGGACAGTTCATAAACAATCCATGAAAACTTTGGGCCATTTAACGTTCATGAACTGCTCATGGACTGTTCATTAACTCCTGAACTGTTTTTCGCAGGGATATTATGAAGAGCTGCCAAACACATATTGTGAACCCTACAGTTTTACTCACTTGTATTCGAAGTTTCGAAAATATGTTAACCATTATTGATTAAAATGAATGGAGAGCTAATGGTTGGGGAAATTTGAAAATTTCAAAAGTGGCACAAATTATTTGCTTTATACAAGTTTCCTTTATCTGCTCAGACGAACCAAGAACTAGAAAAAGAGTAACTCAGTAAAACTGCAGCCAAGCTCATCAATCTTCGATTCAATAGAAAATACTATTTCAGAACATTGCAAGAGTGACCACTTCAGACAGGTGGTCGCTGTATAGAGACGGCTGTTATAACAGGTCCGATTGTATATGTGTATAGTATATAGTTAACATTTTGGGCATAACCTTTAGATGAAGTTCCTGTGTTCAATTTTCATTCCATGGTTAAATTAGTAACATAAACGAGTGGGTAACTGTAGTCTATATACGAAGTTGCATTGATTTCCTGTCGATGATTAATGAAGGTATTAGTTCTTTAGTTTAAATTTAATTTGACGTTTCTATTGCACATCTTATTCTGCTATTTTTCTGCAGGCCTATCATCAAATCGTAATAGTCAATTTCTGTCAAAAATAATTGCGACCATGAACATTCCTAGGCAATTGCCTGAAATTGTTCGTTGTGAACAATGTATATTACCTGGTTGTATCTTCTAAATAAGATAAATTAAGTATTTACATGATCTATACTGCTAGTAGAATGTTAAAATATAATGAATAACATTTTTCACTTACTGTATATATCTTTTTCTAGTTTTCCTATGTCGATTTGTTTAATCTTCATACATAGCCTCGTTTTGATAATTTGATACATATTGACAGTAAAGACATTTTAAGCACATTTTATGAGCTAAATGATGCAGGGCTATAATGTCTGATGGTATTCCTTCAAATTAAATCACATGATTGCACTGAAACTGGACAGCCTCGCTTTCATGTTTCTACTGGAATTGCCATAAATCAAATTGCGAAATTAAGGCATTTTGCCTACTCCAATTTCGGAACATTTTGGATATGTTGTTAAGCATAAAATTTGACCCTAGAATTGTTAAAAAATGCTTCTGTTGCAATTTGTGTGAGGTTTGATTTGATTTGATTTGATTTGATTTATTCGTCATATTAAAATATAAAATATAACAGGAAAATACAGGGGATTAAATTCACAAATAATTCCACTTACATACATCCTTACACAATAACAAAAGTAAGATTAACATAAAAAATTATATTAAAGGAAGTTGATGATTATATTATATAATTCATTTATTTGCCAAAAAAAAAAAAAAATGAAGGGCAAGAACAAAGGAGAGTTTGCACCCTCACTAACATGTGGCCTAAGTAATATATATAATACATGAATAAGAAGATAATTAATATGTGATAAATTGATTGTAAATAAGTAATTAGTTTAACGATATTGTTGCAATGATTAACTGATTAACCATAGCCAAAAATTTTGCAATGTGATAACGTGTTTACTTTTTCGAGTGATGCCTTGAACTCTTTGACAGTCTTAGAATTAACTGCAAAGTCCGGTAGCGAGTTCCACCATGGTATCACTCTGTTGTTAAACATAAATTTCGTAATATTGGTCCTACACATTTGCGTTGAATATAGTTTGTAAGGATGACCACGCATTGTATATTTGTTTACAAGATATTTACAATTTATTGAATCAAGAGATAAATCAACTAAGTCATGCGTGATTTTATAAATCATGATTAAATCAGCTTTAACCCTCCTCGACTCTAATGATTCTAGCTTGAGGAGCTTTAGGCGATCACAGTAATCAATAAATTTGAGATTGGCAGCCTTACATATGAATCTTGTAAAAACTCGCTGAATTTTTTCTAGCAATACGATATCTTTTGTTAAGCAAGGGTTCCAAACTGGGGAACAAGTCTCTAGAATAGGTCTTACATAGACTTTGAATGCATTTAATAATAATAAGGGATCTTTTGATGTAAATGATTTCATAATTAAGTAAGAACGTGAATACGCTTTTGCTGCTATCATTGAACAATGAGACGAAGGCTTCAAATCGGACGTAACTATGATACCAAGGTCTCGAATTCTATAAACTGTTTGTAAGTGATGACCATCTAAATTGTAGGAAGTATTGTTTCAGTTCGGTTTAGATGTTGTAAACAAGGAGCACTTTTCGAATGCTATCCTCAGCTGCCAAGTTTTCGCCCATTGTGCCAGATTTTCGAGAGTTTTTGATAAATTTGCTGAAGTCCCGTTTTTTCGGGCAGAATAAAATTTTGAATCGTCTGCAAATAAACTTACTTTACAATCACCTTCAAGGCAATCAGCAATGTCATTTATGAACAATATAAATAATAGAGGTCCCAATACGGAACCTTGAGGAACACCACTAACTACATTCGAGGGTGACGATAAACTATTACCAACAGATACTCTTTGGGTACGACCGGTTAAAAAAGAAGATATCCAAGTTAGTAATTCATAGTCTATGCCATAAGCTTTCAATTTGATTAGTAACTTTTGGTGACTAACGGTATCGAACGCCTTGCTGAAATCAATGTAGGCGGCGTCTATCTTAAAACAGTTATTCAAGGCCTTACTCCACTCGTGTAGCGTATCCAGTAATTGTGTGCAGGTTGATCGTCGGGCAAGGAAACCATACTGCTGTTTTGAAATAATGTTATTAACTAATAGATATGTACGAATTTGTGAATTGATTATAGATTCCATGACTTTACAGGTGATGCATGTTAAAGATATAGGTCTGTAGTTCTGTCTCATTGAGGATTTTCCTTTTTTAAAAATAGGAACAACAATAGCGGTTTTCCAAATTGTAGGTATAGCTCTCCGCTTAAAATTGATAGTTCGAATAGCATTGATAAAGGCAGTGATATTTCATAAGCGATTGACTTCAGAAATAGGGCCGGATATCCATCAGGTGAACGCGATGTTTTGTTTGGAAGGCTATGTAATGCCTTCAGAACCTTTAAAGAAGAAAATTGAATAAAATTGAGATTTTTCTCTGGATTTACTTTGCTTTCAAATGCTGGACTTGTTCCATCGTCTTGGCTAAAAACTGAAGTAAAGTAATCATTGAGAATTTTAGATTTGTCGATGTCATCAATTCGTAGTTCATCATTAACATCATAAATTGGAGGTATTGAAGGCTGCGAGTGTAATTTTGAATTAACGAATGAATAAAACCTTGTAAGAGAGACATCATCAAGAAGAGAGCTTTCACGTTTAATGTTATGTTCTTTGACAGCATTATCGTACTCACGAGATAGAGATTGAGATAGAGATAGAGGTTAAGGCTTATATTGGCTTAAAATGACTGTACTATTAGAGGGACGTGTTGTACCTATCCGCTTGTGTTGCGACATAGTGGGCCATGCAGAATACATACAGCATATATCACCAGAGGCAAATGACAAAAGGTGAAAGTTTCATAGCTATCAGGAAAGAGGTACTTGAATCATATATCATCAATTAATAAGAGTAATATATCCAGTAATTATACTGACATTAATGCTTAATGATCAGTACAGCGGTTACAGAGCTGGATAGCTTCAAATCAAACATAATCCGACGATGTGTTTGTACACATAAAACATCTGATGAATGTTATCGTACAAAAGCACCAAAAGATAGATAACATTTTTGACATAACCATCGAGTGATCTTTCTAATGTGTCAACATCACCAACGAATTTTTTAGAACGTTCCAAAGGAGCAACATTGACATGCGGTCGCTACTAGCTTGGTAACTTAAATTAAGCTTATATGATTACATTAAGCGTATGGTTTCAGGCACAGAAACAGAACGAGCGACAAACATGCACGTGACTCTAAGCGCGTAGAGCCCACTGATCATTCTTTTGTGGCAATAGGATATTTTCTTTAGTCGTGAAATGTTTTTTTCAAGTATTACCCATGGGAGCAATGATGCACTTTAGCGTTTGAAAATTTTCACTTAATGAATTTTCTGCTTAAATGCTCGAGTTCGTTATCTTGCCCTTCCAAAATATATTTTGCAAGTATTGAGAAAAGATAGTTCGGAAGACCGTGAAACTTTACTGTAGTGTACGAGCTCCTGAAACTCTTTACAGATCTATTGTAATGGAGACTCACAGTATTGTTGTAAGTTAATTAGTCTATCTTTCATGAAGCTATGTAATACGATACAGCGAATCCTGTATCAGCGTAGCAGTCAGCTATGAGAGGTAGATAAATTGACCACTATAGACAGGTGGCTTTTATGTACAAGATTGATTCAATAGAAAATATTATTTTAGATATTTGCTAGAGTGACCATGATTAGCAGGTGACCGCTATATATAGGTGATTATTATAACAAGGTTAATGGCGTTGTCATGTTATATGTGTTTATATAAATCACTAATTAAATGGCTATAAAATGTCTTTAAATTGACTGCACAAAGCATACACTAATATACGTTTCTCTTTTAAAATAATTATTCTATATAGCAACTCTAATTCTCCAGCTACCTTGGAAAATCAAGGGGACGTCCCGTTCGTCCTGAACATGCGGTGCAGACAGGGGCGCAAATCAATATTGGGGCTGTCGGACAAGAAGGACCGACTTTAATTTTTTGATACCGATCGGTTGTACCTTTTTTAATTTTATATTGTGATTGGTAAGCCATACTAGGCTTGTTTTCATAGGGCTGATTACAAAATGCATACAATATAATAGTTAAGAATAAATGTTAGTAAAGTATTAGGAAAATTTTACATTAATAAAAAGTATATGTAATAAAAGTCAGAGAATCAGACAGTCATGTTTGCTACTCGAAGTTTCAAGCCGAGGCGATCATCAGGCAATCTATTCAATATTCAATTCAATCTATTCATTGAATAGATTGCCTGATGATCGCCTAAGCATGAAACTTCAAGTAGCAAACATGACTGTCTGATTATCTGACTTTTATTATTTAAAGCTCTGCTATATTTTGCATTGAATGAATGAATGATTTGTTTATTTCTGCATAACAGCATATAAATGTGAATTACATACAGAATAACATAACATAAATTAACAAATGATTAAATAGTTTTATATAATTAAGAATTTAGATAGATTTTCATTGGAGAGATATATTTTGAATTTATAAACATTGGGTGCCTGACGTGTTTCCAGGCTTAACGAGTTATATACATTTATGCATCTTACAAAAAAGGTTTGACGATGGCGATTTGAATGCGCCATTGGCACAACAAGTCGACCATGTGGAGTGACAGCAATAAGGTTACTGGAGTCAATATCCACAAAACTATTAATAACTTTATAACAAAATAATAGGTCAGCAATCAATCTTTTACTTTAAAGTGTTTCGATATTCAAATTAACGATGAGTTCTTTATAAATTAAATCGTATTGATACAGCAGTGTTTTTGAAAATCGTCGTTGCACAGATTCTAGCAATTTGATATCTTTTATCAAAATTGGTGACCAGACCTCACTGGCATATTCAAGGATGGGACGCACATACGTCATAAATAGTTTGATTTTAAATGAACAGTCTCTGCTATAAAATACACGATTAATCATTATACTACGAATAGCTGCTTTTTTTACAATTGTTGTTATATGTGTTGAGCCCTATATGTTCAATCAGTAAGACAACGTTTTACAAATAAAAACTATTACAAATTTTTATAAAATAAGTATTCTTCAATTAATGTTTTCTTCAAATTATTTATATATGTTGTGCTGTTAGCTATTTCTTTCTCGATATTTGTCGTTTATTTGTCGTTTATTTGTCGTTTATTTGTCGTTTATTTGTCGTTTATTTGTCGTTTATTTGTCGTTTATTTGTCGTTTATTTGTCGTTTATTTGTCGTTTATTTGTCGTTCAATGTGAAGTTATAGAAAAGTAATATGAGCAGAGAGAGCTCAATTCGTTTTCCATCGTCTCATTTATCGGTTAAAATAGTCATTTGCGCTAAGAAAGTTTGGATACAGAAATTGAGATTCTCTTGAGAGGGTTGTGGCTATTGGACGTCAAAAATGGACAGGAAATTCAAGAATATATTTTTAAATTAATTAATTAATCCAGCTAGAAATGAAGAAAGAACGTTTTTTGTGACTGGACGTTATTGTAAACAAAGAATATGGACGATGTCCCGACTGGACGTTATGACCGGATACCGATAAAATTAATTAATCTATTTTATAAGGTGTAATACGCACGCGTGCAAGTACAATATTTACATCATAAATATGAACGCAAAGTATGAATGAAATTGTGACAATATTTCAATGACTTATCTGGTCAAAAGTCATGTAAACAGTCATTTGATCTTGCCAGAAAAATTTCTATAACGGTGACACGATTTATCACTTGCATATAAATACTATCAAATAATTTATTAGAATAATCATCTAAACCTCCACATTGCATGTGACAGTCCAGTAGTATATAGACATATTATCAAATACGCTTTTTTTTAATTGATTGATTGATTTTGATTTTTTTTTTCAGATTATTTTTAGAATTTAAAAATTTAAGTTCTCAACAATAACAATATTAAAACCTCAACAATAAATAAATACTATACTAAAAAAAAAAAAAAAAAAAAAATTATTCATTAAAGTAATCTAGTGTTCAAAGATTGTATAAATTAAGATTTAAGATTTCACCAAGATATTATATTGTTATAATATACCTAACTGATATATACCCTTCATACCTATTATGGGGGTTCTATTATAATTTCTCGATACTAATTAACTATATTGTAAAGCGCCATTGGATTATTCTAAGAAATGGCGCTATATAAATTCATTATTATTATTATTATTATTATTAAATACTATACTATACTGTACTGCTGTATGCGAATATCAATTCATCTGCAACATACATGTATACAGGCTATAACTTATAATAAGTAATTAATGCTGTACTGTACTGTATATAGTTTAAATTATGAACAGTATATTGTATAGTGTGTACAGTAAAAATGTATAAATAAATATACGATATATATCATAATAATAGTAATGAGAAGGTCAAGAAAGACACATTCTTTGATTGTAACTATCCAAGTTTCATATCAGACAACAAATATTCTATAAACTAAAATAAGATATACTATTATTATTTACGCTCTGCTATTCACTAGCATTGAGCATTATTGATTGATACAAAGATTGATATAAAACTGTCCAGAAAATTATTCCTAAAAAGCATGAAACTATCCATCATTCAAACTTACTCCACTGCATGTATAATACCCAACTGTTATGTATGCACAGATCATTAGTCATTCATATTTTATATATTCTTTTTCTTCATATCCGCATTTTTTATTTTATTTTCCTATTCAATAATGTTAACAAGATCTCTCTCTTTTGCTCCACTCAGACCTTCATTTTTCACTGATTCTTAACTCTTACGTGTTAACAACTTTGTCCATTTTCCTATCCATATTTTTCTTCAACCTTTTTACAATATTTCACTAAATAAAATACTCACACTATCACTCAGCTTATTTGAATTATTTCTATTGTTTGTAAAAAATACTTAAATAAATAACTATAATATTTTACATTACCTGCTACAGACTCTAAATATGTAATAAATATTAATGAACAAATAATGTCCCCCAAATAAACAAGCACATTGTGCTTAAGGGGTGACTCCAGTCATATTTGTATTTTCATATATTTATGATTGAAATATATATTCATCATCATCATCATCATCATCATTATCCAATTGTCAAAATTAAGCTTTGACATTTCTAATATTATTACTATATATATCCTACATATGATATATATCATGGTAATATTGTTTATAATAAGACATTGAATTTAAAGAAATATATAGGTCAAGAACATTCCGAGGCTCAAATCATGACTAAGAAGAACACTGAACCTCAGCCAAAATTTACTGGTTCTTATAAAAAAAGTATAGTCGGCGTCACAATTATCATTTAACTAATACTGGCAATTAGGAGGTACTGAATTATATGATGCTATATTTATATCCATTGAGCATGTCTGAATATTAGATTATTAGAGTATTATACTGTATATAATATATATTATTGTTATAATAATAGAGTCAAGAAAGACACACTATTTTTGCTGTTACTTGAAGTTTCACGTTGTTAAACGATCATCATTGTATATTATTGTAGACATTGTATTCCTGTCAATACAAAATGTGCCCGGATAGGAAGAATTTTACAAATTCAAATATTAAATTATTGAATGACTGACAAACCCTTCCAAAATCCTTTTTTCATGATGTTGAAACAATTAAATTGACCTATTTCCAATGTTCTATCATCCGGGGGAGTACTTTGGCAATTCTTTGGACGGGGTGTGCCATTATTAAAAATAGAGAAAAGTCGTAAAATTCCAAAGCAAATGAGAATGAAGACCCTAAAATTTCATGTTTTTACGATCAAAACAAACGAAAAAGTTCTAAATATTTCGAATCTCTCTAAATTGACATCGTGAATTTTCAAAATAATCTGGAAAAAGCACCCCTTGAACTTGGCACGTCCGGTACAGCCGGTGTATGGAAGTCCCCCTGGTTTATTATTGAAAATGTAAAGTACTTAATTCTGAGTTCAATACAGCATCGATTGGGTGTCAATAACAACGTTGTTTTCTTCATTATTCATGAACACGTAAATTCAATCGATGAATTTTCAATTCAACTGCGCTATACTTATTATGCATTAATATTTTATTTTAAGACATAGAGATAGTACATTATCATACATAGTTTAATTAATCCAAATTGATCATTTTCCAAAAGTGTTTTATTTGCTATTTATATTCAAAGAATTATATCAATTAATTGATTGCTTTAATGATTTGATAAACAGAAATATCAATAGATTGTTTTACAACATGTACAGATCAAGTGGAAAAGAAGGCGCCTTCATATCTGTTTGAATAACATCGAGCTTCCTATTTGCTGTCTAATTTTCAATCACTGTTATATTTTAAATAAACATATTACATATCTTGAAACTGTCATCATCTATCTTTTTTTTTGTAAAAGAAGTAATTCGAGCCTTCTGTCTACGTTAAATATTCGTCAAATACTTGAAATTAAATATTATGTCGCGTGCAAGATCTTTAGTTCCAAACCAACAAAGTTTATCAAACGGTGAACAAGAAAAACTAACTGCAATGGTAAGTCTTGCAAAAATATTTTTGATGAAAGTTAACGAATAAATTATTTATTTGTTGATATCCATCTATTTATTTAAGGCTCTAATAATTCTGAATGGTATAATATATAGTATGCGTATATAGATTGTGGTTTTTGAAGGAGATAGTTGTCATCAAAAAGCCAAGTCTGTTTGTTAAATATGAAGGGTTGTATATGAAAGAGACTTCAAAGTGTTGAAGCTAAAAGCGTATACAATTGACATTTAATACCTTTGAATGTTTCCATTGAAATGGTTGGTTCCATCTTTATATATGATTTCTTTGAAAACATAAATCCGGAAAATGGGAGGGAATATAGCTGCGTAATTTTATTTTGAAAAGTGCTGTGTTAAGTAATTCATGTATAGAAATGAATAAAATAAAAACGTTATTTTAAATCGTATATGGTTTGAAACGAACAGTTTCATTTGATAGAGAAAACATTTTATAAAATTCAGATAGATTTGTTAAGAGTTTTATTAAATGTATATATACTGTGAAAGTATAAGTAACACTGTGTTTGAATTAAGTTTTCAAATTGAGATAATTTAAAAATAAAGCTTTTGAAACGTTACATCAACACATCGTTTTATTCGGATTATTAACAGTTCCACCTCAAACTATTAACAGATATATAAGCGTGCGGGAGGTCGTAAATCTGTAATCACGGTTAGATTAACATTTTTAAGATAAAGCCCTATATATCATGTAGAAAATAGAAATCACAACTTCTATTCAATAATTATTGAGCCTGTTAATCCGTTAAAGCCTACAGCAGTTCTCAGCAGTTAGAATTGATGAAATAAAATACATCTGAAATTATTACATCACTAAATATGACACTCTTCACACGTGCATATATACGACTATCAAGCGTCTATGTGTTTTTTGAAAAAAATACACATCTTTCATTCAATATCGTGGAATTGGAATCTCTATTCCATAGTGTTTTGTAACTAGATGTATAGCTTCAGAATTGTAACAAAACACATATAGCATTTACCTGTGAATGGGATATTTGGGGGAAATTGCGAATTCGATTACTGATTTTATTTTGTAATAATTTTCAATATCCAGGAAGCAACAGAAAATAATTTTCAATTTATAAATTATGCTTTCTTTTATATCTTTTTAGGAAAATTCAATCTTTATCAACGGAATTTGGTATCCAAATAAGGTTTTCATAGGATGCCTACCGCATGATGTAAGTTTATTAAAATATTGATAAAATTTTGTTGCTCTAATAACCCACCCTGGCAGTGGCAGAGATGTAGAACCACCATACAGGATGTTGTCAATAAATTTTGATTTCGCTTTTGAAAATCATACCGGTGTGCAATACAATACACTTTTTTTCATAAGAAACTCTGCTGAATTTGTACATAATTTAATCCGGTTAATTTCGACTAAATCCTTGACTTTTCCGGTCAATATTAAGGCGGTTCTTAATTAGCCTTAATAGTTCTTATAGACTGACGCTATATAGAGGGGACTAGCATGCAGTACACTATTGAAACTATAAGTAGCAAGAACAATTGTAAACATCTTCGTAAAAATAAAATTATACATTAGTATAGAAAAATGAAGAATCATAAAAACTTTTCGCTTGATACATTCTGAAGTGTTTTTAAAATTTTGGCGCTTTCTCAGGCTGAGTGTTGTTCAGTAAAGGATGTTTTTATTAAACAAAAACGCGTGCATATTAACTGTTTATACAATGTTTAACTAGATAGTCTGATGTGATCGTTTCCATGTAAAAAACTGTCAAATTTAGTCATTCAAAAGTTTATAAGAAATGAATTAACCATTTATGATGTCTATTTTCTAGGCCACAGCGTTTGAATTAGCTGCCTTTTTTGGGCATTTTGGTGTTGTGTTGGAGGCCAAAGTGATGTTCAAGGAGGACAATTCACCGAAAGGGTATGTATAAAATCATTTTTTTTTAAAATATTTTTTTATATGATATGATTTTTTGTTTTTATAAAGAGATACGTTTTTATATACGGCCTATAGGCTATTCTTGAGATTGATATACATTTTCCAATGCTATGTAAAACTTGGATATAATCATTATGTCTACATGAACTGACTAAGGTAAACATGCAACATAGGATATACTTTTTAAATTAACTGTAGCGATATATATGTAAGTGCATCCTGCTTAATCGGGGGCTCGATTACATGAGAGTAGCCACTGGGTTATTTTATGCGTCGAACTTTCATGAGCCGTACCAAGTCGACGAAACATTAAAAATCACGAAAATGGGATTATACGCCTAACCAAAAGTGGCGTACCAGGTGATGCTTGTTTGAGCTTTACCGCTTCATGAGGAATGTCGTTGTCGACATTCTGTTCTGAAAATCCGTAATAGGAAGTTTATTTGAAGATGGGCTTTGAGATGGGTTAGTGAAAGGATCTTGGACAATGATGATGATAAATTATGTTATTTTTCTCATGTTTTTATTATTATTCTATTAGCTATGGATTTGTTACGTTCGCCAATCAAGAAGCAGCGGAGGCAGTTCTTCGTGCGGTAAGACTGTGTTTTAATGATTTATGTCACGTAGTTTTTTATCGAATAAACTATATAGTAAACTATAAATTTATAAACTATATATTCTGTAAATTGTGAATAGGCTAAATGTCATTGTATTTATTATTTTATTGATAAATACCTTTGTATGTCTGCAAACATATATCTTGCAAATGAATAAATAAACTAAAAAAACAAATAATACAGGAAAAAACTGAACATGTAGAGTTTCACCTCAAACGTTCTTACTTGAAAGTATTTGTTCTCAAAAAGCCGCACTTTCCATTAGGCGTTGTAAAATTTCTGGCACATCTAGGCTCATATCGATTGCAAATGTTGGGATAAATGCCTAACTTTTCGAGGTGTGCTTGCTCATTTTTGTGTATGCTTACATCGAGATCAATCAAGTTACTTATCATTCCGATAGCCGCCTTGAAGAGCTTCACACTAATAACATCATGCATTACTGCTGGTGTGACTATTTAATCAACATTTTCATTTAGTTGACATCAACGCTTAAGAAGGAGACGCTCGTTTACCCCGAGATTTAAATTTATAGTGATCGTGAATAGTGATTATTAGGTCAAATTTCCTCCACACGAACAGATTTAATTAGTAATTTCAACAAATGGATCAAAAATTTGAGAATTTTAGTTCACAGAAATATTTGATGTGGCTTTGCTACTTTTTACTGCACTGTCGGCAGTTTTGAGAAAAAATACAAATATTTATCATGCAAAATATTTCTGGATTACTTGATATAGTAGCATAGAGGTTTTTCTTATCTTTTGAACAGTAAAACAATATATTTTATAATCTGATTATGTTACTTTCAAATTTTTTTCATGTATAGGGAGTCATTTTCTATAAAGGAAAGAAAATAAACGTTGCTTATGCTGTACGAAAACAACTAACGACGCCAATGGTAAACTATTCATTAAAGATATAATTGATGATAATATTGAACTACACCCCGGCTGTTTAAAGAACTCATAAAACTTAGTTCAGTCCAACGTAAGGCCCAGTTCATGTCACACTCCGTTAGTGTAGATGTGCCCGTATGGAACGGAGGACGCTATCAATAATTGGACCGTGTCCAGGCGTGTTCCAAACGACTCAATTAGGTGTGCATTTATATATGACGTGTTTGATGGCATCAGAAACCAAATGTTGTGTTGTAGATCCTAAGGCATACTCAACAGCAATAGGATATATCCACATGCGCAGAAGGGCTTATGACGAGGCCTTGAAAGGGAGGAATGACGGGTGGGCTTTACGCGTGTAGAGTGACTTGAGTGTTTGTCGTTCATATTGTTTCTGTGCCTGAAACCATGATGAAACTTGGCATTTGAAGCTTTTATTTTGCTGATGCCATGACTGACATTGCCCGTTGAACTTACGCTGAGCTTAATTCAAGTTGAGCTTATAGTGACTGCGGCCGCTGGTCAATCTTCCTCCTGTAATGTAATATTATTAGTAGCAGACAGGACCCTATTTCTGGTCATCAGCCTTTATTATTGCTGCTCAGTAAACAAGGGACTGACTTCGCCTGATTTAGCTAGGTCAAGATAAATAAGTCAATGTGGTGAAAAATTCACACCACCACATGAGAAAAACATCTGTGTCATACCAAGAGATTATCTTGATTGAGAACTTGCTTGCAAATGTACTCTGCCCTATATGCATCGGCTACATACGGGAAATATCCAGGGGTGCCCTTTCATTCATCAATCTAGGCGGGAATCTCGGACATATTTTTACTTTTACTTTGTTCTGATTGTATAAAAACACAACATTTTGAAGTGTTACTGCACTTTTTGAAATGTTAAATGTGTCTGAGTTGAATAATTATTTTATGGTGAGTATACGTTTAAGCCCAGTTTACACGAGCACATTTCCTATGACACATTCCCTTGCGATACATGAAGTGCGACCGTGTATATAGCGAAATATGACACATTTTTCTGTGAAACATCTATGCGATGAAAGTCTAGTCAGTTAGACATTTTGTGACACGTAAAATAAGTCACAGGAAATGTTATCTTGTAAACTGGGCTTTATATTTTATTCTTTCAGATTCCTTCACATCCCAATTTCACGCCACAGCACAACGTCATGCCAATTATGAATATTTAATCAATTAATTGAATATACTTTGCCTTATTTTTTTTGTATATATACGAGTAAAGAATATCTTTTTATATAATAACTCAGCCGGTTTCAAATATATATTGTCGAGGGAATATCGTTGAGTGGTTTGGTATAACATCGTTCTCTTCGTATCGAAATTCCTCATTTGGTGCGTCGAGCCCAAGATCGATGGCTCTGTCAAGCACGGCGGTAACTATATTCAAATTCCACAGACTATACCTTCTCTTGACTGGAGGAGAGTTATTTTGTAATGTTATACCTGAAAAAATGGGCATATGCTATAATGAAATCTTCAATTCATCCAATCAATTCTTGTGATACATTATTCACATATTGAATTTTGAATTGAAAACATTTATTTCCGTAAAACAACAAAGATTGCGATTTACTTACAGAAATTGAATAATATAGATTGATTATTAAGTACGGTATATTTACACATATTTGAGATAATCTGTTAGATTCTAAGAATTAAATCAAACTATATGAATTAAGGGCACAGCGAGTTTCAACTGATAAAGAATTGAATATATTCATACAGCGTACAGAGAAAGAATTACGATAAAAGATTAGTGTTACGTTTCGGCTTAATAGGCGTCCATGTGATGAAATTGTAAAAATGGAATAGTCAATGTCAACGATATTATTTAAGATTTTGTAGTATAGGATTAATCTTATACACATAAATCTTTTTCATTCCGCAATTTCTTCACATTGTGCTGTTTGGTGCTATTTGTTCCTCTACCGTTCTGTTCTGTCCGTATCTTCGGAATATCTTAATAATGCAAACTTCTAAATGTAATATGTTGCTATGTATGTAATATGGCCTAATATGTTATTTTTAATAATAATAATAATAATAATAATAATAATAATAATAAAAATAATAATAATAATAATAATAATAATAATAATAATAATAATAATAATAATAATAATAATAATAATGGTGATAGATCAAAGAAAACACATTCTTTACTGTAACTCAAAGTTTCACGCTACTGCGATCATCAGACAGTTTTTTATTCTATGAAAAATGTATACATACATGATGGTTTTAACTCCTATTTCAGACTATACGTGAATGCCGCGCTATTGTTAATTATAGTGTTATTGTTTAAATACAATGGTGTAAGTTTTTCTTTTGAAAATAGATGATAAAATAAATAAAATTGTTTCCTATTACATCAGTTGGTTGATTATTATTATGTTTTTGTTTCTTTAAAATTAGCTAAATAGAATTTGTTTTCGTGACGACATTTGGAAATTAGTTCGGATTTTCGATTTAATAGTTTTTCTTTTGAGCATATAATGTGGTATTTTTTCACCATTGTATTTAAACAATAACACTATAATTAACAATAGCGCGGCATACACGTATAGTCTGAAATAGGAGTTAAAACCATCATGTATGTATACATTTTTCATAGAATAAAAAACTGTCTGATGATCGCAGTAGCGTGAAACTTGGAGTTACAGTAAAGAATGTGTTTTCTTTGATCTATCACCATTATTATTATTTACCGCTCTGCCAAATGTTGACATTGAGCACTATTTTGTCTGCTATTAGATAAACCTATACTTATTATAATAATAATAATAATAATAATAGACAATACTGCTAGGTAATGAATTTCTACTAAATGAATCACTGACAATTAACAAGCAACATTAGCAATTTCAATCGCCTAGCTTTCCCTTTTACCAGACTAAAAAGTCATAATAAATTCATAGCCATGGAAACAACCAATCACATTGGATGTCAAATAACTTGGAAATGAAAAGTGAGGCTGTGAAGAAACCATATATAACTCAACTGTCTTGAACGAACTAAATTCAGTATCGGTTTTAATTTGATATTAATTTTTATTGGGATTTTTTTCCACCTCCCTACGCCACCAGGATTTACCCCCGCATATCACAGGAGCAATTTTGCCAATAAAGCAATTATAAGCTAAGGAACTCTTCTCTGGATTTCTTTTCATTTCGTAGAGTGAAAACGATTGTTGTCAAAATGTTTGCTAGAAATCACCTAAAGCAAACTAATCCAAAAATTTGCCACAGATCTCCTTGCAAGACAATACCTTCGTAGTTATATTAACGAGCAGTTATTGCTCATTTTATCAACGTAGTTTAATAAAATTGAACACACACACAAGATACATTCCTTAATCGTCTTTGCCTCTGACCAAGATACAAATGGTATTCCGAGAGAAAATTGACCATGTCCTTTTTTGTCCGGCAAACCACTTTAAGCACCCCCTTGAGGATTGGAGGATTAGCTCAGATGGCAGAGCAATCGAACTTCAGACCGGATCATATCTGATCGACCGGTGGTTCAAATCCCCTGAAGGTCAACTCAGCCTTGACTTTATCTGAAACATCAAATGAGTACCATCTTCTGATGGCGGATTGAATGGTCCAGAGGGAATTTCATTGTGTGTAGCTGCGGCGCATCGTTACGCATTGACAATCGAGAACTATCTGCCATCAAATCTGTTAAAATTGATCTGCAGAGTCGCGGCTGAGATAAACAAAGAGCGTTTAAAATCATTTCTCTCAGCGGAAAAAGCCACTTCTCTAGAAATAGAGGAGTTGTACGTTTGCCTTAGGTAGGGCGACACCGTCTACACTACTACTACTACTACTAAGCACCCCCTAACTTGGAGAGCTAGTTTCGGCGTGTATCATGTAACAATTTAGTTAGTATAATACGTTTATACGTTATTTTAAAAATCGAATTACAGAATGTCAACTTATCTCAGTTTTGTTAATACTCTTTCCTTCAATCAAACCAATTGTCATGTAATAATATAGTTTAAATCATATGGTATGATATGATATGATATGATATGATATATTTTTGTCAATAAAGATCAATACTAACTGGCAGATAGAGGAAGGTGTTAGCCTTCACTTACATATAGCCGTAAAATACAATTTACTAAGTTTAAAACGCATAGTTATAAGTATTGAACTTAAAGGCAATGGAAAATTAACATTTACAATGCTTTGATAAATCCATTGCATCTAATCTTGATTAGAAGATTGCCAACGTTGGTGCAATTACAATTTCGTTTGGTAAGTCGCTCCATCACGAAATGACTCGTGAACAGAAACAGTTGTTGATGCTACTGTTAGCATTAGGATGGAACAGTATTACTATGGTATCAAATTTCTAGAAATAGTCAGACCAGCTTCCCATTCGTGATTGCCTGATCGAGCATTTTCTAGTTTTGAACATAGAGATTCCAAAGTAAAACTGGTACGTTCGAAAAAATAGAGTATTCTATCAAACATTCCATCAGTATGTCCGAGGCAGATGAACAAAGAAAAATTATTAACGTTAAAACAAAGCGCGCAGAATATTATCTTGAAGAAAAATACTTTGTTGGGAAAGAAAACAATGTATATATATATTTGACAATTTTCAGATATATCACAGGCATTCGTTTTTATGGAAATAATACACTTAACGTACTGTATTGAGAGAACTATAGTTTCTTTCCCATGAACAAGGTACAAAGTGAAACTGTATATACCAGCCAGGTATGAAAGATAGATAAATTGACCACTATAGGCAGGTAATCTTTATGTACAGGTTTGATTCAATGGAAAATACAATACATAAAAGATATACCAAGATCGACCACTATAGGTAGGTGGTTGATGTATAGAGGTGACCGCTATAGCAGGTTTGATTGTATTTTTTTTACGATATTATTTAGAGTGATTGTTTGAAAGTTCGAATACCTTGTTTATCAGAGCATTTGATATACTGATCGAAGATTAGTATGCTTAGAATGCTCTATGCTTTCGAAAATTTTTCATTTTCCCTTGTCTCATTATAAGTTCGTTTCGTGTATTATATTTCCACAAATATCTCAGGCGTGTGTTCTTTTTGTTCAATATAAACTTATTTCATTAGTTTTAACAGCATATTATGCCACATATCCTAGTGAGGCTCTTTGATAGATTCTCCTGTACCAATTTGAACGTTATATATACACCACACATACACACAACATGAAATAATACATAAAACATGAAACAGCACATTCCCTTGAATTGATATGATTATGCAAAAATCGTCTCCAAAAATAGTATATAATCATTTCTAATTGATTTAATAATCATCATAATTAATTAATAGATATTACAAGTTCCCAGTCTATAAACTAAGTAAATTTAGGTACGAAATTACAGAGATCAGGAGAAGTGGATTATCACATTTAAACGGATTCTGAAGAAATAATGATTTTCTACAATTTTGAGATCGTTATCATTTCTTGCCCAAGATGCCTGCTCTACAGAATGGGTAAGATAAACATTTATTCAGTCCGGATCGAACTCTGAATCGGCGACGGCGGCGGCGGCGACGACGACCACCAGGTCGAGGGTCTTGATTTTCGCTTACCATTGAATCGTGGATGCTCTCCTTCAATTCTGAAATTTAATTAGAACATATATGTTTCCGTTCCGATTTCTGCACATAGATTGAATGCATACTATATTATTCAATAGCTAGTGCAGTATATGCAGGGCTGTCCCTAGTATGGAAGTCTGCGGCTGAGCTTTTAACATTTGATACTCGAAATGAGACATTTGACACTGTCAGCAAATACGGAACAAAATTGTCCATCGACGTTTTCCCCAATTTTTCATGCATGTCATTCATATAACCGACTAATAAATTTGTTTCCTTGTTATATCAAATTTGGATTTAATGACAAATATAATTTAAAACCCACATGATTTTAAAGGCATTGGCTAATCAAATTATTTTATAAAATTCATGTCTGACATCAAGATGAGGATTTCATGCTTGTGTATGCAGTAACAACGTCAAATAACAATGACTATTACTATTATGAAAATCTAAACGGTTAATTATGATGACATAATTTATTTGTTTAACTTTCAGATTGACATGTCACATTTGCGCATCCAAGAAACATTAAATAATGAGTTATCACCTTGAATTATCATTATGACATATTCTCTCTAAGTTCTCTATGTATTTAATGATTTATTGTATAGCATTGCATTTGAAATACATATTTTCTCGCAACCCCAGATCACCATAATAAACTATGTGTCCTATTACAGCTTTGCAATAGAAGCACTTTCTAAAATAAAGTCAAGAGTCAAACTGCTTCCTCGTTAAGACCTACATAGCCCCCGGAGGTCAATATTTCGATCACTTTTGACGGAGGGGGTATGCCATTTTCAGAAATCGAAGACAACTGTAAAATGTCACAGCAAGTGAGATGGAGACCCTAAAATTTCATGTTTTTACGAGTAAAACAAAGGAAAGTTTCTAAAAATTTCAAAAATCTCTAAATTGACACCGTAAAATTTCACAAGAATTTGGAAAAAGGCACCCAATAAAAATGGCACGTCCCCGTACTGCCAATGTTTCAGAAGCTCCCCCATCCGGGATATAAGCACAATTTTGCCTTCTTTTGATCTTACGATTTTTTATTGCTACGTTCTGCTGTACTGTAATATGAATAATTAAATTAAATTAAATTATTACTACTGCGGCTACGTCTCTATTGTCTAGTTGACGATTGACGATGACGAACTACTATTTTTTTAATAGATTTACAATCATTTGTTTATCCACGAGTTATCAATGATGAAGTCAGCTCTTTTATTATTATGCCTGTTAGTTAAAAAACATGAATACACCAATGTACGACTGTCTCGGGAAATAGTGCTAGTTATATTTCCCTTCGCGTTGCTCGGAGGATCACAACTAATCTATGTAGACGCGAATTTTTCACTACAAATTTACATGCATTCATACTGTCATAGAGCTGTAACCCGAATAGTCCCTTCGAAGAAGTATTGAGGTGTTGTCGGATTCTAGAAGGACAAACGTTTAATTCTTAGCTCCTGATCACGGTGGCTAATAATAATGCGCAAATAATAATAAACGTTTATGTATTTAAGGAAGTCTTTTAGCAGCTGAAGGCTTGTAACATTTGATCCTCGAAAATGAGACATTCGACACCGTCAGCAAATACGGAACAAAATTGTCCATCGGAATTTCTCAATTGTCATGTCATTCATAAATAGAAACTCAATTTGCTTCCTTGTTAGCTTAAATTCAAATTTAACGACAAATATAATTAAAATCTCAAATAATTTTATACTTTAATAGTCAATATACTCTTTTTATATTTAAATTTAATGTCTGACAAAAGTATTGGTTTATACTTGTATACGAATTTACAAAGAATAATGTAGACAAGATTGTATTCTTTTTGTAAAAGATTAACAAAAACGATTTAAAAATTGAAGATGAATCTTATGTGGACATATTAAATTAGTTTGTTGAACAATAAAATTGACATGAAGGCAACCATTAATTATTCAATTATCACCTTGTAATGTTAGTTAACTATTTTATCATTCCTATGTGTTCTCGCTAGAAGATATGTATTTAATGTAATATATTATTACAGTACTTATGTTGTTTGCTGTTGTAATAGCGCTCGATGTCATAAACACAGAGCTGTTTAATGATAAATAAACACAAAAATCAAACATTCAAATTTACTTTGATTCATATTATGAATGTCTGATTTTTGCGTTTATTTATTATAGTATTTGATAAAGTATATATTTTCTTGCAACCCTAGATCACGATATTAACCTATCTGACCCGCATCGTTGCGGTAGAATCACTTTTGAAAAGGAGGTGTTATTCAACGTGTACCAATTTGCTTCCCTGTTGCAAATTAAATTTGACATCTATTAGCAACTATACAAGGAACAAACCTGTGTATACTTTCTGGGAGGTTTTGAATGTTGAGTGACAGTTGCGAAATGGGGATTAAAAGTCAAACTACTTCCTGCTGAAGACCTATATAAGCACAATTTTTTGCCTTCTTTTGATATTATAAATTTTACAGCATCAAAGAAAATTCACATCTAACTTGAGGTAAGAAATTATTTATTTCTTAGTTTATTATCTTATATGCTATATATCTCTTTTGGTAATACTGTAATGCAGAAACTGTGTCAACTCAACATAACATAGTGCAAAAACTTTCTGATAGTATTTGTAGTTCGAATGATTTGCGTTTGCGAACCATAAAATATCATGTGTTCTATACCTTAATTGGAACAAGAGAGAGGCACTTCTTTGTCAGCATCATCGAGATTTAGATCTTCATGCAATGATTTCAATTTTTGTGAACGATACTTCTAGTCATTAAAGACGAACAGAATTAATAATCACATTGTGAGGTCTTTTATCGTAACTATGAATTATGATATTTTTTATATTTAATGAATAATTGTTATCTGTATATGTATGAAATATAATTTGTGTATTTATACATCTGGGCAATGTTGATTACCAAGGTTATATCAAATCTTGATTTATCTTTTCTTGAAATTCGTATTGATAAAAACTCAGAACGTCATTCAACATATTAATATTTTATTCCAATATTTTACTTCTAGATTTACAATCATTTATATCATATCAACGATTTATCAACGATGAAGTCATCTATTTTATTATTATGCCTTTTCGGATTTTGTTTTGCTACTGTATTTGTCAGAGGTAAGTTTCTATAGTATACTTCGTCTAGAGAAAAGCATACACCCTGTTAATATGACCACCTCTTCGAAGTGGTCTTCCGTCATTTGAAATCGATCAATTCTAAATAGGTCTACTTATGTATATATTGTTGAATTTATCTGGATTGGGTCTTATGTAGACGACTGTTCCTGTTTTTTTTTATCTTGATTGGCAATATTTTTATTATAAACATCTGAAGGACAATAAAAATTATAATATCTGTAATCATTCTGATAGAACATTTTACCAATGCTTTGTTTCATTGTTTTCTTCATATAACAATGATTGTTATTCCATATTTGTTTGGTAAATTATCCGTAATTAGTACCGCTGTAGACTATCTCTTCTGTCATTAATGTCTCATTCATTGGTTTAGTGTGATATAGTCTTATATAGCCCCAAATTTCAATAGATTATATAAATTACATTTTAACTTTCAATACGATGTAAAACCTGTTCTCTCTTTCTTTTAATTGCCTGACAATGATTTTAGGATAAATCGAAGCCGTTGCAGATTATCGTGTGTTTTATATGCGTTTGAAATGAAATATTGAATACATTTTCTGCTTTCAGGGGAAGAAGATGAAATGGACGACGAGGGTGAGTAGCTAATGTTACAAGAATTTTTATTTATTTTTTAAATCAAAATAAATGTATGGTTTGTAGTAAACCCTTAAATATAGTTCATGTAGTATTTATTGTTCAATCTGAAGGTTTTCAATAGTATACAGTCCTATAGAGCTTTTGAAGTCACTCATGATTCCCATTAAATCTCTGGAGAATTATTTAAAGAGAAGATATATAAACTCTGATTGTTTATTTTAGAAAGACAGTGACAGCGGCTACCGTGAACCATGGATGCATTATTGTTATAACATATTATCACGGCCGATGTGAAAATTCTATATAGAGAAAGGTTTTATCAAAAGCTATGGCGGTTGCACCATTTTCAGAATTCGGGGTGGTAAAATTCCACAGCACAAGGCACGAATTGAGTCCGTAAAGAATTTATACCTTGATTTTATTTCCTCAGTTTTTTTTTCAGGATATGCCGAATAATTTGTAAATATGAAATGCTCAATTCTTTATTTTGCTTGTTTGTGTAGATGTAGTAGAAGCAGAAGACGAAGCCATGAAGGGTAAATGTTTAATCAGCTATTTTGTTTGTTTTATACACGGTTTGTCATCATCCTAACCATATATATATACAACTAGAGAATCAGACAGTCCTGTTTGCTACTTGAAATTTCACGCCGAGGAGATCACAGGCAATCTATTCAATATCTATTCAATAGATTGAATAGGTTGCCTGATGATCGCCTCGGCGTGAAACTTCAAGTAGCAAACATGACTGTCTGATTCTCTGACTTTTATTATTTAAAGCTCTGCTATATTTTGCATTGAGCCCTATGTTCAATCAGTAAGACAACGTTTTACAAATATACAACTACAGATATCTATACAACTTTTTAAGATTCCTTTTATGGGAAATTATGTTGTCTTTGATACAATGAAAAATTGATTGGAACTTTCCCAATCGCTTTATGACCTTGCCTGAGCCACAAGCCAAAACATTTTAAAAGGTTAGTTCTAACATCTTCAAATTTTTTGGTCTGTGACGCAGGCTAAGAATTATCCATATCAAAAAGTACTTGAAAACTCTCCGGCTCCCGGATCAGTAATAATACTGTATTATTAATTTATTGCTCCATAAAGTCACTATCAATGACTGCATACAATTGCAAATCATCTTTTTCCAAGATCATGAACTACAGCTTAAATATAATTGAGCCAGATGCATTTTTTTGTCAGACTATATTTTATCAGAACACTCAGCCTCAAATTTGAGAAAAATCTTACTTCTTCTCATATATATAGATGTTTATTTTTAATCATGTGAAGCACTTATAAACAAATCGACTTACTTGAAAGTTAGTAAGTTATACACAATAAGGTTAATCCCTGAAGCAAGCAATGCATGTTTATTTGGGATACATGTAAATTTATAAAGTGATTAATGAAATATTATATTTAGAATATTTGTGAAAACAAGTTATAGCATATAAATAAAATTAGTCAACAATGCAATAAAACATAACACAATCGTATGTGTAATGGATTGTTGATTGTTAATAACAATAGTTACAACTTACAAATGAAACAGCGTGCCTAATTTTGTACTATGTTCATAATATAATAATGCTCTAATTATGATTTCAGAATTGGAAGAACAAATGCACGATTCAATGGAGAGGGAAAATCAAGACCCAAAACCATGGGGTGGTCGTCGTCGTCGCCGACGCCGCCGATGGGGAATAAGAAGATGTTTATCGAACCCACTCTGCAGAGGAGCTGTCACTCATGGAGCCAAAAAACTTATCGGCAAAAAATAGATCTATCTGTAGACTCTCAAAAATTGCCAATTTATAAATAATTGATTTGCTTTAAATGATATGTAGTAGGTAGTCCACGGTATAAAATCTCATAGTGAGGAAAAACCAGATGGTTTCTACATTTGGATGTGTAATTAATTATTCTCTGTAATTAAGAAATATCTACTTTTAAATTTACGCTATTTCCATTTGTATGTCCGTTTGTAAGGCGGGGATTCACGATGCCATATTTGATGCAATTGACTTGAAACACATATCAATGGATTCGTTATTAACCAGAGGCGTACATGGCTGGCTTCATTTCTTAAATAAATACATCGAAGTTGATAATAACCAATGAAAACTGTTTCCATTTTCAACAACAATGCTTTCTCAAACTGAAGCGCTAACTAAGCAGTTTCACACTCGAATGAATTTCTATTGTCTCGCAAATACAAAACAGCACAATCCTTTGTTGCGACGTGACATATAATTTATGTATTTTCATCGTAGTAATTATCAGAATGAAATTCAAACGTAAACAAACAAAACAACACGTATATTTATATGAAAGTGAAACAAATAAGAACAGTTGGAAATTATTTAATGATTGATCATAAATTATTATTTGAAAATGACTTGAATATAAGGTTATGAAATTTGTAAACAAACCTGCGTTATGGAAATTAAATTACGAAGATATAAACTAAAAATATTTCCTGATTATTACAGCCAGTGTTAAATTGTACAGTACTTCAAAGAAAGTTAATTAAAATATAGAAGCAATTGCAATGCCAACTTCCACTTCATCAGTGACAACAAATAAATTAAAATATAATAAAAGAATGTGCATTGACAGTAATTAATGAAATAAGATGTAAAGATGATAAATAGTTTCTCATTCTATACTTTTTCAGAAGTCACTTGAATCAAATGTTGCATAACCACGTTATAGATAAAAAATAATCAATCAAATGTTTTCGGGATGTGACAGTGTTGTTAGGTGGAGCATAATAAAATTTAGACAAACCCCCAAAAATTGTTACCTCGCAGCTTTAAACCCCGGCCGCGATTTGACAAACAGATAGTAGTTGTGACCACCTGCGCGCGCATGTGCCGTAACATATCCATGCTTTGATTGTGCCGGGCAAAGTCTAACACGCAAGTTATCTGAACAAAATGGCGATCAGAAGCAGACGTAAAACGAAGGAAACCTGTGACTTATATTTATATTACCCCTTAAATTTCTTCATGAAAAATGGAACACTTGATTACACTTCACAATAACAAATTTACGATTAACGGGATTTGGAAAAACTTTTATTATCAATTCAAATAGTCGACGGCATAAATCTTAATTTCTGAATGTCATTATTATTTGATTATTCTATGGTTCTAGACACACAGTAGTCGAGAATTTATATCGCTAAAAAGGTAAGCACATAATGAACTATGACTTATCTAAGTTTGAAACTGTTGACGTCATTTGATAATGCTTCAACAAACAGCAGCTCAATATTTATTTCGCAAAAACACGACAGTCGAGTTCAACGAAGTCTAGAATACCTTCTGTAGCCTATGTAATGTTGGCAATCAAAACTGTCTGGTTCTTTTAAAAGCGCACACTAATTTATCTAAAAATGGTTGCACATTTAAAATAAATAATAAACTAATATGATTCTAAATTTGACTATAATTTCTTGACTCGTTTATATCAAAGTTATTTAGTTTGCAAAATACGAAATATACTATACTCTTTCCGCTTTGTTGACAAAGTCTCAAAGCCATTTTTTACTTTTTGAACTATAAGGTCTCTCAAATCAAAACAAGGTATGCTGATGACTACATATCACTCAACATCTATTACATGCATAGATGTATCGACGTAAATTGATAAAATTTCATGAAAAAGTATCAAGTTTAATATGTTTAGATATAACCATCCAAGTTGACAAAGGTTTACTTTGGGGAGGAGGAGTCAAAATGCTTGTCTTTCACTTACTTTAACTTGTAGGTCTTTCCAAATAAATTGAGACATGCAGATGACTACATATATCACTAGATGTTAATCTTAGACATGTTTCGAAGTAAATCCAAAAAGTTAAGCGAAAATATATTGAGTAAATATTCAGATGAAGCCATTTGAGTTGACAAAGGGGGCATTTGGGGTTTATCAAAATGCCGGGTTTTCACTTTCTTCAACTTCCAGGTCTTTCAAAACAAATTGACACAAGCAGATGACTAGATCTCCCTAGATAGTACGCTTAGACATATATGGAAGTAAATTCAAAATATTTCTTGACAAAATATCAAGTTTATATTCAAATAGAACCAAGGCCAGATTAACCCAGAGCTATCTATTTAGAAGAGTTAGGACACGGTAGTCTGGGACCAAGTTTTTAGCGCGGCCAGCGGCTATTGTTGATCCAAACTTGTTTAATTTGAGAAACGAAGGTTGCACGCGTTTATTATGGAGTTTTATATAATAATTATACCTGAAATATAACAATAAATCATAAAAAGAATCTTAAGAAGTTTGAAGAAGACTTCAATCAATTAACTGGAAGCCTTTAGTAATGAAATAGTGGTATGTAAGCTTGCTGGAAGCGTGTTTAGAGCGTTGTTGTGGATTTGTCAGCTAAACAGCTTACCGATAGTGTGCGGTATTGTGCACTCACTGCAAACTAATAAGCAGCTGTCGATAAATTGCAGATTATATGCCGTATAACCATAGACAGCTCTGCCATAACAACAGCTTAAATCAATTTGGATTGAAGAATAAAGGAGATGTGGTATGTGAGGTTTTTATTATTCGTTATTTATTTTACAATATAGTAACATCATAGTATGTTGGTCTTATAATCATTAACCGATCCTATTTTATGGCATCCCTCATCGCTATGGATCTTGACCCCTTTGAGGTTGCTTTCACAGCATTTGCTTGTTTTGTTCTTTTTTCCAGCACTGTTTTGATTTTAACTCTGAAGAACGTTTTAGTTATCATCGTTTTGGCCTTGTGACAGTCTGGTATTTTATTAGTTTTATTTGCAATTGTAGATGCATCCACAAGTTTCTGCATAATGTTGCTGTGGGAAAACAATTTATCCTCGTTTTTGCGGAATATATTTTCTGCTAACATAAATACTTCCTTAGCATCTTGTGAAATATATGTCAGCGCCTTTTTAGTATAGTCTGCTAGTTCCACTAGAGATTTTGGTGTACATCCATAATCATGACTGACATCCAATGGTTGGGCTAGTGCAGGTGCAGGAACCACAAGCATATTCTTGCACTCTGCGCAATGCTTATTGAGATTTAAAAACTGGTGGACAGCATAGCCGCCTAAGTTTTCTAAGCTGAAATCTTCCAACTTTGTAAGGTCCCCATTCTCAATCTCATCTGCTTGATCAAGCTTTTTATCATCAGGTGATAATTGGAATTCCATGTCCAGAATACTGCAGCATGGTTGATCCTCGTCTTTCTCGTATGAACCAGTGTTTTTGCTTGAAATACACTGTGAAATGGCAATTATACGCAATGCATTGACAAACTCAATAGCAGTTGGGACCGGATTTTTATATCTAACAGATGAAAATAAATTTTCCAAAGCGTCCTGTGTGAAGCGGCTTATCATTAAGAATTTGTACTGTTTCTCCATTAACAAACAATTCTGCAATTGCAGAGCACTTGTTGTTGCCAAAATAAAGCCTGACTGCACTGGTTTCCATGGTGCATCAATGTCTCCAATATTTAGGCATTTAAAAAGGTCAATAATGGAATTTAAAAATTTTACAACCTCTTCATGCTTTTCCTTATCAAAAAGGCTGAGGCTCATTGACGGTGATCTTGAAGTCATTAAATCAAACCACAGACCAATTTGCTCACAAAACCAGGCAGTTGATAAAGCTGATCTATGTAGAAATTTTTCTTGCACCAACAATCTTACTGCAGCCCCAGTTCTTCTTGAGAGTAAATTTTTTGCCAAATTAACTTTCATTTCGGGAAGGGTTATTCGATTTGACAATTATTTCGGGAAGGTATATAACTTGCCTTCGAGATAGATGATTTCTCAAATTTTTTATTAAATGTGGGACATCAGGCATAAAGGTCAATTCCTGCTTTTCTAGAACTGGGTGTTCACATGAATTTTTTATAATGATTTCAGGTGGGTTTCAGGTGCTGGGTTTGGAATTTCAAGAGTTGCTTTTTTCTTTTTTCTCTTACAGGACACTTTAAAATCGTTCAAGACCGCAATATTACCACCACCCATATCCATGGTAACATTCAAAGTGGAAAGACCAATCTCACATGCCCTTGAAATAATTTTAATGATGACATCGTGCACTTCTAAACTGTCAAATGACGAGCCAGTGAAATAATATGCCACCACCTGTTTCCATCTCGTTGTTAAACCACATAGCATAAATACAAGAGCATGGTTTGCGGCTTCACCATCCATCACTTTTTCCTTACTACCTTTCAGAGTACATTGTCCAATTATGGACTCTGTTCGACGATCAAAATCAAATACTGGTTTGATTGCCATTTCATCCAATAAAAGTACACAGCACTTCTCTTGTTCTGTCATTGTTTGTACCTCGAAAGTAAAAAGTATGAGGATACTATAGTCTAGAGTTAAGTGTTATGCATACAATAAAACCTGTGCACAACTTACAGCCAGCTTCAAGATTTACCACTGTAAAGAGCTGACCCTTGTGGAGATGTTGGATTCAATGTGGATATAAATTGTTCATATTGTGACCTTACCAGTATAGACACGTTGCTGCACTATTACAAGATTACAAGGTTTCACTACAGTAGCAATTTTAAGATCACACCAGCCTTACCTTACCTGTTCAAGAGCTAGGAAAACTTCTTTGATCAGGCCTGACAAAAATTGAATGTGCTGCATTCGTCTGTTTAATGTTCGAATGGAGGGTAATGGATAACTTTGTTGGAGTAATAAGGTGTACCCAGTTGCTCCACAAGCATATCGTATTTTGAGGGCATTCTCAACTGTTTTGTTTGACCATAATACTATATAAATAAAGTAATATATTATATATAAATTATTAATTCTACTTTTGAATGACAAATTCAGTGTTGATATATGATATCTATATTTAGCGTACCACGACATGAACCAGGTTTTTTTGTTAAAAAATCTATCTGATCATCGTTGAAGATGCCAGAAATGTTATTTGACAGGTTGTTGTATTTTTCGTCTGCCTTCTTTAATTGTCTCTTTAGTTTAGTACTTGATTGATATTAAAAGTGTCAACAGGCCATTTTCCGAATTCATTTTCATTTGTAACTGTACAAATAGAGGATTCTTCATTGTCATCATTTACATCATATCCTGATACTACCGATATGTCATTTGCATGAGACGAGGTCTTTCTCTGTTTTTTAGCAGATGGATCTGAAGGTAGTAAATTTTAATATTTTAATCAGTCAATTTTTACTGAATTCAAAACAAATTCATTTATCATCAAAAAATTTACACAAAGATTACCTAAAGATGTTCTTTTTGTTGGACTCTTTCTCTTGTTTACTGTTTTTTTATGACAAAAAATTGTAGGTATGGCATTTGGTTTGAGCTTACCAGGAATTCTGCTTTCAAATTGATTACTTTCAAAATGTACCTTTAATTAAGTAAGAAGGCTATAAGTCAGATATCAGTCGTTTTCGATATGTTCAAATAGTTTAATATTATAACAATTACAGAAATACATATTTAATATTTGCCTCGCAAAGTCTTGATGATCTGCTGTTGAAATGTTCCCTTTTGATTGCTGCCATCCAAACAGCACGTCTTTCCTTGTCCTTCTTTCCATTAGGAACACTGCACATTGTATGATTTCCATTGTCATCACGATTTGAGCATCCAACAGCACAACACCCAGTCATTGAAAATTCAAAATAGTTATATTATAATTCTATTCTATGTGACAATAAAATTAAAACAAATGAACAGCTAACGTCAAAAGACAGAAAGATCACCACGAGGATTAACCTTGTTAAACTTTCGCGCAATTTTTTGGATCAAAAATGGCCGAAAATTATCACGTGAGACGATTCGGCCAATCACCGACCGCAGCTGCGAGAACAATAGTTGTCCTAACTCTTCTTAATAGATAGCTCTGGATTAACCCGTAAGCACAATAAGCACTGGCTTAGGGCCCTTGGTATTTAGGGCCCTTTTAGAAAATAATAAGATAAAAATAATAATAAAATGGAAAAAATTATGCGTGTTTGCGTAAAATAAATAAAGATTTTGCATTTTAAGTGGAAATTTCCATTTGAATAATTATGTCTACCTGCTGATCTATTTTGTTTTTAGATTTCAAATTCATTTAAGCGGCTGGATAGATATGGTCTAAACCGTAATATTTATATGATTTTTTAATGGCGGCTCCATTAAAGACCCCGTTGAAGGAGCTTACAACGCTTCCCAAACCCTCTAGCTGGGAGGTTTGGCCCTACGGGCCTCACACCAGGCGTGAAGTGCATATTTCAAATACAGTGCTTAGGGCAACTAAAAAGTTAATCCGGCTCTGAATAGAACCATTTAAGTTAACAAAGGGGGCATTTGGGGTTATTCAAAAAGCCAGGATTTACGCTTTCTCCAACTTCTAGGTCCTTCAGATTAAGACAAAGGGTGCCGATGATTAGATATCATTATAGATTACTCTTTGACATGTATCGAAGTAAATTCACAACATTTCTTGACAAAATATCTAGTTTATATTTAGATTGAGTCATTTAAGTTGACAAAGGGGGCATTTGGGGTTGTGAAAAAGCTGGGTTGACTGCTTCTCCAATTTGTAGGTTCCCCAACTTAAAACGAGGGGTGTCGATGATTAGATATCATTAGAGATTGCTGTTTGACAAGTATCGAAGTAAATTCAACTAACAAATTTGACGAACAAATGGGATTGTTAGAACATTGAAACAACATAACACTAAACACATGAATATCTTTGCTATTAAAATGAACAATTTCAAATTGATAATTCCGTTGTCGTAGAAGGTAGGGATGCGAATTGAATATAGATTAAAATCATGAATTATTGAATCTCAATGAAATACAGTGAAACCTGAATATAACGGCAAGCTACGAGAGGTAGATAAATTGACCACTATAGACAGGTGGCCTTTATATACAGGGATGATTCAATAGAAAATGCTATTTAGACATTGGAAGAGTGACCACCATAGACAGGTGCCGCTGTATAGAGGTGACCGTTATAACAGGTTTGACTGTATCGATTATTCGAATAGTAAAATGAATATTCGATTATTTAAATTAATTCTAAATATGCTTGTTTCCAAATATAAAGCAACTTTTCTTGGATAAATTTTCCTCAAAATTATTCAAAGCGACGCCTTTTACGTGTTTTGATGGTCTATGGAACTCCCCCCTATTTACCTAATTAACAAAGAAAATCTCAAGTTACGTGCCATTAGTTCTATTTCAGACTCTGTTGCATTTAATTGATCGAACAGACGTGCTGAAACATGAAGCGTGGAATAACATGAATTCTGTAAACTAATGTCGAAGTGAACTGAACGAACAAACTGTTGTACTAATGTGTTCAAAATCTTTAAAAATCTATGTAAAGATAGTTTTAGTTAAATTTGATGTTTTCAACATATTTCTTGCAGTCGTGGAATAGGTTTGTTTGTGTTTTCATTGTCTACTTAAATGGCAACAATAGAACAAGAGATTTTGATTATTATTTGATTCGAATCGAATAGTGCATTGTCGAATATTCGATTACCGTTTTGACTGTCGATTCGCATCCCTAGTAGAAGGCCAAAACACCTGACAAACAACTGTCACAAATTGAGGTGATATGTACTTAAAAAAGCGGGTGCACAGTCCAAACTGTAGGCCGCTGCGGATTATTGCACATTTTTGACAGAAAAAGAAGATCCAACAACTAAAAACCGTTACATTTCATGAATCTTTTAATAAAGTAAGTAATCTAGCAGTAATCTCTAATGATATCTAGTTATCGGCATCCCTCGATTTAATTTGAGGGACCTAGAAGTTGGAGTAAGTGTAAACCCAGCTTTTTGAAAAACCCGAAATGCCCCCTTTGTCAACTTAGATGGCTCTATCTAAATATAAACTAGATATTTTTAATATAAATATAAATAAGTACTGTCTAGGGAGATCTAGTCATCTGCTTGTGTCAATTTATTTTGAAAGACCTGGAAGTTGAAGAAAGTGAAAACCCGGCATTTTGAAAAACCCCAAATGCCCCCTTTGTCAACTCAAATGGCTTCATCTGAATATTTACTCAATATATTTTCACAAAATTTTTTGGATTTACTTCGATACATGTCTAACATTAACATCTAGGGATATCTAGTTATCTGCATGTCTCAATTTATTTGGAGAGTCCAAGACCGGCATTTCCTCCCCCAAGAAAACCTTTGTCAAGTTGGATGGTTATATCTAAGCATATTAAACTTGATACTTTTTCATGAAATTTTATCAATTTACGTCGATACCTTGTTTTGATTTGAGAGACCTAATAGTTCAAAAAGTAAAAAATGGCTTTGAGACTTTGTCAACAAAGCGGAAAGAGTATAGCATATTTCATATTTTGCAAACTAAATAACTTTGATATAAACGAGTCAAGAAATTATAGTCAAATTTAGAATCATATTAGTATATTATTTATTTTAAATGTGCAACCATTTTTAGATAAATTAGTGTGCGCTTTTAAAGGAACCAGACAGTTTTTATTGCCAACATTACATAGGCTATAGAAGGTATTCTAGACTTCGTTGAACTCGACTGTCGTGTTTTTGCGAAATAAATATTGAGCTGCTGTTTGTTGAAGCATTATCAAATGACGTCAACAGTTTCAAACTTAGATAAGTCATAGTTCATTATGTGCTTACCTTTTTAGCGATATAAATTCTCGAATACAGTGTGTCTAGAACCATAGAATAATCAAATAATAATGACATTCAGAAATTAAGATTTATGCCGTCGACTATTTGACTTGATAATAAAAGTTTTTCCAAATCCCGTTAATCGTAAATTTGTTATTGTGAAGTGTAATCAAGTGTTCCATTTTTCATGAAGATGGAATTTTGATCGCCATTTTGTTCAGATAACTTGCGTGTTAGACTTTGCCCGCACAATCAGAGCATATTGACCGCTTGGGATATGTTACGGCACATGCGCGCGCAGGTGGTCACAACTTCCATCTGTTTGTCAAATCGTGCCCTGGCCAAATGACTTTTTATTTCGCCAACATTGTTGAATTCAACAAAATCCGATGAATGTTGAGAAAATAAAAAGTCATTTGGCCACCCTCACCCTTTCGGATTTTGTTGGCTGATGTTGAATTTCGATTTTGAATACATTCAAAAATTTCCTCAACATTCATCGGATTTTGTTTAGTTCTATTGTTCTCTACCGATGTTGGCGAAGTGGCCAAATGACTTTTTATTTCCTCAAGGTTGTTGAGTTTTGTTGAAAATATGAACCTTCCTCTGATTGGTCAACAATGACGTAGCCTGTCTCAGGATTGGTGGGCTCAATTGACTAGCTTCCAAGCCTCAAAATACCATCCGCTGTTGATGAAAATGAACTCAACAAAATCCGATGAATGTTGGCGAAAGGAAAAAGTCATTTGACCACCCTCAAGATGTTTTTTTTTTTTTGGGGGGGTGTATGGCTGTTTAACTTCCACTTTTCACTTCTCAACTTTTTGCTTCTCTGAGCAGCAAATAATAAAATAGAATAATTTCTGAACTAAATTTCGGCTTCAATCATCTTTTCTACATAGATTTCTTCATGCATTTATTTGAACCAGTTAAGTCAGATGATTCACAACTCAATATAAGCATGTATTTGCATGCAACTCGAAATCTAGTGGCATTAAAAATTCGCACAATTCCATGTTGTCATGTTTTGATATTTTTCATTATAACTTAATGTGGCAGCAGTTCAAAATATCAGCCTCAAATCGGTGCGAAGGTACTTCCATATACGTGCTGTATACGAGATGTAACATTAACAAACCTTCACTAGGCATATATGCCACGTCAATCATGTTTACGGACAGGCTTATCAAGATCGTCTAGTTTATCTTGGCATTAGTTCTTTAGAATTAAGACGAATAAAACAAGATCTTATTATGATGTTCAAAATTATAAACAACCTCGTAGATTTAAATGTAACAGAATTCTGTAATTTTTCTAAGAATAAATACTCAATGCGAGGTAATTCCTTAAAGCTACAGCCAACAAACACGCTATCCTGTAAGCTAAATGTTGTTATGCTAAAGCGTATTACCATAATTAGACTAATATCGACTTCCCCTTTCCCCTGTGTATTGCCCTTTATTTTATTAATGACATTTGACTCCGTTTTGAAATCTCTACGAGAGTGGATGTTATTTTATCGCTCTCAATCATTTTTCCCTCATAACATTTGGAGCCCGATAAGGATCAATTTTATTTTATTATACATCTTGTTTGTATCATATAATTAATATTCTCATGGCTTATTATTGGTTATAATTTTTATTCCATTCAATCTTCTACAATGTCGACAATTATGGATTCCTTAGTAAACTATATACGGAGAAAACAGAAGGAATATAAACAATTTGAAAATAGAATTTACAATGAAGCTGTTAACGAGTCCCGTGCTGAAACAGGACAATTTATGTCTGAATTACCTTCGAACGTAAAAGATTTCGAAATAACTTTGCCTTACCCTATTAAAATACTGGCACGTAAAATGGCAAGCGAATACAATTGTGTATATATTCGCTGCACTAAACCTTGCTGTTTCCAGTGGAGAAGGGAAACTACGCCTTCCGCTATAGCAGTCGACAACGATATTAATAACGTTAATGAAAACCATGATATTAAAAATAACGTATTATCAATTAAAAGTAATGAAGATTTAAGTGATGTCGAATTAGAAATTAGTCCCATTTCAGACAAATGTTTGAACAAATTATTAACAAATAAGCAATCGGATGGTACGATTGTTTCATTCACCAAAAAAAGATTACAACAAAATACAACTTCAAGTTGCTATGAGCTTAGTACAACCAGTAGTATTTATTTGATTAACACACAATTACATAAACCTAAAAATAAAGAACTTCAACATTCAAATATCCTAAATATAATTCTTCAGAGAAAATCGTTTTTGTACGCCCGACCTATAACGTGACTCTCGTAACTTAAAGAAACATTGGCATACCGGTAACACCAAAGACTACGAAGAAAAGACCAACTATAATATTTGAACCATAATTTTTATCTATTAATTACATGCAACTGCTTCATTGATTGGTTGTGATTGATATATTATCTATAATTTACAATTTTATTAAATATCTAACCATCCTATTTTACATTTATTCTACGTCATTTTTATTATTTCTATTTTACAATCATCAGTTATATTACCTTCATATAAAATTAATGTAGATGTTAAACACCGGGGCGGTGCTTTTTTAACAGTGGGGGTATGTTATGCTAATGCGTATTACCATAATTAGACTAATATCGACTTCCCCTTTCCCCTGTGTATTGCCCTTTATTTTATTAATGACATTTGACTCCATTTTGAAATCTCTACGAGAGTGGATGTTATTTTATCGCTCTCAATCATTTTACCCTCATAACAATGTCACCAAATTTCTATTCGTTAATCGAGTAATTCCGTGGTGGAATGGTTTACCCGAACATACTGTCACAAGTAAAACATTACGATCCTTTAAATCAAAATTGGATGAACAAGATTTAAGTGCTTTATGCAAAGTCTATTAGTATTATTATGTATGAACTATATTCAATTAATTAACAACCTTTTTTCTACTTTTAATACCATTTGTAATTAAAGAATATATGTAAGTGAAAGTCAAGCTTTCCTTTATATTCCAGTCAATATTATATTTTTTGGCAAATAAACCAACAACAACAACAACAACATTATTTGTACTATTTTGACACCATGCTATAGCAATTTTTTTGATGTATCAAAATTTAATTTCGGAACAGCTGTGAAACCAGAAAGTGCCCTATCTTGTCTGTATGTTAATCCAATATCTCCGCAAATCTATGATTTTATTTATGTCTTCTATATATTTTTATCTACGGGGACGTGTCACTTTGGGTTGGTAACCTCTTTCGGCTTTTAAAACAGGTTTGGGGGACATTTCAAATACAAGATTGAACAATGTTTTTGTTATCCGTAAAAAAAGAAAAGTTCTAGCTGAAAAATACTGAAAACTGTTTTTTAGTATCAGTAAGTTTCTACTGATTAATTTTGTAATAAAAGTAAGCGATAAAATGGTCTTAAACAACGTCTATTTGATCACATACTTTTATTACAAAATATAGTTTTTAGTGTTTTTCAAATGTTTGAATATCCTTTTAATATTAGTAAAACTTCATATCATTTTCAAGATGGTCCAAACTTGAAGCATTTGCCCTGGAAGACAAAATGGCACAGACTTGTCTTCCATCTTAAATCCATGTCTCATGGGATATTAAAAAATTCGAATCAGTCCAACGATAATTTACAATAAGATTATTCTGATTTACTCAATCGTCCATATCCAATCGTCTTCTGAATATCTTGGAGCTAGATAGTTTAGAATACAGAAGAGAGTTCTTTGATCTCTACACTGTTTTTTTTAAATAATCATACATGACGTTGTAGATTTATCAATACATAATTTAAATTTTAAATATGATACTAATGACTTACTAAGTATTCAATACAGAATTGCCTGGGTTGGGATGATTGATAAAGCTTATTTTGCTTTAAAATTTTCGTATTTTTCCGTTATTTGTGTGGTTTTGAAGCGCCCTCAAATATGCGATGGCTTGATTATTGTCGCATGACACCTTTAAATTTCACTAGAATTTGGAACAAGGCACCTCTCAAAAATGGCCCGTCTCCGTATAGCCAATGTATCAGAATCTCCCCCACCCGGGACATAAGCACAGTTTTGCATTCTTTTGATATTACGACTTTTCATTGTTATTGCTATGTTCTGCTGTACTGTAATATGAATAATTAAAATAAATTAAATTATTACTATCGCTGCTGCGTCTTTATTGTCTAGTTAAAAACCATGATTGAATAAACAGCTAAATCACCTACTGTTGACTGCCTCGGGAATAGTGAGTTTTATTTCCCCTCGGGTTCCTCGGAGGACCACACAAATCTATGTAGACGTGAATTTTTTCACTCCAAATTTACCTGCATTCATAATGTCATAGAGCTGTAACTCGAATAGTCCCTTTGCATAATTTTGATAAAATATTGAGGTGTTGTCGGATTCTAGAAGGACAAACGTTTAGTTCTTCGATCCTGATCACAATGACTAATAATAATGAGCAAATAATAATAAAAGGTGCATATGTATAACGTTTATGTTTTTAAGGAAGTCTTTTAGCAGCTGAAGGCTTGTAACATTTGATCCTCGAAAATGAGACATTCGACACCGTCAGCAAATACGGAACAAAATTGTCCATCGGAATTTCTCAATTGTCATGTCATTCAAAAATAGAAACTCAATTTGCTTCCTTGTTAGCTTAAATTTAAATTTAACGACAAATATCATTAAAAACTCACATAATTTTATACTTTAATAGTCAATATACTCTTTTTATATTTAAATTTAATGTCTGACAAAAGTATTGGTTTATACTTGTATACGAATTTACAAAGAATAATGTAGACAAGATTGTATTCTTTTTGTAAAAGATTAACAAAAACGATTTAAAAATTGAAGATGATTTTTATGTGGACATATTAAATTAGTTTGTTGAAAGATAAAACTGACATGTAGGCAACCATTAATTATTGAATTATCATCTTGTAATTTTTGTTAACTATTTTATCATTCCTATGTGTTCTCGCTAGAAGATATGTATTTAATGTAATATATTATTACAGTACTTATGTTGTTTGCTGTTGTAATAGCGCTCGATGTCATAAACACAGAGCTGTTTAATGATAAATAAACACAAAAATCAAACATTCAAATTTGCTTTGATTCATATTATGAATGTCTGATTTGTTGCGTTCATTTATTATAGTATTTGATAAAGTATATATTTTCTTGCAACCCTAGATCACGATATTAACCTATCTGACCCGCACCGTTGCGGTAGAATCACTTTTGAAAAGGAGGTGTTATTCAACGTGTACCAATTTGCTTCCCTGTTGCAAATTAAATTTGACATCTATTAGCAACTATACAAGGAACAAACCTGTGTATACTTTCTGGGAGGGTTTTAAATGTTGAGTGACAGTTGCGAAATGGGGATTAAAAGTCAAACTACTTCCTGCTGAAGACCTATATAAGCACAATTTTTTGCCTTCTTTTGATATTATAAATTTTACAGCATCAAAGAAAATTCACATCTAACTTGAGGTAAGAAATTATTTATTTCTTAGTTTATTATCTTATATACTATATATCTCTTTTGGTGGTACTGTAATGCAGAAACTGTGTCAACTCAACATAACATAGTGCAAAAACTTTCTGATAGTATTTGTAGTTCGAATGATTTGCGTTTGTGAAACATAAAATATCATGTGTTTCTATACCTTAATTGGAACAAGAGAGAGACACTTCTTTGTCAGCATCATCGAGATTTAGATCTTCATGCAATGATTTCAATTTTTGTGAAAGATACTTCTAGTCATTAAAGACGAACAGAATTAATAATCACATTGTGAGGTCTTTTATCTTAACTATGAATTATGATATTTTTTTTATATTTAATGAATAATTGTTATCTGTATATGTATGAAATATAATTTGTGTATTTATACATCTGGGCAATGTTGATTACCAAGGTTTTATCAAATCTTGATTTATCTTTTCTTGAAATTCGTATTAATAAAAACTCAGAACGTCATTCAACATTAATATTTTATTCCAATATTTTACTTCTAGATTTACAATCATTTATATCATATCAACGATTTATCAACGATGAAGTCATCTATTTTATTATTATGCCTTTTCGGATTTTGTTTTGCTACTGTATTTGTCAGAGGTAAGTTTCTATAGTATACTTCGTCTAGAGAAAAGCATACACCCTGTTAATATGACCACCTCTTCGAAGTGGTCTTCCGTCATTTGAAATCGATCAATTCTAAATAGGTCTACTTATGTATATATTGTTGAATTTATCTGGATTGGGTCTTATGTAGACGACTGTTCCTGTTTTTTTTTTATCTTGATTGGCAATATTTTTATTATAAACATCTGAAGGACAATAAAAATTATAATATCTGTAATCATTCTGATAGAACATTTTACCAATGCTTTGTTTCATTGTTTTCTTCATATAACAATGATTGTTATTCCATATTTGTTTGGTAAATTATCCGTAATTAGTACCGCTGTAGACTATCTCTTCTGTCATTAATGTCTCATTCATTGGTTTAGTGTGATATAGTCTTATATAGCCCCAAATTTCAATAGATTATATAAATTACTTTTAATTTTCAATACGATGTAAAACCTGTTCTCTCTTTCTTTTAATTGCCTTACAATGATTTTAGGATAAATCGAAGCCGTTGCAGATTATCGTGTGTTTTATATGCGTTTGAAATGAAATATTGAATAAATTTTCTGCTTTCAGGGGAAGAAGATGAAATGGACGACGAAGGTGAGTAGCTAATGTTACAAGAATTTTTATTTATTTTTTAAATCAAAATAAATGTATGGTTTGTATCAAGTTCTTAAATATAGTTCATGTAGTATTTATTGTTCAATCTGAAGGTTTTCAATAGTATACAATTCTATAGAGCTTTTGAAGTCACTCATGATTCCCATTGAATCTCGGGAGAATTATTTAAAGAGAAGATATATAAATTCTGATTGTTTATTTTAGAAAGACAGTGACAGCGGCTACCGTGAACCATGGATGCATTATTGTTATAACATATTATTACGGCCGATGTGAAAATTCTATATAGAGAATGGTTTTATCAAAAGCTATGGCGGTTGCACCATTTTCAGAATTCGGGGAGGGTGGTAAAATTCCACAGCACGAGGCAAGAATTGAGTCCGTAAAGAATTTATACATTGATTTTATTTCCTCAGTGTTTTTTCAGGATATGCCGAATAATTTGTAAATATGAAATGCTCAATTCTTTATTTTTGCTTGTTTGTGTAGATGTAGTAGAAGCAGAAGACGAAGCCATGAAAGGTAAATATTTAATCAGCTATTTTGTGCATTTTATACATGGTTTGTCATCATCCTAACTAGATTTACTTATACAACTAGAGAATCAGACAGTCCTGTTTGCTACTTGAAGTTTCACGCCGAGGCGATCACAGGCAATCTATTCAATATCTATTGTGACTGTCTGATTCTCTGACTTTTATTATTTAAAGCTCTGCTATATTTTGCATTGAGCCCTATGTTCAGTCAGTAGGACAAAACGTTTTACAAATATACAATTAGAGATATCTATACAACTTTTTAAGATTCATTTTATTGGAAATTACGTTGTCTTTGATACAATGAAATTTGATTTGAACTTTCCCAATTGACAAATCGCATGATGACCTAGCCTGAGCCACAAGTCAAAACATTTGGGGGGGTTAGTTCTAACATCTTCAAATGTTTTGGTCTGTGACGCAGGCTATTGATTACACATATCAAAAAGCACCTGAAAGCTCTCCGGCTCCCGGATCAGAAATAACACTGTATTATTAATTTATTGCTCCATAAAGTCACTATCAATGACTGCATACAATTGCAAATCATCTTTTTCCAAGATCATGAACTACAGCTTAAACTTAGACTATATTTTATCAGAACATTAAGCCTCAAATTTGAGCAAAATCTTACTTCTTCTCATATAGATAGATGTTTATTTTTAATCATGTGAAGCACTTATAAACAAATCGACTTACTTGAAAGTTAATAAGTTATACACAGTAAGATTAATCCCTGAATCAATCAAAACTTGTTTATTTGGGATACATGTAAATTTATAAAGTGATTAATGAAATATTATACATTTAGATGATTTGTGAAAACAAGTTATAGCATTTAAATAAAATTAGTCAAAAATGATGTAAAACATAAAACAAGCGTATGTGTAATGGATTGTTGATTGTTAATAACAATAGTTGCAACTTACAAATGAAACAGCGTGCCTAATTTTGTACTATGTTCATAATATAATAATGCTCTAATTATAATTTCAGAATTGGAAGAACAAATGCACGATTCAATGGAGAGGGAAAATCAAGACCCAAAACCATGGGGTGGTCGTCGTCGTCGTCGTCGCCGCCGATGGGGAATCAGATTCAGAACCAGAAAATGTTTATCGAACCCACTTTGCAGAGGAGCTCTCACTCATGGAGCCAAAACTCTTATCGGCAAAAAATAGATCTATCTGTACACTCTCAAAAATTGCCAATTTATAGATAATGGATTTGCTTTAAATGATATGTAGTAGGTAGTCCACGGTATAAAGTCTCATAGTGAGAAAAAACCGGATGGTTTCTACATTTGGATGTGTAATTAATTATTCTCTTTAATTAAGAAATATGGCATTAAAAAATTCCCACAATTCCATGTTGTCATGTTTTGATATTTTTCTTTATAACTTGAAGTGGCAGCAGTTCAAAATATCAGCGTCAAAACGGTGGAAAGGTACGTCCATACAGGTGCTGTATACGAGATGTAACAGTATTTGTACTATTTTGGCATCATGCTGGCCAGTTTTTTGAGGTATCAAATTTTCAATTTCGGAATCATTTGTGAATTTGGTTCCAGCTGTGAAACCAGAAAATGCCATGACTTATATCTATATATGTATGTAGGTATAGTTTTGAAAGGTTAATCCAATATCTCCGCGCATCCATGATAATATTTATGTATTTTATATTTTTTTATGTACAGGGACGTGTCACTTTGGGTTGGTAACCTTTTTCGGCTTTTAAAACAGGTTCGGGGTACATTTCAAATACAAGATTGGACAAATGTTTCCATGTTATCTGTAAAATCTATAAAAAAAGAAAAGTTCTAGTTGAAAAACACTGAAAACTATACCTAAAAAATTTAGTAAATTGCGAGGTATAGTTTTTAGTATTTTTCAAATATTTGAATATCCTTTTAAAGCTAATAAAGGTTTTGGATATCATTTTCAAGATGGTCCAAACTTGAAGCCTTTTCACCTGGAAGGCAAAGTGGCACAGACTTGTCTTGCATCTTGAATCCATGTCTCATAAAGGATATTAGAAAATTAGAATCGGTCCAACGATATTTTACAAGGAGATTATTCTGATTTACTCAATCGTCCATACGCAGAGCACAAGAATCGTCTGAATATCTTAGGGCTTGATAGTTGAGAATACAGAAGAGTGTTCTTTGATCTCTGCATAACTTATTATTCCAAAAATACCACGGTTACAATCTATTAAGCATCAATTTTGCAACAACACCCTGGTGTAACAATCTGACAAATGATATTGTTACATCAAATACTTTTGTTCAATTCAAAGAGAGACTAAGGTGATTTGATTTATCAACATTCTGTAAAATATTTATATAGAAAACATAATCAGTCATAGCCCCGGTCATAGCATTATAATCATAGTATCATTATATCTTAATTATTAACCTTTTAAATTAATTCGTAATCTTAGTTAAGGCTGTATGTATACAACACTTTCTATATAGTGTAAAGTGTTCTTTATTTACCGGTCAAAATGACAAATTAGGTTATATCATATACACAGGAAGAAGCCCCCCGGTTGCTACTATCTATCTAGAGAATCAATGATCAGCATCAAAAAATCTCTTTCCAAATACACAAAATCGTTGGGAATGGAAAAAGAAATCCAATCTCACATCAATCAGTAGCCACTCAATGCAATGTACATATAGCTGCAATAAATACTCAATCAACTCTCTATTTATCGTAAATATATTATCATAGTTGTTATTATTTTCCGATTATCATTGAATTTACTATTATTAATACAATTATTACAATTTGTTATTATTATTATTGTTATTATTGTTGTTGTTATTTGTACTATAGTTTATACTCGTATCAATAATGTTAAAATTGATGGAAATGCTCATTTTGGTAACGAATCAAAAATAAAACACATACACGCAATGCTGATTGGGCAATGATGAAATACTTGTTCATGACTTATTGATTACCAAGCTATGAAAATGGTTGTTTTCGCATATTTGTTCCCGTTTTTGCTTATTTGTGAAGGTGTATATGAGAGTAACAGATATCATCATCATCATTATCATCGTTTTTCCAGAATGCCTTATAAGTGTGTTCAAACTGAGAACAGTATTAATACAAAAATATGAAAAGTAAAATATAATTAAAAATTTGTTCGATGAGATTTTCAAGATTTCTAAAAAGGGACAATGAAGTTTACCCGTATTTATTGGTAGCTGATTCTTGATTATTACTTTTTACAACGAATTGTCATTTGGTATACACTGTTAGGATATTGAAATATCTAACCTCCAACTTTTCGCTTGCTGTTAGGATCATTCCATTTGCACATGAGTCAAAAACTTGTAAATCACGATAAATTCAGCAAGGACATTCCAGATTATTGAGCTACCAACATCGCTTTTGAGCAATCATCCTTCTACTAAAACCGAGAATTTTTAATGAAAGTTCCAGTTGATAACATTCCAATGTAACAAGATAACGAGCCTTTATCACAAACAAAAGTGCGATTTCAGAAGAATTTATAATAACATCAATTCGAGGCATTTTAATGTGTATTATCTCTCAATGCAAGATGCATCAGCAAGAAAGCATATCAATGATGATAATATGATATATTTTTGTCAACAAAGATCAGTACTAACTTGCAGATAGAGGAAGGTATTGGCCTTCACTTACATATAATCGTAAAACATATATTACTAAGTTTAAACTACATAATTTAGTATCAAATTTAAAAGCAATGAAAATTTAGCATTTACAATGCTTTGATAAATCAATTGCACCTGATCTTGATTTGAAGGTTGCCAACCTCAATGCAATTACGATAATACTAATGTGCGCTAATACTATATAGCTTTATTTGCAACATGAAGGAGATCAGATTATTATTGGTCCCCTTTTAACAAAAATTTTAACATTCTTAAATTGGCATACATTGCGATGGAGATGCTAAAGAAAATTTCCTTTAAGATCCTGAATTTCGGGGTTTACTGCTCGAACAACCGTATATACTACATAAATTAGCATATGGTCTGTTGTAAAAATTTACTGATACAAGATATTATACATACAACATATCTTCCAATAAACTATAGGAGCAAATCCAAGAAGTTTGCAAATTCTGTTATGACAGTACAATGATTGAAGGCATATAAAATAACAACCAATCTCGTAGAGATTTCAAAACAGAATCTAATGTATTAATAAACTAAGGATAATACACAGGGGCATTAATAGAGCAATTCAGTCCGAATCCGATCCAATTCCAAGTATGGTCCGATCCGACCGGATTTACTTCAGATTCTGATAGAAATTTTTACTTTCCGATCGGTTATAGGATTAGTCTGCGTTTACAGACCGCGATTCTTTCACAAAAGAATAGGGTCTGTGTGTTTTGCACAGTTCTCTGTCCATCCACTCTACGAAAACGTAGAGCGGAAGTTTCTGATCGATGCCTGGTAAATCTATTGTTCTTAGATAATAAATTCATCACCTCCGTTCGATCAATTAATTGTCATAGCTACGAAGCCTAAAATAGAACTTATTGCAATCATGTCAACTGAAATGAATAAAGTAATGTGAGAATCCCGGTGAGAATCATCTTAATCTTGTATAATTGTGTGACATCAATCTTATTCTGATACGAGGCCCGGACAGAGAAACCGAGCAATTTACACAGACCCTATTCTTTTGTGAATAAATCGCGGTCTGTAACGCTTGCTAGTATAATATCAGACTTTCCAAGGTTCCAACCAGATCGGAATGGATTTTTAATATCCGTGATGTTAATATATGCTGAGTTAATTCGGCATTTTGATGAACCTTTTGCAAATATTTATTTATGATATAATTATGTTCATAAAGAGAGTAGAATATTATAGTAGTAGTTGTAATAGTAGTATATAATATATTTTAAGGCCCGTATACAACTTAATAACATAAATAGCCAGTTCAAAATATTTCACATATACAATTCAGATTCTGTCTGATTGGATCGGATTCTCAGAGCATAATCTTAATATTTCGCAATATTTTCAGATTGCATTTTTCTTCTGGAGATTTAAAATTCCCTTCGATTTTATCTACTTGCGAAACGATCAACCTATGAATGAAATTATGAAAATCTCTGAATTTGTTAATACAATGATATGAGATATAGTATCTAAGGAAATTAAATATTTTAAACTACGCCAGAATATCATAATTTTCATACTGCAAATCTGTTACTGTAAAAGGTTATCTCGATACAAATGATTGCATAATTTCCTGACAACGAATTGTTTGTATTATTCACCAGTGAGACGTACATAGGTCGTGGACAGAAAACAAATTGATATGCACATAATTTATTTAACAAACAGACAATACTATTATTATAGATATAATGTAATATCGCGTAAAGCAGATAGTTTTCATTTAAAAGTTTTCAAATATGTGGATAGTATAGACATACTTAATTGTTTACTCAAAATTTATTACTATATAGTTTGTTATGTCTTGATATGCCAATATATATGTAGGTGATACCATTAGTAATAACTTATAAATTCAATGATTATCATACAAGAGCTTTCAATAAATGATTACTAAATGATGCTCTACGTTATTCTTTTATAGTTAAATGCTTAATGGCAGTGTTGTCTTCTTAATATCTAAAACTTAATGCCATACGACTGTTCAAAATTTACAAAGAACAATAAATTTGAAAAACATTACATAAAATCAACAGAGATGTATATTTATTGCATGTGGAATACGATATACAGTATAACACAGTTAATAAAAGTCCAATTTGTATATAATGTGAATTAATAACCGAATGCCCTGACTTCTGCAAGGAGGAGGGCACCCTCACCAGCAATCCAAATCACAAGATAACGGCCAGTGACAGGTTGCTCGCAAACATAAGTGCGATCGATTTTAGATGATCTCATTTGTTCTCTGACACACCTATAGATAAAAGTACATCACTTAAAGTTAAAGTTCAACACAACGCAATAGCATATTAGTTGTGATGAATGCGGTTAAGTTGGTGTTTATATGAGACGGCCCAGTCCAGAATCGATTCGATGATCAGAAAGAGTTATCTGTGTGCGCATATGCGGTAACATATCAAAACCTGTCATTGTGCTCTGGTTGTGCAGCCAAAGCTTAACACGCAAGCTATCTGAACAAAATGGCGATCAGAAGTAAGACATGAAACGAAGGAAACCTTTGATTTATATAGCAGAACTCCATACGTTATATTTTCTTCATGATATAAACACTTGATCACACTTCACAACATCCAGTTTACAATTCACAGGATTTGGAGAAAGTTTTATAACCAAAGTCGAATAGTCGATGGCATATCTTAGCAAACAAAAGTGCCCATGTGTGAATATTTCTTTATATCGTTAGTATTTAATTGTTGTGTGGTTCCATGCACACTGTAGTCGATAATCTTAATCGCTTAAAAACGTAAGTACATAATAAGCTATATGGCTGATCTAGGTTTGAAACCTTTGACGTTAATTGATAATGCTTTAACAAACTACACATAAGAAAAACGAGACGAATGCAGTGAGCTGTGATATATAGGGATGTTTTATTAAAAGAAAATTGGAATGAAAACTTAAAGTAAAAGTATTACGAAAAACATAATGCTTGCATAATATATACCGTCAATCGAAATTCTTCTCGATACAGATTGGCAAATTAATAAAAATCTGTTGCTATCATCGCGTGGCTATTATTTAATTCCATAGATTTTTTTAATTAACTCTTATGACCTAACCGTATATGTCACAACATATTACAATACAGTCGAACTCGGTTAATATCTTCTCTTTTAATATCCTACCTTGCTTAATACCCCCTTGCTTAATATAAAACTGATTTCTATTTTTCATTCTCCATACAAACTCTCATAATCCTACCTCCTTCAATGTCCCTATTTTCCACTGTACCAGAGAGGGAATATTAAGCAAGTTCGACTGTAGCCTCATATAAAAAGAAGTTTATCCATATTCCAAATATTTAACATTTGACGAACATCATTGCAAAGATGGGTTAGATTGCATAGAATATCATTAAAATTCATAGAAAGAATTATATCAGTTACATATCAATACTGCTTACATTTGTGCACAATCCTTGTCCGGCATTGGTTGATTTTGCACTTGGATTGTGACGCTTGTAAAACGTTCATCGTGATTATCAGTTCTTCTATAAATTATCACTTTAGTAATAGTTCTTTTCCTTTTTAAATCCACTTGCCACCAGGGATCAATGCTAGTATGACCTGTATCAATGCATTGATTCTGTCTACAATTTCCATTGTTGTTGTTGTCAATGGCGATATTGCAATACCTTATGCTGTAAGCTGATATCTGATCACACGGGAGGTCAATCAAATTTATTTCTACAAGAAAAGGGGAACAATGCCTTTTTATTTTTTATATTTTTAATTAATGATATTACTGAACAATCTCAATTACAATTGAATTTGGAACAGGAGGATTTCAATTGCATTGTGATATTTATCTGATATTTATTGAGATCGGCTATGATGCTACGAAAACTATAACGCTACTTCAGACATCATGTATAGGAAAAGCCATGAAACAAATATTACATCAAACATCAAAATCATGAAAAAAAATACAACATTTACCATGCTCAGGGAGGTTACTTCTTGATCTAATAACCTAAAAAGGATGTAATAAAATTATTTTTTGCAGATAAATACACTTAAACCAATCCAGGCATTACAAATACTTTTAGATCTTCAACTTATCAACACGCAACATAATTTCATAATAACATAACAATGCTAATTACATAACAATGATATATCGATATCATAATAATTATCCAATAATCAAATTCCAAGTAACTAAACAGCAAGGTTGAAAAATAAATGCCATAGCAGTAATTAAACAAGAAGCTTTCTCGATTATGCGCTATATACCATCAAAACCGTATGAAACTTTCTGAAACTTTTAAAAACTATAAATCAATTATAAAATCCTTCAGCATAACCCTAGCACAATCTTAATTGTTGTTGTATTTCCTTGTCTTCTATTCAAGATGGGAACAGTGGAAGGGAATTTTGTTCCCTAGATGATGCATTAAAAATACCAAGACGATGCTCAAAATTTGATACGAACTATTTAGATTTCAACATTTCATAAGATTTTAAAGGGGCATCATTGACCAGCGATAATTGTTTTAAAAAAAATACATTTTTTCAAAACTTCATTTTCAAACACCAGTTGTGACATCACCAATCCGGTTTTGAGTTTTTCATAGCGATGAAATCTGGTAACAGGAAGATATCTCGAAAAGTGTTTCGATGGCAGTAATTAAACTATAAAGAAGTGTTTTGTGATTTGCTCAGAACGCTACCAAAGATGTAATATAGAATAAAGAATTTTGTTGAAAGAAAGCATAATGTAGATAACTGTGCACATTTGATACTGTTTTCTTGTTTACAAATCTATGAATGTGATATTTCTTGCAGAGAAGAAACATATCGAATCTAGCTTCATTTTGACAACATCAAAGACCATCAACGTCTTAAATTTCTGTATTTCTATTACACCGACATTACTGAACCTCAATCGAAACAAAATAAACATCATATGTGATTTTTGGGTGTTTGGATATTATGGTTTGCTATAAATTGATTCCAACTAAATTTAACTACTGACCGTTGCCCAGTAGTTCTTTTGTCTGTGTTTCCAACCGCAATGTTTTTGGTAAGAAATATTATGATAAAATTTAAGACTTGTTCGCATGGATTGATGATTCTAAGGACATATATATCTCGTATTTGAAACCCTGATTGTCATCATTTTTATATTCAACTCGTATTGATAATTTATTGTGTATTTCAAAAAATGTTACAATAAAAGAAGTTGCGTTTCAGAATTCACGGCTCAAATATCATCAACTCACTGTGCAAAGTGTTGCAAAGGAGAGTGTTGAAAGTTTTATGTGTTATATCAATCAGGGGATGCACAACCGTACTGTTGTTCTGATAAGCTAAACAAAATGTTTATACTTTTACCATTTTGGCGAACACGTGGAAATAACTTTTGATTTGCCAATGATAATGATCTTGGCTGAAGCTTGGTTTCTATTTACAATCAGGAGACACTAAGTGCAAATGCTGATGAAAATCAAACTTACGCTGGAAATGAATCGAGTAAATCAAACATTTTTCAAATTCGGGTGAGTAGCGGCGATTTTCACCGATATCACACGACTCTATATTGAAACCAGGCTTAAATTTGAGGCTCAATAGTAATGATTAATCATTTAGGAACCTGAAACATGTGACTGATCATCCTAATCAATTAATATTATTAGAATTATGATAATAGTAACTAAATTTAATGCAAATAATTTCCTTACTTACTTTTTGGAAAAAGTGAGAATATCCACTGCCTTCTGAATGAACATTAGTAGACATGAACCATAGATGAAATAAGATGCATTGATGCATTTGAGCATCTGAGATGGTAAAATTGCGTCCTCAATTGAAAAACTGTTGCAGCAATTCTCATCATCACAAAGTCTTGCGCATTCAAAAACATTGATCACGTTCGATGATTTTAGTTCTTCACCTTCAATCTTTGGTTCAGCAACAAGTGCGTATTTTGATTGAGCATCAACAAATGCAATTAAACATCCAATAGCAAACACTTTCATTAGATTTTCTTCGAATCCTTTATTCATTGTGATAAATTGTATCTCCTTCGAAGCTAAGATGTTTGATTTAGAAATGTCTCATCAAATTTTAGATTATGAAAAAACACGCACAAATATTTAATATTCAAACACACTAAATTTTGTTAATAGCAACGATGGACAAAACAAAGAAAAGAAAGTTTTCTATTGAAATCTGTATCTTTGACTATTAATTATTTAACATAGACATAAATCGTCATCATCATCATATGCTAAGATGACGTCAAACGTTATATGTAAATGGATCAAATTTAATCTATTTGCACAGAATTAACAGTTAAACAATTACAAAATTATGAAAAGATAAAATGATATTCACAATATATATAGTATAAGAATTTAAAGGTGATCATCAGCATTCCGAGTTGATTAGAGAACATCTTGATTACAGAGAAATAAAACTATTCACGTAACTGTGATATCAAGTCCTAATCATAATGTTTGCTGGCCAAAATTATATCTCTGATAGAAAGCCACACATTTGACTTTGCATATCAGAGATTAGGACTAAAATAGGAATATGATTGTATTGAACACGAAATATTGGTGTGTGTGTGTGTGTATAATTTTATTTCGATTCGTAACCAAAATGAGCAAATGCTCGTTTATAACATTGGTCAAGAAAAAAAGAAATGGTTGTAGATTTTCATAATGAAATTTGCCAAAGTATAATCATTGTTAAATTGTTTTGAAATTTGAAAATATAAAAAAAGATCGCTATCATTAATATTTGTCGATTTTTGGCATGGGGCATGTGATATTAGTAGATAACTCCAATTCTCTAACTTTCTCGACTACAAAGACGAATGCTAGGCATAATGTATGAAGTGAGAACTTTCTTTTCCATACATACTATTGACATAAGTGAGCTTGGCATAATTATCATTATCATCATCGGCATTTTTCTGAAGCTTCCAAGTTATACATAACTTTTTTGCAAAGGACTTAATGTTAACGTCAATATTGCTCACTTATATTTTATATTATTTTAATTTCGTTTGTACTTTGATATTTTAAGTTAGCTTTATTTTTACTTATGTTTCTTAACAGTATTTCATTTAACTCGAATTTAAATTGATTTAATAGAATGACGTAGTATAAATTTAGTGTTAGTTTTATGTTCGATTGACATGCCATGATTCATCGTATAATACCGTATTAAAGTTCCGCGTTAAATTATGGTTTTACGTGAATATAAATAAATATAGATGATTCATGACTTCGGAATTATTTTATTGGTAGAATTTAGGCACACCTTAAGTAATAGAATTTGTAAACTTTTCTTGTAAATTACGCGATCAGTAGTAGTTGTGTTTGAGAGTTTGAAGAGATAAGTCGATTGAAGAATCACTCATATTGTTATCCTTTCGTACCGTGAGCGAAGATCTAAGGTATTTGCATTCACAACACTGTTTCGCACCTTGTATTTTATGTTTAGTATTAATTAGATTCGTAATATTTGTATTGATTATTATTTGTTATAGTAAAACCAATTTGGCAACATATTGAACTGATGTGTGTTCTATTGAGTTGTTGTCATTTGCGTTTGACTGTTTGACGACTGGTGCGTGAAGGAAAGGGTAGACAGCTTTTGTGTCTACCACACTTAAGTTAACACATAGTTTATCGATTAGACTGGTTAGGAAAGCTTTTGCGGGGAGCAAAAGCGCCATTGTGTGATGTTCATAATGTGGTCATGTGACGTTCACTTAGCATCATTTTTTGAAGCCTTAAATCAAAATGCCATTTCATTTCCTCGAGTTTGCAATGGCTAATAGCAACAATTATAACGTTATTTTCACCGAGATTTTTGTCTCGGAATCTCTTGAATTACTTGAGATTATTATGAGAAATGAGGAGTTATGTTTCGATGTTTATTTTTGCTTCTAATGAAGACCTTGATGTAATGATTGATATTATGAAATTCTCTTGCGATATTTGCTTAAAGTGTGCATATCAAAAGCTGGCTTGAGTATGCACAAGGGAAAAATGAATATTGACAATAATGTCAACTGTACATTTACTTCGTTTTCAGAAAAAGACGCTAGCAATATTTGCAAGATTGTCAATGAAAAGACAATTTTAGGTTATTTGTGTTGGACAAAGTCCCTCTTCCTATTTGTTCAGAAATTCATGTGCAATTTAACAATCTTGTGTCCATGTTTCGTAAACGGAAAAACGTGGAAAGCTTTTGTTCAAAATTTCCCAAATCAGTCATTTCAAAGCGTTCCTTGTTCTACCCAGACGATAATATTGCTGCCGTGAACTTATTTTTCGATGAGACTTGCACCAGAGTCGGTGGCTTTTGTCAAACAGCAGGACGATCCAGATATGACGGAGTTATCAAATTCACGGGCCTATGGCTTTTGTTACTGGAACTGTTCTTTCAAAATTTTTTTAAAAGGGCAATGTCTGAAACAGGTCGTTGTAGACCTTGGCTGAACGATATAGAGAACCTTTTTTCAAAGACCCTTAGAGAAGCATACCGAAAAGAGTGATTACCTCGAAAGAGTTGGTTTTTGGAATCCTCATTCATCACTTTAAGCATTTTCAAACGTAATCTCCAAAATTTAATTAAATAAATCATCATATATCTATTAAGTGATAATTATATATAATAATGCTAGCTCATACAGGTTCTTGTTTTATTTTGATTTCTTTTTTGGCAATGAGGCATCCGATGTAGTTGCCCATTTAGATTTATGCTTTCCCCTTTCACCATTGTAACCAAATTCGTTTGCAATAGGGTTGTCGGATCTTCTTCCATTACTGCATTGGTATCCAAAATATTCCTCAAGTACGTCTTGCATGAAGCTTTCCCTAAGGTCATAGTTAAACCCATTTTTCAGTAGAAATTTAGCCAATTCAACAGTAGAATTTACAGTGATTTGATATCCTTCGAAATTTTTGCTGCGAAATAAACATTATACCCACTTAATCCTTTGAATATTCCCCTAGTCCGGTTAATATCTATTTTTTCCTATTAATGAAATAGGCCAAAACATCATTTTTCATCCATTCCAGTCTAGGCTCATCAACAGATGTGTATGGTGCCAAATTGGAATTTCTTGTTCTTTTGTGTTCCGTTATAGACTTCACATTGCACATATTTAGAAAATCGTTCACTAGGGAACACAAATCAGCTGTTTCATCTGCATCACCTGGCAGATGATGACATGGGGCCAATAATTTTGCTAAGGACTTGTATGGCAAATGAGACCCGAATTTTTACGAATGAGGACACACGTATGTGGTCAGGTCCAATTTTATTTAATCGATGTAAACCATTTTTTGCTGTATCAGTAGTAGGCTTTAACAATGTGGCTCCACATGATTAACTTATTATTTTCCACATCAGCCTGGTTAACTTATCAGAGATCCCAGATGACAGAATGCAGTTCCTGGTTGTTTTTATCATATCGGGTACGTTTGCTATGAAAACATTTTTCGGCTTTCATCTGCCAGGTTCACAGTAAAATAGATTGGGTGAGTGCTCTCGACATGTTCATCGGTGGAGGCATATACTTGCAGATGCTGATGCAATTTAAAGAATTCCCTGTTTTGTGGTGCACCATGACAGACCAAAAAACCACTTTTAAGCTGATTTCCAGCTCCAACGTAAATAAGACCTGCCAGAATAATGGCCATAGCTTAAATGATGTGCCACCAGTTGAACCTTTCATAGTAGTAGGATTTTAAACTGGTACAAAAACTATCATGATATCCTGATTTGAAAACAGTTGGGTTGTCTTGGCTTCTTCCTATCGCTCGCTGCTTTCCAAAATACCTTTCTAGGTCATCTTGGCAAAATTTCTCACTCAATACGTATTTTACCCCGTTGTTTAAAAGATAGGGTATTAACTGGGTCAATGAATACACTGTGATCTGTAAGCCATGATGTGTCTGAGTAGAAATAAACATTTTTTTCCTGTCAGCTTCTTGAAAATTTCCCTTCCTGTCATAGATTGATTGTTTCCATTTCTTGAAATATTCTAGAAACTCTGTTAGCAACCAAGTGAATCTTGGATCAGTGGGTGACGAGTAAGGTGCTAGTTGAGGCTTTCTTTTCATAACATACTCTTGTTTATTCCTCACATTTAAGGCATCAAAGAAGCTGTCCATCATTCGGACATAGGTTGCTGTTCCAAGAGATTCATCTGACCCAAATGACGTCAATAACTCTGCAACACTTGTACTTAAAACCTGGACAGCTAGCCTAACATTCAGTTTGGAGTATTTAGTAAGGAAAATGTGCTGATGTGTGAGTTTTGGCAATAGCTTGAGTCCACATTCCAAGTCTTCATTATAAATACTGCTAATATGGTACCACAGAAGATATTTGCCATCATTCCACATTAATCTTGATGCTGTGCCAGACTGGTACAAACAATTACGCGATGTCTTTATCAAATGTGGTGCATCAGAGAAGAAATAGATGAATGAATTTGGAGAGAAAATATTTTGGGCTTTGCGGACAACATTGTTTGTGCTGGAGCCTTCCATATAACCATGAAGGTTGAAGAAATTACGATTTGAAGAGGCTCCATCACCAACAGCTGCTACAACTCTCAATGCACACGACATTTCTAAAATTCCTACTCCTTTCCAGAACAATGAAAATAGCTGAATTCCAGTAACACCAGCAGTAGCAAATGTAGCGAAACTGTAAGACAAAGGATTGACAATACTTTTTACCAAGAAGACTAGTATATGGGTCGCAAGTTGGTCGTTTGCTTTCACAAGGTTATCAGTCACGTCAGCATCACCAAGATCAACAAATCCTATCAGCTCTCCTGAATGTTTATCCCACACGAGATCTTCTTGTACTTTCATTTCATCAAATGCAATAATTATAAAACGCTCACAGTCTGCAAAGTGCTCCGTCTTGAGCTTAAGGTCATCTACAACCATTGGATTGAAACCTCTCATGGGTTTGATCACATTTCTATAACTCCGCAACGTCCGTTGACTCGGTAAGATCAAAATGCCTGTGCCATCTTTTTCATTGTAACGTAACTCTTTATAGGCAGCTGGTGACTTTGCCGCTACTGCTAAGCAGAATTTAATTATTTGAGGATGATACCTAATTTGTGATTTATTTTCATGTATATATTTTTGTTGTTCTTCCCAAAATATTTTCATGAAAGGTGGGACATTTTTAGCGTTTGAATAAATGTTTTGCAAATCAGATGCTGTGTCGTTACTAACAGATTTACTCATAGTTTTCAGCTCAATTTGTATCTCAGCTATTTGCTCTTTAAGTTGATGACATTCAAGTCTCTGAGCTTGTAGCGTTAATTTTAACCTTGCACTTGATGTTGCAGACACTGGAGCAGTTTTGCTTGCAGGTGTTTGTTGATGTTTTCTTTTTTGATTTAATGCCTTCTCTTGTGTTTTTTGGTGCCGTTTGCACTGGGCGCATATGTCTTCTCCGTCAGTAAGTAAAACTTCACATTTTTCATCTCTGTTGAATTCTAACTGTTTGCATTTTTCATTAGTAATTTTCTGCTTGATTGCAGGTATCTTGTAAGGTAAAACATGATTTTGATGTTCATAAATTGTTCCTGTACCTTTGCATAACGTACCGCATTTTAATACCCCAATCAATTTTGATACAGTACAGCTTTTTAATGACGAATTAGTTTCTTTGATTAAACTATTTCCTGAAGGTAGGAGCCAACCATACACTCTTACTTTGAAGTCAAGAAGGTCATCGATGCATATCTCAAATTGTGGTACATGAAATGTGTCACATTCAATAGTTATAAAGGCCACATTTTCAGTCACATGAAACAGGAAATTTTGGCTAAGATGTTTTGTTCGTTTCACCAGCTCATCAAAGTCACGATAGCTCTGCTTATTTTGACTACTTGTACCACTGCAATCATTGAATAATTCTATTTTCTCAATGTAAGTAGAGGGACGCTCAGGAGGTACAGCTGTTTGAATGCTCTTTGCGGGTAAGTTGAGTGATGGTATTGATCCTTCACGTAGAAGTTTACGAGTTCCATCTAAAATTAAAAATATTTCAATAATTCATCTGTTCTAAATGGTATTTACATTGGAGGTGAAATGAACCCTGATCCAGCCAGATTTTCATTTTTGGACAGTTATGGGTCATTGGTCACTGTGGAGCTGGATAGGAACAGGATCCAAAATACATTTTTGATGAGTTAACTATTTTGATAATATGTCTGTCTCCTAAATTATTTGGCATGCTGTGGTGGGGTTTGATTTATTTCGGATCCATTTCAGATCTTTTTATTGTTTTTATGGCCTGGACAATGATTTCAATCCATATTTTTCGGATCCAGATTATCTAGAAAAGATCAAACACCCTTACCCTCAAATCAGCTCTAGTGGGAGGTATGGGTATATAATTGAAATTATTGTTCTATCCAAAGCATCATCAATAAATATAACATGTTTATAAGCTTAAATAAAGACATCAAAATTATGTGTACCTGTACGTTTTCATCATAATATATGACTAATGTGAGAGCATTTATATCAACTTACATGTATCGTATTCACTTGGATGATAGTGCCTCTCGCAGATCCAAACACGGCCATCGTCAATGCGTTTTCTTAATGTTTTATCAACTGTTCGACCCCTCGTAAGTACACCAATAACTTGTTCTCTCCATTCTCTCAATCGTTCGATCTTTTTATTAGGTATTTTGAACAGGGCTATGTGTCGGTACTTATCAATGTAGCAAGTACCGCAGTTTGGAATAGCGCAATTTCCACCAGGCATAACTCACTGTAGGTTGGTCAAGCCTTGAATGGCTGCTATTAACATACAGTGTGCCTCTATTATGAAGTGCCCTGTTAGATCAAATATATTTCGCAATGCAGTGCAATTATTCTAAAAGACACAATATTGTACCGGCAATTATAGAAACGAACAACATTATGTCGTAATACGATAATGTCACAGACAACATAAACGATCAGAGACAGCAGTAAAGACCCCGTAAAGACACACAAAAAACAACAACATGTAATTTGTAATTTATTGTGTTCATTATTGATCCAAGCTATGCCATAATTCTTAAACCATAATTAATCTAAAGCATAGGTAAATTTTAATATGTTAAAATGATGATTTGTTTACGTTTTTAACTGTACTGCGTCAATTGCATGCAGTCCGGGGAGCTTGGTGACGAGTGTTAGATGGTATAATAACCTTTAACAAAAGCCTATTGTTCGCTTCCAGACTATCTTATTCTAGTGACTATGCTTTGACAGTGGCAACTAGCTTCAACATCCCGCATGCAGATAATGGGGTTTTACTTTTAGCCGGTTGGGGATCTGCAGTATTTTGGATGGTATTTTGATAAAAAGGTTTTTTTGAATATATGCCACTTTATTGTATTCTGCTCAATAATGTTTGTCTGTTTCATCCAAAGTAAGGATTGATAAAAAGTTGTCACGGCTCAATTGACGTTATGAGGAATGTTATGACGTTGATTAACGTGGATAAAAAGCTGCGAGGCTCTATTTTGAAAAAGTTGAATGCAAAGGCTGCCGGTCCGGTTTGATCCTTTAATAGGAAACAGACATTAAGTAATAAGGATCTCAATAGCATAATGTTTAGTAAGTATAAAATACCATAGGTACGTAAGTGCTTCTCAAAGCGACATTTGTAAGTAAGCCTGCTTTGGACTTTCTCCATTGCAGACGGTAGGTCTTTCCACTTGTGCGACTGGCGATTGTTCCATCTTGAAATGACTGGCGATGGCTCGACTTGATAAAAATGTCATTGTTGGTGTGAGATGTTCTTGTAGTGGAAAACGGCAGTTGGAAAATTTGGAATGAAAAGGAGGAGATAGTTTGAATTTAACTTTATGAATGAACATTAGTTGATGCGACGTTATTCTATTATAGTTATACAGACAGGTGACACAATACAACAGTTATATAGTACAATATATTGATGTTTATTTAATTCAGATAAACACACAAAGTTAAATATTCTTTTCCCAACTAAACTAAATTTGATTAAATATAAAATATACTACAGTGATATTCGTAATCAATATTTTTCTCTACTCATTATCTATACTATTAAACTGTTCGATTACATTGTCATGAGTTCATTTTTGCGCCGATATATAAGTACCCCCAGTGATACGAAAACATTGAATTGAAAATGAATTTTAAATCATTAATCGACATTCATTTTATTCAAAAAAAGATTACCATACGTATGTACATGTTTAGAATAAAATCGCATCTGGCTCGAGTTTTCAATCCTTCACTCGTGTCTTTCAACATTCCTCGTGTATTAGAAGGTATATGCAAACCCGGCAAGAGTGTCTATTTATATTACCAATATTGTATATTGATCTAAAGTGATCATCGAAATATTTGCCAAGCGTAGCGATAAAAGGATCATTTCGGGCCGTGTTTTTAAGAGATCCCATCGTTTGTCTGTCCTGATCAAACACCAAAAGTTGAAGATAATTTTCTCTATAAACAGTATATGATTTGTTTGGACATTAATAAATGGCCAAGAACTAAAAGAGCTGTCTTATTTCTACTGTTAGAAAATGGACACCACAACATTCATTTGCCATTTGTTCCCACTTCCCGTGCCGATTGAAGACATTTCTAAATTTTAAGCAGTTTTATTGAACTTTTGAGATCAATAGCTTTGTTGTTATCGAAAAAAATCAAGAATTAAATATGAAAAATTGAATATAATTGTTCTCAAAGTTTTCCAGGGTTTTCTGTATGAAGTTTGCTTATTAATTAAAAGGGGCAATGCGCGTCCCCTTCCCAATAACTTCTCGAAGCTTTTTTTTGGAAATTATGATTAAACTACTAACAGTAACAATAACATCGATGATCCCATCCATAATTTCAATTTGGGTTTGATTGGACTACTCTAACGAACATGTAAGAAATAAGCGTATTCTAATAGATAGCATGTAAGCAAATTATCAGAAATATTTATGTCCACTGCTAAAAGTTCATTTACCTCAGAAATTTGGTATCAGCTATTCAGTTCTTTTGCAACGTGTAAAAAGTTTATTTACAGCAACTTACAGTATTGGGAGATGCTATTTAGCACCTTTTTAGGACAAATATCATAAAAAACGAATTAAGAATCCATTAATCAATTTCTTTTAATTGCGAATTTAATGCGAATCAATTTGCGATTTGAATTATTTCGTCAGTGAGAAATACATAAATCGCGGACAGACCACAAATATGCAAATATCTTATTAACAAGAAGACAATACCATTAATATAGAGATGACAATAAGTAAACAGAGAGATTATAGTTTTCATTCAAAAGTGCTGAAATACGTGGATTATATAGACATACTTCATTGTTTAAATTACATTTATTACGATATATAGTTTGTCACGGCTTCATATCACAATAAATAGAAGATACGATCAGTAATAAATTATCAATGCCATGATATCATATGAGCATTCAGTAAATGATTATGAATGCACTTTATTTTTGTGCTTTTACAGTTAGGAGATAATTGGCAATGCCTAACTTTCGATGAAACTCTAAAACTCTATATATCCTAGGAATACTAAATATTTACAAGGAGAAATAAATTTAACATTAAATAAACATTAAATAAAACAACTACTTGGTATATCCTTCTTGTATTTAAAATACCATTAACAAACAATTTACAAAACTTTAATTTAATTATCCTGAATTTCCAGTTCCTTCTTATCAACAGAGTTGTAAAAAATGGAAAGTGATGTTGAATCAATAACCGAATGCTCTTACTTCTGCAAAGGCCAGAACTCCCGAGCCATTAATCTGAAGGACAAGATAACGACCAGTAACACGTTTATCACAAACGAAAGTGTGAATGTTTTTAGATGAGATCAGCTGGTCTCTGACACACCTACACATGAAAAATTACAGCACCTGAATATTTTATAAAAGTTTAAATAACGAGAATAACACATTGTCAATTGAAAGTTAGAATGCAAAATAACAATAAAAGTATTATAAAAAAATAATTCTGGCTATAATATATATTATGAATCAAATTTTTGTCGATCAATCGATATACTGATTGGCTCATTAACAATTCTGATGGTATCATTTGCTAGGCGATCATTTCATTTCATTGATAATTCTTAATTAATTGCCTCACCGTCCAAATATATTGTCTGTAGCTCCAGAAAAATAAGAAGTTTATCTTAAGCTTATCCAAATATTTAACATTTGACGAATATGCTTTTAATTTGGATTAGAATTTCATGACATATCATCGAAATTAATAGAGAAAAACATCATTATTATATCGTCCAATTGAAAAAGTCAAACAATCATATGAACACTTTGGCCATCAGATAACCATTAATAATAATAGTGTCAGTGACCAAATTACCATTGTTCCTATATTGTCAAACACCTTCTCCGTAGTGTACTTTGAAAACTTCTAATAACTTCTGAGATATCTACAGGTCTTCAACTATACACAAAGGTTTGTTTTTTTATAGCTTAAAATGCTATAAACTGCTTGTATATTGCGATAAAAAAACCAAAATATTTCAGATGAAGTGCTGCGAAAATACTTCCATGCCTTTGTTCTAATTCGTTTATTATGATGAAATTTCTATTGTATTGAAGAATTTTCCCATCGCGCCTCGCAAGACAACGTTATGCTTAGATTCAAGTTCCAAAAGTTATTTTCATATCCGCTAATATGTTTTGCAAAAGTTTGTTAATATGCCTAGAAGGATAGTAGATAGTGTCAGATCTCACAAAAATTGGAGGGCACTCTGGTGGCAATGGTTATTTTTAGTTTTCTTTCAAGTATCATAATCTCTGATAGCTTATTTTATTATTAACCGATCGTTAGAAGAAAATATTACTGTGTCACCATATCTCTAACAACTTGCTTTGTTAGATTCTCAATTGCTCTTCGTTGAAGGAAAGGATTACGACAGGTGTATTCGTAGCTCTCTACAAGCAATTCTGTTGTCCACACTGCACACAGAGAGATTTTACCCGTATCAAAAAACTAATTCAAAGAATCAGTATAGTACTTTTCAGTCATCAAGCAGTTGTATTTTGTACAAATGCAAAATCGGAGTTGTAATTTAGCTGCTTTCGTTTTACCGAAAAGTATGTTTTTAATGAGATTATAAAAGTACAGTGTTGTCTTTCAATTTGTGTTCAAAACATCTTTCCTCGTTGATGTGATGCTAACATTGCTTTTATTGATTCTAATAACTCGTTGTGCAACAAATTCCTGTCTTGTGCTGGCTAGTGTTTTCCCTTCTAGAATGATGAAAATATCATAAATTTACAAATGGCATGCTTTGTTGCTAAACAACACACTTTAACAGTGCGGCTAATATTATGAAACGGTGTTGTAGCTGAGGATTCTTCTGCATCACATAAAAACAGTCTTAGATAGACAAGTTCTTTCACGTCCAGTTATTGATCTGATAGATCTGCAAAAGTTTCGGTCAATTCTTGCTTCAATTTAAGATTTTGATATTCCACAAAAAGTACATTTGTAAAGTCAAAATGAGATAAGATGAAAGTATCAGTTAAATTGTATCTCATATGCAGTGGAAAGTATTGACAAACCCTTGATAGATCAGGTGTAAGCAACTTCTGAAACCTTGCGAAAGACACGTCCTACTTGGTTCGTTAAGGCTTATTTGGAATCAAAAGTAAACCTAAGTAACTTGATTGTGCCTCTCCTGCATGATGAAGTCTTCAATATGAGATTTTTATCGTTATCAAGCTATTTGGTCATGCGGTAACGTACTTTTTTTGGCTTCAGGCGTGGTGGTTTAGCATTCATTTCTGTACATATCATGCTGTGGTCGCTTTCTGATCTTTCTTTTATTTCTCTGTTGCCTTGTGCATATAGATGTTGCAGGTTAGGATTACATCTAATAGGCTTCCAGAAGTTGGACATGTGACATCATTAATAAGGTTGATTAAATTATGATAATTCAGAAAGCTGTTTAAAGGGACTTCAGTCGAGTTGGGTCAAGAAAGTTAACATTTATTTCCTCCATAATGAGTATGTCTGAGCCTACCATCTTCATAACATTTTGCATTGCTAGATAGGTTACGCAAAATTTTAATAATGATAATAATAATAATAATAATAATAATAATAATAATAATAATAATAATAATAATAATAATAATAATAATAATAATAATAATAATAATAATAATAATAATAATAATAATAATAATAATAATAATAATAATAATAATAATAATAATAATAATAATAATAATAATAATAATAATAATAATAATAATAATAATAATAATAATAATAATAATAATAATAATAATAATAATAATAATAATAATAATAATAATAATAATAATAATGATAATAATAATAATAATAATAATAATAATAATAATAATAATAATAATAATAATAATAATAATAAAATTTATGTTTATCTAATAGCAGATAATATAGGGCTCTATGTCTTCATTTGACAGAGCGGTAAATAATAATAATATATGGCGAAAGAGTCAAAGAATACACATTCTTTACTGTTACTCAAGTTTCACGCTTTTCACAGCGATCTTCAGACAGATTTTTTACTCAATGAAAAATATACATGATATCTACGTTCTATGGTCAACTCTCCGTAATGCTGCTTTCTATTGTTTAATTAATACAATGCTATTGTTATTGCTATTGTTAATACAAGTGGTGGAAAACCATCACATTTTTCCACCACTTGTATTAACAATAGCAATAACAATAGCATTGTATTAATTAAACAATAGAAAGCAGCATTACGGAGAGTTGACCATAGAACGTAGATATCATGTATATTTTTCATTGAGTAAAAAATCTGTCTGAAGATCGCTGTGAAAAGCGTGAAACTTGAGTAACAGTAAAGAATGTGTATTCTTTGACTCTTTCGCCATATATTATTATTAATAATAATAATAATAATAATAATAATAATAATAATAATAATAATAATAATAATAATAATAATAATAATAATAATAATAATAATAATAATAATAATAATAATAATAATAATAATAATAATAATAATAATAATAATAATAATAATAATAATAATAATAATAATAATAATAATAATAATAATAATAATAATAATAAATTGATCATTGCTTTATTCCATACAGAAGTGAATTGCATTGATCTAGTCTTGTTGTAATAAATGCGTGGATTAGTATTTCACAGTGTTGAAAAGATACAAATTTCTTAATTTTTCCAATGTTTCTCAAGTGAAAATATGCAGCTTTGCAGATATTATTGACTTGCTGGTCCATATACATATGTGCATCAAATATAACGCCAATATTATTTGCTGTTCGCGATTTACAATGTCATCGTTACCTATTCTGATCGATTGTAACAACGCTGATTGTCGATGCGATGAATTCAGAACAAGCAGTTCAGTTTTATCACTATTAAGTTTCAATAGGTTATTTGCCATCCATTGTTTATCATCAGATAGGCATACTTCTATACGAGATTTACAGTTGATCAAATCTGCATTATCCATAGGATCGAATGGTAAATATACTTGACAGTCGTCAGCATAAAAGTGATACGAGAGCCCGTGTTGCTTGATGACATCAGCAAGTGGTGCTGTATACATAGAGTGAAGCAGGGGTCCAAGCACGGAGCCCTGTGGAACACCACATTTGAAGGGGTAAACGGATGAGCAACTATGAGCAAATTTATTCTCTTTCGCTTGAAAATGATATATGATATATCGAAACCTCGCAATTCTCAGAGTTTTCTCTTGTCGCTATCCATTACATTAAAATGTTTTACTAAGAAACTATACTAATAAACATAATATTTCATTTTGAATATAGATCAAAGCTGTCTCAGTACTGTGTCCATGTTTCTATGTTGATTGTAAAATATCATTTAAGTTGTTATCTCTCTTTTGTAAAAGCATTTCTCTATTGCTTTGGAAATAAACTTTAGATTAGAAATAGGTCGATAACTTTCCTTTGATAAGATCTCTTTGTCAAGATTGTGCTTCTTTATTGATGGATTTAATATAGCTTTTTTGTAATCAGATGGAAAAGTTGAGCAATCAAAAGATTTGGTAATGATATCACTGATCACAGGTAATATGATGGTATAGTAGTATTTCATGAGCTGTCCTGGTATAGGATCAAGCATACCAGATTTAGTAGCCATTGATTTTAAAATTGGTAGTAATTCAATAGGTGCTGTTTTTAAAATTCTGTAAACTTACAAGATGCGATTTGATGATCGATAGTAACTGCTTTGGGTGACTCACTTAAACCTTGAATGCTAGTTGATATAATCTTTTCATCAAAATATTTGGCAAACCTTCAGCTAAGTTCAATGGACTACAGTGTTTTGGCAACTTAATTTGCGCAGACTGTAAATTCATCATGCTCTGTACTTCTTGGAATAATTTACGTTGATCGGATTTATTCTCGTCTATTGTTTTAGTATAATGCTCAATTTCAGACTTATGTATAAGCTGGTTTACCCTTTTTCATTGATTGGCACAATTTTCACGGTTTATGACTATGATTTTTGCGCCAGATTGTTTCCAGCTTTCGAAGCTCGGCTTTTGCTGTTTGGATATAATCTGAATACCAGGCCGCAGCAGGTCTTATAGTCAGAGTGCGTTTCTTAATTGGTGCATGTTGGTCCAGTATTGATTTACAGGTACAGTCATAGAAGTTAGCAAGATCAGACATATTGTTGAACATATGATACTTCGTAAGAATCGATTTTTCGATTTCATTGTGATTTCTAAAGACATAATATCAGATTTTGATTTTTCGAAAGCATGCCTTCTCCGGGGCATTAATTCTTCTGGAACAACAAAAGTAATAAGGCCATCACCATGTTCATTTCTGTCACGCCTGTGGATTTCATAATCAACAAGCAAACTAGATGTTGTAACTGAAGAATCAGTGGGGCTTAATTTAGATTCTGACAGACAAAGTAGGTCAATCAGCTGCAGTTGCACTGTACATTGATAATAGACTTTGTACAACGCTTTTGTTAAAAGTCCGCATTGTTCTATTGTGCTTGAAATGTTCACGGTATTTTAAATGAATTCCCGCTTTTTTCCTTCTCTTTCTACTTCTTTTTCTCCTTCCAGAATTCGTATCGACTAAAATTCCATGGGAATCGATAACATTCTTCGTAATGATAGATATTTGTAGGGAAAAACAGATAGATATTAGTTGTTCCATGTAATATACCAATCTCATCATCCAATAAAGTAGCTCATAAATCTCAAAACATCATAGTTATAGAATACTTAATATGTTAAAATTGTTGAAATACTTCGTAATTTATAAAATTTGTAAAAACATGTAACATGTAATATAGAATTCAACAAATTGCCTATACAACTATATGTTTGAAAAATGTTCATAACTATTAAATATATACAATTGAAGAGCGTGCACTGACAAAAGCAACTGACGCTCAAGAGGTGCAACAATCTATGTAATGGATTATGTCTATGTAAGTCCTTTTCTTGAAACTTATGATATATTTACATTCCCATTGACAAGTTTTAGTGCAGGCTACTTAAACCAAGCGACATTTTAGAGGAAGCCAAAGGTTGACTGAACCTTGGATGCAGGCTGCAGGCCAAGGGATTGATGGAAATAATCCACAAATACTCACTATGATATTCTGAAATAATTAGAGTAAAGATATTTAAAAATGTGTACCGGCACTAGTTTCAGGCTTTTATCGTTAAAATTTTCAGAGAGAAAAGAAAGAGGCCTGGAACTAGTTCCGGTGCACATTTGGAAGTATTTGTTGACTCTGATTAGTTCAAAATATCATGGTGAATAATTCTATGATTGGCCGTATGATTGTTTGATTTCTCTATGGGACGATACTATAAACAGATTGTAGATTTTTAGTGCGTTATATATCAATATTACTTACATTTCAGGACAAGTCTTGTCCGGCATTGGTTGATTTTGCACTTGAATTGAGAGGCTTGAAAAATATTCCCGGTATCCACCAGTTCTTCCATAAATTATCACTTTAGTTACAACTCGTTTCCTCTGTAGATCCACTTGCCACCATGAATCAATATTAATACCAGTATCAGCGCATTGATTTGCTGCACAATTTCCATCCTGGTTGTTGTCAATTCCGATGTTGCAATACCTTGTGCTGTAGGCTGCTATCTGATTACACGGGAGGTTAATCAAATTTAATTCTAAAAGAAAAGTAGGACAAAGTAGTTATTTTAATCTTTATTATTTGTTGTTACTGTTGAGATAAATCAGACATTTTCTCGCAGGGCTAGAAGTTTTGGCAAAACAACCAATTCATTTTATTCAGTAAATACTCAATTATAGCTTATTCTGAACAGGACGTTACACATATCCCCATTATTTCACAGCAATACCGGCATTTTATCAGAAACTTCTTCTCGATACAGTTTAAGTCAAAAGTCAGTGACTGGCAACATGCTCCCGATTCTATTTTGACTCAACGTCATTTCTGCTGATTTATGAAGTCATTTTCAAAATAATATCCAAAGAGAGTTTTCCGTTACGACGTCAGGTTAAAGAACTTAAGAAACTGTTGCCCACCGAGTTTTGCAATCAACAAGCAGATTATTAGATTAGACTAACCTCTATTGAAATCGGTTATCACCGCATTTTGTGATGGTAAAAATAATTCAGGAAGAAAATGGCACAGGAAAACATGGAACTATCTGCTGAACTGCAACACACGTCTAAACCATCTATAAAAAAAATTTATTTACCAGTCTCAGGGAAGTTTCTTGATTCTTTGATATGAGAAACCTGAAAAGAGAGAAAAGTTTTCGCAGGTAGAACAATTATATTGATCAAAAGCTTCTTCGTAAAAGATTTCAGAGTAAAAGATAAAGTAAATAAGTAATGTAGACGGTGTCACCCTACCGAAGGCACCCGTTCCACTCCTCTATTTCTAGATGAGTGGCTTTTTTCGCTGAGAGCAATGATTTGAAACGCTCTGAAAAGATAGGTCTTGATTGTCAATGCGCAACGATGCGCCGCAGCTACTCACAATGCAATTTCCTCTGGACAATTCCATCCGCCATCCTCAGATGGTACTCATTTGATGTTTCAGATAAAGTCAAGGCTGAGTTGACCTTAGGGGGATTATAGAGTAAAAGATAGCGAACTAAAGGTATTAATTGTTGAAAAGTTGTTTTAAAATTTCTAGTTTTTCGTTGTCTAATTTCTAGCAGTATCATAACAATTAGAATGTATAAAGTTTTTGATCCTTAGCATATAAATTATTCGTAAATTAATATATATTTATTTTGAACTGACGATGGTATAATGAGTAATACCGACATTTTTTCAACCATCACTACTTGTAGCTATTTTTCGCTATCTTTTAATAATCTGAAATAACAATTATATATTCATAAAACCCGATGTGGCAGGAATGAACCTGTGAAAGAAATCGTACTCTTAAAGCTTTAATGATTAAATTCACTCATGCATGTTGTTCCTCCTTTGATGTAAAAGTATGTGCGTAAACTCATGAATTCTTCTACCTGATTGCAGTATCGCAAGTCACAGTACTGACACCAAAATCATGAAAATCTTTTGAAATTTCATGCAGCTTCATTGCATTTTTATGGCATATTTACATTGTAATACCATGAATATGGATGTTTAGTATTCAATGCTTTAATATTTGTTTATGGCCTCACAAATTTGAGGTTTTCACTTTCATTGCACTTTCATTGTTTTGCTGTTGGTAGTGTCAGCACGATTTGTGTGTTTATGAGTTGAGAAGTCCTGTGGTGATAGTGTTTTGTTGGGTCCTTCGTGGAGTTCCGCTCGTGTTCCGCTATTTATTTGATTTCCTTGAATAAATTACTTTTTCCTTCATGTCTACGTTTCATTAACCATACCTTCCATTTGACCACAGAGAGAAATTTCGAGCAAACGTGGCACTGAAAATATTTCTCTCTTAAAAAAATAATTATGTTTTTTACTTAGAATTACATTTACGCCATATAGCTAGGTGATTGCTAAACCATAGTACATTAACCATGCTACTCAGTGAGTACTCACTACATAGACCTAAAATTTCTTCCTTGCAACTTTACGATACCACATCCGGTTTAGATTCCAGTGAAGTTAGCAAATTAATCACTCCACAGTCACCTTTCTTATATATGTGTGTACCATCGATTATTGGCAAACATTTAGTCCTTTGTATATACAATATTTTATGTATCATAGCCAGGCACGGATCCAGGCTGGTGTAAGTAGAGCAAATAACACCAAGTGACACCCTTGAATGTTTCGTTAAAATTTGAAAATGAAGTCACTATAAATAACAACGTCATAATCAATTTAATAATGTTAAATTTACCTTTGTATTTTTATCAAAATTTTAATTTTTTTTATCTTCTGTTCAATTAATTCTAATGATAAATTCTCAAAATTTAATTTCGTATTTATTTTGTAATAAACGATTCTAATCGTATTGAATTCAATTTTCAGCATTTAGTGTTATGACTCCCTCAACAGCTGTATATTATTACGTAATATACTGAATAATATACTGGTGCGGTATGCAACGGCAGTAGAGAAGATCCAAACGAGCGTCACGACTACAGTTTTGCGGTCTTAGAAAACGTATTGTTTAACACTCCGTTTATTTTTTCGGTCTCAATCTTTTTAACAATTAAACTACCGTCGGCTAGCTCGTAGCCAAAGAGAAAACAGGACGGACGTACTCATCTAAGAGCTATTTTGACCACCCATCCCACTACTTTAGTTTGTTCGAGTAACCGAGTTGTTAATTACACCCTCGCGTGGTAGTTTTGACCTACACAATTTGAGGAGTATTTTGCTGTGTTTCAGGGTCGTAATTTCAAAAATATGTTCACAAAACTGTTTGCAAAAATTGTACGTGCTGTGCTCAGTCTTGATATCTGATTTGATGAATTCAAAGTAACTTCACATGTCGCTTCTAGATATTTCTGCAGTTTTAATCAAGGGGTAAACGCTCTTCAAATACCAGAACTAGAGGGATTTCTGATAGCGAGGAACTCCTCTTTTAATCAATATAAATTCATCAATCTCATAAAATACTATACCCTATTTAGAGTGAATATTTATAATTCATATAAATTTTTTCAATTGTGGATTGTAATTTTTTAATATTGCAGATTGTAGCTGAATTGTAAATTAGAGATTGAAGAATAGTTCTTGATGAAATGAAGTCCTATATGAATATATATATATATATTTATACTTAAGATAAGTTAAATAGCCATTACAATTTAACATTGTTTATTGTAATTGTATGTTTATCGTTATGTGATTTTTTGACTGACTCCTTTTTTCTTGCTCAATCTTTCTTAGATGTACAAAATGGGCGTGGCGAAAAATGGGCGTGGCAAATGGAGTAAATAATTTTGACCCCAATAAAATAATTCTTGGATCCACGCCTGATTATAGTACAGTATAATGTATGTTATTATTATATTTTTAATGTATTTCAATTGTACATTTGTAATTTATTTGTATAATTTATATATTTGATTGATTGAATTTCATTTTTTTTTCTTTTTTATTTTATTTTAGTTTCAAAGTAATACTCAAAAGTAAACATTTTTGACAAATTCAGTATATGACTCAATACATTTAGAATATTGAGATTATTTACACAGTTTGTGTATTTAGCAGTTGATCCATACATCTTGCATAAACATTTTTAATCAGGATGATAGAATCCACTAGTTATTCAAACAGTGTAGTGAAATCCATGCATAGACAGGCGTGTAACGTAATGCCTGTTAATTAGTTTGATATCTGCCATCCACTTGATTGTTAAACCGGAGCATACATATTGATAATTGCCGATTAATATAATTGTTATCCGATAGTTCCCTTCAACTATCGAAACGGGACTGAGGACGAAACAAGTGGGATCATCATCTAGGTATATATCAAGGCTAAAACTTTAGGTAACAATGTTACTTACTTGTTTGTAAAAGCGAGAATATCCACTGCCTTCTGAATGAACATTAGTAGACATGAACCATAGATGAAATAAGATGCATTTGAACATTAGATATGGTAAAATTGCGTCTTCAATTGAAAAACTGTTGCAGCATTTCTCATCATCACAAAGTCTTGCGCATTCAAAAACATTGATCACGTTCGATGATTTTAGTTCTTCACCTTCAATCTTTGGTTCAGCAACAAGTGCGTATTTTGATTGAGCATCAACAAATGCAATTAAACATCCAATAGCAAACACTTTCATTAGATTTTCTTCGAATCCTTTATTCATTGTGATAAATTGTATCTCCTTCGAAGCTTAGATGTTTGATTTAGAAATGTCTCATCAAATTTTAGATTATGAAAAAACACGCACAAATATTTGATATTCAAACACAAATTTTGTTAATAGCAACGATGGACAAAACAAAGAAAAGAAAGCTTTCTATTGAAATCTGTATCTTTGACTATTAATTATTTAACATAGACATAAATCGTCATCATCATCATATGCTAAGATGACGTCAACCGTTATATGTAAATGGATCAAATTTAATCTATTGCACAGGATTAACAATTAAACAATTACAAAATTATGAAAAGATAAAATGATATTCACAATATATATAGTATAATAATTTAAAGGTGATCATCAGCATTCCGAATTGATTGGAGAACATCTTGATTACAGAGAAACAAAACTGTTCACGTAACTGTGATATCAAGTCCTAACCATAATTTTTGCTGTGTAAAGTAGCAGAGGATAAATAAGGTTGAATTTATTGAGATAAAACTAAAGCCGCAACTTAATGATCAAGAAGCAGCGATCAAACATATTTCATTGCTTTATTTCAACAGTTTTTGCATCAGTTATTAAAACCAAGGATTCCTTGAGAAGAAAATTATTAATTTACTGCCGAGTTGAATCAATTAGCTACTGAATAAAGCAAAAGTGTAGGGGAAGTTGCCCTTTTGTCTCAGCGATAAATCCATGCCAAAGTTATATCTCTGATAGAAAGCCACACATTTGACTTTGCATATCAGAGATTAGGACTAAAATGGTAATATGATTGTATTGAACACGAAATATTGGTCAAGAAAAAAAGAAATAGTTGAAGATTTTCATAATGGAATTTGCCAAAGTATAATCATTGTTGAATTGTTTTGAAATTTGGAAATATAAAAATGGATCGCTATCATTAATATTTTTCAATTTTTGGCATGGGGCATGTGATATTAGTAGATAACTCCAATTCTCTAACTTTCTCGACTACAAAGACGAATGCTGGGCATAATGAATTAAGTGAGAACTTTCTTTTCCATACATACTATTGACATAAGTGAGCTTGGCATAATTATCATTATCATCATCATTTTTATGAAGCTTCCAAGTTATACATAACTTTTTTGCAAATGACTTAATGCTAACGTCAATATTGCTCACTTATATTTTATATTATTTCAATTTCGTTTGTACTTTGATATTTTAAGTTAGCTTTATTTTGACTTATGTTTCTAAACTGTATTTCATTTAACTCGAATTTTAATTGATTTAATAGAATGACGTTATATATATTTAGTGTTCGTTTTATGTTCGATTGACATGCCATGATTCATTGTATAATACTGTATTAAAGTTCCGCGTTAAATGATGGTTTTACGTGAATATAAATATATATAGATGATTCATGACTTCGGACTTATTTTATTGGTAGAATTTAGGCACACCTTAAGTAATAGAGTTTGTAAACTTTTCTTGTAAATTACGCGATCAGTAGTAGTTGTGTTTGAGAGTTTGAAGAGATAAGTCGATTGAGAAATCACTCATATTGTTATCCTTTCGTACCGTGAGCGAAGATCTAAGGTATTTGCATTCACAACACTGTTTCGCACCTTGTATTTTATGTTTAGTATTAATTAGATTCGTAATATTTGTATTGATTATTATTTGTTATAGTAAAACCAATTTGGCAACATACTGAACTGATGTGTGTTCTATTGAGTTTTTGTCATTTGCGTTTGACTGTTTGACGACTGGTGCATGAAGGAAAGGGTAGACAGCTTTTGTGTCTACCACACTTAAGTTATCACATAGTTTATCGACTAGACTGGTTAGGAAAGCTTTTGCGGGGAGCAAAAGCGCCATTGTGTGATGTTCATAATGTGGTCATGTGACATTCACTTAGCATCATTTTTTGAAGCCTTAAATCAAAATGCCATTTCATTTCCTCGAGTTTGCAATGGCTAATAGCAACAATTATAACGTTATTTCCACCGAGATTTTGGTCTCGGAATCTCTTGAATTACTTGAGATTATTATGATAAATGAGGAGTTATGTCTCGATGTTTATTTTTGCTTCTAATGAAGACCTTGATGAAATGATTGATATTATGAAATTCTTTTGCGAAATGTGCTTAAAGTGTGCATATCAAAAGCTGGCTTGAGTATGCACATGGGAAAAATTAATATTGACAATAATGTTAACTGTACATTTACTTCGTTTTCAGAAAAAGACGCTAGCAATATTTGCAAGATTGTCAATGAAAAGACAATTTCAGGTTATTTGTGTTGGACAAAGTCCCTCGTCCTATTTGTTCAGAAATTCATGTGCAATTTAACAATCTTGTGTCCACGTTTCGTAAACGGAGGAACGTGGAAAGCTTTTGTTCAAAATTTCCCAAATCAGTCATTTCAAAGCGTTCATTGTTCTACCCAGACGATAATATTGCTGCCGTGAACTTATTTTTCGATGAGACTTGCACCAGAGTCGGTGGCTTTTGTCAAACAGCAGGACGATCCAGATATTACGGAGTTATCAAATTCACGGGCCTATGGCTTTTGTTACTGGAACTGTTCTTTCAAAATTATTTAAAAGGGCAATGTCTGAAACAGGTCGTTGTAGACCTTGGCTGAACGATATAGAGAACCTTTTTCAAAGACCCTTAGAGAAGCATACCGAAAAGAGTGATTACCTCGATAGAGGTGGTTTTTAGAATCCTCATTCATCACTTTAAGCATTTTCAAACGTAATCTCCAAAATTTAATTAAATAAATCATCATATATCCATTACTGCATTGGTATCCAAAATATTCCTCAAGTACGTCTTGCATGAATCTTTCCCTAAGGTCATAGTTAAACCCATTTTTCAGTAGAAATTTACTATACCCTTTTTAGAGTGAATATTTATAATTCATATAAATTTTTTCAATTGTGGATTGTAATTTTTTAATATTGCAGATTGTAGCTGAATTGTAAATTAGAGATTGAAGACTAGTTCTTGATGAAATGAAATCCAATATAATTATTTATATTTATGCTTAACATAAGTTAAATAGTCATTACAATTTAACATTTATTGTCATTGTATGTTTAGCGTTATGAGATTTTTTTACTGACCTGTTTCTTCTTGCTCAATTTTTCTTTGGTGTACAAATAGGCGTGGCAAATGGAGTAAATAATTTTGAACTCAATAAAATAATTCCTGAATCTGCGCCTGATTATAGTACAGTATAATGTGTGTTATTATTATATTTTTAATGTATTTCAATTGTACATTTGTAATTTATTTGTGTAATTTATATATTTGATTGATTGAATTTCATATTTATTTCTTTTTTATTTTATTTCAGTTTCAAAGTAATACTCAAAAGTAAACATTTTTGACAAATTCGGTATATGACTCAATACATTTAGAATATTGAGATTATCTACACAGTTTGTGTATTTAGCAGTTGATCCATACATCTTGCATAAACATTTTTAATCAGGATGATAGAATCCACTAGTTATTCAAACAGTGTAGTGAAATCCATGCATAGGCGTGTAACGTAATGCCTGTTAATTAGTTTGATATCTGCCATCCACTTGATTGTTAAACCGGAGCATACATATTGATAATTGCCGATTAATATAATTGTTATCCGATAGTTCCCTTCAACTATCGAAACAGGACTGAGGACGAAACAAGTGGGATCATCATCTAGGTATATATCAAGGCTAAAACTTTAGGTAACAATGTTACTTACTTGTTTGTAAAAGCGAGAATATCCACTGCCTTCTGAATGAACATTAGTAGACATGAACCATAGATGAAATAAGATGCATATGAGCATCTGATATGGTAAAATTGCGTCTTCAATTGAAAAACTGTTGCAGCATATCTCATCATCACAAAGTCTTGCGCATTCAAAAACATTGATCACGTTCGATGATTTTAGTTCTTCACCTTCAATCTTTGGTTCAGCAACAAGTGTGTATTTTGATTGAGCATCAACAAATGCAATTAAACATCCAATAGCAAACACTTTCATTAGATTTTCTTCGAATCCTTTATTCATTGTGTTAATTGTATCTCGTTCAAAGGTGAGATGTTTGATTTAGAAATGTCTCATCAAATTTTAGATTGAGAAAAAAAACGCACAAATATTTCATATTCAAACAAAAGTTTTGCGTTTGGGAACGATGGACAACACAAAGAATAGATAGCTTTCTATTTAAATCTGTATAGTTGATTATTAATTATTTAACATATAGACATAAATTAGCCTCATTCCATAACGGCCCTCAACTCCACCCAGACGCTCCGATGAGGGTGTGATAAAATTCAGCTTGCAAACTGATGCGTTCATGATGGCTTCCAAGTAGATAAAATCTACTTTGCCAATCACAAATGGTATTTTATCACGTGGGGTTTGATCGTCTTGTTTCAAATTTCTATTTACAATATCATGAATATGATTTTTCTTTCTCGTGAAAAGATACGCACGTTGAACAAATTTGACTACAACATCCACAAGCACATTATATCGAAATAATTCAAATTCACCATCTCAGTGATGAGATTTTTTATTAATGCTGCTTGTGCGTTAATATTGTGGTTTTTTGATATCTATTTGAAAATGTACAAACACTGTGCGATTTTGGTCACGACAGCCACAAGTATCAAAGTTTATATACATTCCATCAGCCCGTAAAGTCCGTAATCGATAATGACTTTATTTTGGAATAAAATAAAGTATACAAACGTTTTTCGATTTTGACCGCGGCAGCCACAAAAGGTTACTATCGAAGACTCCTCACATCTCGCATCGTTAAACAGTTAAGATTTACCAATGATTTGCCATATTAAAATAGAAATTCCTCGTAAATGTACTACTCAGAAATTAACTCAATATTGTGTGTGTGGAATTAAATCCAAGATATTCTTCTGTTTTTCCCTCGTGTATGCTGGAAGACTGAGGTTAGATTAAATTAATAATTTTCCCATATCAAAGTTTGTTATTTATATGCAAAACATAAATTTTGAAGTAATAAGTTTAATAATAAGTTGATTTATTTCTATAGCGCTATTTTAAAAATTGCGCTTTACAATCTATAAATTTAAGATAGCTTTAGGTAATAACTCGTTACATTTTTTTAATTACCTTTTTTATATATATAAAGTATGATAGGATAAAATATATACGTGTTGAAAAGTGATAAGTTTTGTTAAAACTGTTCTGTCATTTTGTCATTTAAAATTGAGTTAAAATTAACGTTGTTAAAATTAACAATTGAATGCTTGTTTACAAAGTAATGTTTTTTTAGTTTGTTTAAAATCTTCCAATGACATGGTAGATTTGATGACGTTACTATACATATTCCATAGAACAGGAGCAGAATGTCTGAAGGCTCGAAGTCCATATCTATCACGTTTGTATTTTGGAATGGACAGTTCACTCTTGTTTGTTGATCTCAGTGTTCTTTGCAGTTTTTCATATGAAATTATTGAAGATAAGTATCTAGGTGCGAGGTTGTTCGGTGCCTTGTAGGTGATTAAGGGTATTTTTAAAGTTATTCTATGTTCCACTGGCAGCCAGTGCAGATCGACCAGAGCAGGTGTAACATGATCAAACTTTCGTCCGATTGTTACAATCCTTGCTGCTGTGTTCTGAATTCGTTGTAATTTTCTGATTTGTTTAGTTGGAATGTTGTATAACAAAGAATTGCAGAAATCTCATCTTGATGTAATGAGAGCATGTATGATAGACTCTGCAGCTTCTCTTGTGAGGTATCTTCTGATTTTGGATATTTTGCGTAGATGGCAATAGCATGTCTTGCACACTTTGTTAACTTGATGTTCCATTGATATTTCAGAGTTAAGAGTAATTCCAATGCTTTTTACAATTTGCTATGTGCTGATGATTTCTTGGCCAATCGTTAGATTTGATAATTTCGATTTCACGCGCTGTTTTCCACTAATAACTATCAGTTCCGTTTTCTGTGTATTAAGTTTCATGTCGTTATGTGTCATCCATGCATCGATATCACGCACACATTGCTCAATGCGTGATTTCGAAATGTCCACCTCAGTTGTTGATGTTGTTTTGAAGCTGGCGCATAGCTGAATATCGTCTTCATATAAATGATATTGAATGCCATGACTACTGATGATGTCTCGTGGTGGTGAAATATATGAAAGGAATAGAAGGGGTCCTAGGACGCTCCCTCGTGGAACGCCATATTTAAATGATCGTTTTGTTGAGATATTTTTTCCACAGATTTTTTCATAGATGCGGGTATATGGTCCATTTCACATGATTTCTTCATTATTCCTTTTACTATTTCTTGTACATCTTTACAGAAAACATTAGTGAAATCACGAAACTCGTCTGCACAATGTTGTAGGTTCTCATCTGGATATGGATTTGCTCTTCCAATGCTTTTCTCTGCTAGATTATTTCGAAAGCTATCTATTTTAGAAAGAAAAAAGTCAGCAAACATATCTGCCAGATTGTTCATATTGACTGCCAATGGGTATCCAATACTGTTTTCTCTTTGGTTGGAAACAATGAATGCAAAGAAATTTCCTTTGTTTTCTTGAAGTACAAGAGCCAATCATCATTGAGTTTATGCCTACCACAAAACGTTCTGCTCTGTGATTGGCCATGTAGATGTTTTCAGCCTGAGCCATTCTGAACGCATCACTTAGCTAGCCGAATTTTATTAGGCCCTCATCGGAGCGTATTCATGGAGTTGAGGGCCGTTATGGAGTGAGCCTAGACAAACATCGTCATCATAATCATTTGCTCATATAACGTCATAAGTTATATGTCAATGTTTCAAATTTAATCTATATGGACAGGATTAACAATTACATAATTATGAAAAAGGAATAAAATGACATACACAATATATATATATATATATATGGTGATCATCAGCATTCCGAGTTGATTAGAGAACCTCTTAAAAATGTTGACCTAATTGTGAGATCATGTTGTAATAAAAGTTTTCGTTGTGTAGAGTTGGAGCGGAGAGAGTGAATGAGGTTCAAGCTCCCGTTGAAGCTATTTTATGGGTAATCGTTTATTGACGTAGAATTAATGAGATTAAATCAATGCCGCAAGTTAATGATTAGGAAACAGCGATTCAGTTTAAAACCGGCAAAATTGTTAAATCATGCACAAGTTATTTTGATTAGCGACAGAATATTTCATTGCTTTATTTCAACATTTGTTGCTAAATATAACCGAGGATTCCTAATGAAGAAAATAATCAATTTACTGCCGAATTGAATCAATTAGCTACTGATTGAAGCAATATTGTAGGAGACAGCTGCCTTTCTGTTTCGGCGTTAAATCCGTGCCAAAGTTATTCCTCTGATAGAAAGCCACAAATTCGACTTTGCATACCAGAGATTAGGACCCCTATAGGATTGCATCGAACATGAAATGTTGGTCCAGAGAATAATACACATTTGAAGATTTTTATGATGAAACATGATAGTATTACTAATCTTGAATGTTTTGAAACTTGAAAATATTAAAAAGATCATGAATAATTAATATTTGTTGATTTTTTGAATGAGATATTTAATATGAAAAAATGAAATATGAAACATGCGGACCCTCCTCCTAAAAGGACCGTAATCCTTCTTCCTCAGAGATATTAAGTAGGGAGGTTTAGATTCGGAACGAAGTCAAAGACGAAGTCGAAATGTCCTGATGCTCATCCACATTGCGCATTTCTAGGGAATCACCCCAAAAAACTTTGAACTAACAGCTTCGTTCACAACAAAGTTTTTCGAAATCTTCGTACTGCTTAGAACGAATGAAGTTTATTTTCCCGCGCTTTGTAAACCCGGTTTTGGCAGTTTCCATAGCAATTTATGACGGAAAAGAGTCTTTTCAATAATGTCTTTCAAACTTGTAAATAACTTGTAAACAAGACCCAAATTCCAAAACAAAGACATTGCATTAATTTCAAAGACGAACAAGGGAACACTGGCTGGGGAATCATCTTCCAATTCTTTCAAAACTTCCATTAAAGGGTCAAAACAGACCGGGAAACCTTGCACGCGCACACTTTGAATAGTGCACGTAAAATTCAAACACTCGTTTCCAAACATGGCTTTGCCTCGTCTAGAATGTGTTTGTAGTAAAATATTTTTGAACCATTCTTGGACAAGAACTTTACTTACGAGCGTATACTTTATTTCTAATTTTCGATAATTTTAATAACACGAACGCCAAGTTTCCTGAAGAGCCAGAACATGGTGGTAAATGGGTAGGAGCAGGTACAAGGCCACCGATAACTCAAGATCTTTCACTTGTACATCAGGATATCTGTTCAAATGCTGTGGCGATAACCATAACAAAGTTTTTCCTAAATTTCGTGATTTGCAAAGACCGCTACAACATTTTTGTATACTATATGGTATAAGGAATTTTGTCTAAAGGAACATCCGAGTGAATATTTGATACTGTTTTCCTGTTCACAAAACTATCAATGCGAGATTCCTTCAAAGAAGAAAACGAAACAAACGAAACTCCATTTTCACAACCTCAAATCAACAGCTTATTTTGTATTTCTATTTCAATCACACTATGGAACTTCGATCGAGATGAAATAAACATCATATGTAGTGTCTGGACACGTGAAGTATATGAATTTCTACAGCAAAATTAATTAAAATAGTATTTTATTATTGATCAGTTTTGCCATTCCTTCGTGTATTTCTCTCTTTGGTTTGTGTATGTTTTGATAAAAATTTCAGACTTTTTCGCATGGATTGATGTTAATGCTTCACGGTCGTACATAATTACCATAGTTTTCATTATCCTTATTCAATTCGCATTGTTTTTCTCCTGTTTTCTTGTTGTTTTTCAAATATTCATACAAAATTAAAAAGTTTGTTACGGCTCAAATGACATTATGAGGAATGCTATGACATTGATAAAAAGTAATAAAAAAGCTGCGAGACTCCATTTTGAAAAAGTTGAATACAAAGGCTGCTGGTCAGGTTTGACCCTTCAAGCCAGCTTCATCTAACAAAATATTAACATACATTTCACTGCAAATACTATCCAAGTAACACATTTAGTCACCAATCCACCATTGTGTAAAAAATTCGTCAATTGTTTTGTCTTCGTGACTTCGTTATCAATCTAAACACCCTTTCGGCAGGCAACGAAGACAAGCCCGTCTCAGTCTTCAAAAGAGTTCAACTTCGACTTCATCTTTGAATTCGTTCCGAATCTAAACCTCTCTATTGGGATTGTAATTCCTATGAATCATCGTCCTCATACTTAATTTTTTTTTCAAGGGATTGATACATGTTGCATACATAGCTACGATTGCAGGAAACAGACATCAGTTAGTAATGTAGGGTTCAATAACATAGTGATTAGCAAGTATAAAATGTCTCAGGAACCTGAGTGCTTCTCAGGGAGACATTTAAAAGTAGGCGTGCTTTGGATTTCCTTCGTTGTAGACGGTAACATCGTTCCATTTGTGTGCATCATCATCTTGAAATGAATAGCGATGGCTCGACTTGATGTATATGTCATTGTGGGCGTGAGATCTTGTTTTGGTGGAATACGATAGTTGGAGAATTCGGAAAGCAAAGAAGGAGTTAGTTTGAATTTTATTGTATGAGCGAACATTAGTTGATACGACGTTATTCTATCAGCATATTTTTGGAACACATCTCAAGAAGTCTGAACGAAAACGTATGAAGATTGTTTTGCAATCAGTTTTGCAATCACCTTCAACCATAGACCTAGTTATACAGGAGACACAATACAACTCTAAAATAGTACAAAATCTTGATGCTTATCATCTAACTCAGATAAACACACAAAGTTAAATATTCTTTTCCCAACTAAACTATATGTGATTAAATATAAATTATATTACAGTGATATTCGTAATCAATAATTTCCTCTATCTGATTCATTATCTACATTATTAGACTGTTGGATTATATTATCATGAATCCATTTCTGGTAATAATTAGTATCAATATATAAGTCATCTCCGTGTCCACATCGGGATGGACCATGTGATAATACACCCCCTAAAAAGTATCGTCCCTCATTAATCTCACATAACAAAGGACCACCAGAATCTCCTTCGCATGCACCTTTAGAATTATCATCAGCGCCTGCGCAGATGAATCCCTCAGTAAGAGTACAATGTCCATGATAAGTTACTTTCGCTGTGAGTGGTTTTAATGAAGCTATGCCGTTTGTTTGAGTCCGTCCCCAGCCTGTAATGTAGCAGCCGTGTCCTGATTTGATTTTCATTGGGGCGTCTCGTCCTGGCAAACAAACTGGTACAACCTACAGAAAAATATGTGAAACGCAAAATTCAGGATTATTTTGATCCGATAAAATCTGAAATACAAGAATATTAAGTTCATTGATGGTTCAATGATATATATAATACTAGCATTACATTTTGTGTTACAGTCCAGGGTTATACAGAGTAAGGAACTTAAGCGCAATTCGGATAAGTAAATTTCATTTTCTTTTCAATGTTCAAACATATCGACAATTTTACTTTGATTAATAACTTAACAATTGAATCAAGAATTTCATAAAAGTTCTCAAGTATTACATATACAATAGAAGCGATTCTATATCACATTATCTATGCTGTATACGATTAAAACAGTACTTGACTCTGGACGAAATGTCCCTAAACGTTAATATCACTACCTCTGTATTACTATTGACACATTCCGCTTATTGAAACCCTATAAGCTATAAAGTGTTTGTTAAAAAAATCTGGAAAAATGCCAATTTGGATAATAATGAAAATCCTGTTGGAAATCATTGACAATTTTGACTTGCATAAGCTAAACAGATGACACTGTATAATATAGGATATAAGATAGATAAGATAAATGACAAATATAAGATTAAGTTGCACTTGCTATCAACCACCGTCTAATGCAGTCATCAACGCAATAAGTTTCGTTAATGAGTCTACAATGACCAGCATTAATGCTTGAAAAATTGTTTGAAATATGGAGCCATATTTCAAATGCAGAATCCATCATGAGCATACATGAGCCCTTTGTATGTTATAGCTTAGTTCATTCCACGATAACAACAAAAGCATTACAAAAATATGATGTAATATTCGCATGCAATTATGCAATTTGATTGGTTTTTTCCTGAGTCTGGAAATTCTGGGATAAACATTTCTCAAAATTTCCCCTTGAAATTTGATGATAAAATGTTGTCAGTGACTCAAAGATCTCAAAGCTGAAGAGGAATAGGAAAGGTATCAATAAATAAATAATATTGACAAACGTTTATTGATACATAGAAATGAAATTCAATTTGAAATCATTAACTCAAAATTCGAACGAGCTTAGCAATTTAAACAATCTTCGATTCTGATATTTGTCTTACTTAATAAAAGGGTTGTTGTCATACGTTCGCAAATGTTTGTTTTCATATTCACTACATTCAGTAAAGTTGGAAGACATTAGTAAATCGTTGAAAGCACTCGCGTAGGAGGTTCGTGCTTTCCGCACTACACTTGTTTCTTCCGACATTCTTCCTTGCATAAATATGTATACAGACACGGCAAATGTGCCCTAGCCTTTGATTGATTCAAAATGCTAGCGTTGTCATTTCAACCTCTCTAATTGTCTATAAGATATTTTTTGTTGAATGTAAATTCTGCCAATCAGTGTAAATTAAATTAATATATAATTTCCCTTTGCTTACCTGTGAAAAACTACATCTTATGGTTTACTTTATACAAAGAAAAAATGAATGAATGAAATGAATATAGATATAACATACTGACCTGATAATAGTCGAAATCAATCGCTCGCTTTGTTTTAATCAATGCGATATCATGATACAAGCCACCAGTATATTTAGGATGAATAACTAATGATTCCACTTCGACCATATCGCCACCAATAGAATTAGTAGAATATGTTGGTAATCTTATTTGGTAATGTAATGCTGGCCAATTAAACTCAACACAGTGGGCTGCGGTAATTATCCAGCGATCTGATATGATAGTACCACCGCATCGAACTAATGATCTCTGGTTTCCAATTTCTGATAGTATTGCAACAACCTATGTAGAGATTTGAAATAAAAACATTTATTGGTCAATGTGTAGAAACCAGATCCATCTATTTATAAGAGTTGGGAGACGCAAATTTTTGGGCTCAAAAATCGCCATTCTAATGCCATTGAAAACGAGGTTTTGCTTTTGAACTTGTTCAAATTTCGCAAGCATGCGTTTGACGGAATGAAATCAATATAATCACGTGAATTGCATCTGTCCAATTGGAGCTGAGAGCGGCACACAAGGCAAGGCTCTGGTAGAATCTAGAATGTATTGCTATAGGAACACCCAATAATTTATTATTGAATACTTTCATGTATAATGCAATATTCCATTTTCAGTTAACTATATGATAAGTGATGGTCAATCCATAAGCACAAATGCAAGCTTGTTGAAGGACATAAACACATTGAGAGACAAACACAAACATGTGTGCATAGACGAGTAATCCGACCCCCCAGCACTCAGACTACTCACAATGATTTAATATCATTTTAGACGACGATAACTATTTCGACTTCAGCAGCTGGTCAGCTGCCATGACACAGCCAATAACTATTGTACTATAAAATCACAACAACAAGAAATTACAGGACTCAATCCAATATGCAGATATTGCATCAGTGGTTATTGTTTGATTGTGGAACAGGCGAGCATTCTCTTTCTTTAAAGTAAATATTTTTTACCTGCACTAGCCACGGCCAAAAATTCTTCTCTGCTTCATTCCCGCCAACAACTCTTCTTTTGCGTGATGTTGGAGTGTGATAGAAGTCAGCTTTACCACACATCATCCCTAAAATGAATAAATATGAAAGTTGAGCAGTCCACCAACGATCATTGGACTAAAAAAAACTTGAAATCATATACACTGAAAACAACATTGTTCTTTCAATATTTCAATATTCACGCATGTCTTCTAATACTTCGCTAGTGTTATCAAGCATTCCTCAAGTAGTAATCATGGAAGCATGATGAAAATGATTTTGGAAAAGGGATACTTTATGCTAACCTTTCATATTTTGAAGCTGATGTTCTACATTCCATTTAGCTAAGAATCCAAATCCTCGAAAGCCATCTCCACGAAAATATATTGATGCTTTCCGACTATTGATTTCCAGTTCATTCGAAACGCTATTATCACAAACTTCTGCAATCTTTTTTGAGTTTTCATCTTTTATTGTCATTTTCTCCATTCTATTGAATAAACCAAGTCATGTTGAAGTCTATAGTAATAACTATAACTACAGCGTTGATGGGTTAGATTTGGCTGAATTTAAAGCTATACATCTGATGCAATTTCTTTGCAGTTTTTCTTAAAATGTTGTAAATCTTACATCAATATAAACTTTAATAATTAGAGCCATCTCTTTAGCAAGAGTTGGGGCACTATTGCCAATGTTTGACAATGGTATGATAATAATGAGTGATAATCGTTTTAGTTCTTAAATTTTATAACTTACTTGCACATATCTAGCCAACTAGACTTTTCAAATTGCAGTAAACGAATTTTAATAGTTGAATCATTATAAGGTGCATTGATGATCCAGCGACAACGTAGATGAGAACGAAATAAAAGAGGGTATCCTGGAGTATTAATTGTTCCTTTGGTTTTTCCATATAGAAGACCACCGCAACCTATGGTTAGAAGCAAAATCAAATATGCTTTATACAAAAAATCAACATTATATTAACTCAGCAAGGTTATTGTTAGAGATGAGCCGTATTAATCAGAAATAAACGGTTTTACCGATTAACCGGCTTGTTTTGACATAATCAATAATCGGTCGATTAATAACTTTCAAAAAATGGCACAGAGTTTCAACATGATCAAATTTACAGCAAAGCCGTCGAGTCATTCTCTTTATTGACCAACAATTATGCTTGAGAAATATATAGACAAATATTTGGAGGAGAAAATTACATTAAGGCATACTTCCAAGTGTCAATGGCAATATAGGTTTAGAGTAATTCCTCATTTTATCCCTTCTTCTGCTGAACAGCGCTGAAAGTGGTTGAAGTGCCATTATGGAATAATCGGTCCACATTATTTTGTAAGCAATAAGACTATTTCGCCTTACCATTTAATTTTATACAATCTATCACTGTGATTGAATAATTTTCTGAAGGATTATATTTCTACACAGACTTCAGATTTGCTTGCAGTGGAATTATTTGATTAAGCTATTGCACATGGAGATGGTCAAAATATCCGTCGATAGCTCAGTTGGTAGAGCGGAGGACTGTAGCGGCTGTAACACAGAAATCCTTAGGTCACTGGTTCGACTCCGGTTCGACGGAAACATTTTTGTGGACAATGCTACCACGTTCTCGGAATAGTCACTAGCAGACCTTGAACCACCAATCAGCGTATTCCATTGGCGACTTGTTGGAATGTTGTATAACAAAGAATTGCAGAAATCTCATCTTGATGTAATGAGAGCATGTATGATAGACTCTGCAGCTTCTCTTGTGAGGTATCTTCTGATTTTGGATATTTTGCGTAGATGGCAATAGCATGTCTTGCACACTTTGTTAACTTGATGTTCCATTGATATTTCAGAGTTAAGAGTAATTCCAATGCTTTTTACAATTTGCTATGTGCTGATGATTTCTTGGCCAATCGTTAGATTTGATAATTTCGATTTCACGCGCTGTTTTCCACTAATAACTATCAGTTCCGTTTTCTGTGTATTAAGTTTCATGTCGTTATGTGTCATCCATGCATCGATATCACGCACACATTGCTCAATGCGTGATTTCGAAATGTCCACCTCAGTTGTTGATGTTGTTTTGAAGCTGGCGCATAGCTGAATATCGTCTTCATATAAATGATATTGAATGCCATGACTACTGATGATGTCTCGTGGTGGTGAAATATATGAAAGGAATAGAAGGGGTCCTAGGACGCTCCCTCGTGGAACGCCATATTTAAATGATCGTTTTGTTGAGATATTTTTTCCACAGATTTTTTCATAGATGCGGGTATATGGTCCATTTCACATGATTTCTTCATTATTCCTTTTACTATTTCTTGTACATCTTTACAGAAAACATTAGTGAAATCACGAAACTCGTCTGCACAATGTTGTAGGTTCTCATCTGGATATGGATTTGCTCTTCCAATGCTTTTCTCTGCTAGATTATTTCGAAAGCTATCTATTTTAGAAAGAAAAAAGTCAGCAAACATATCTGCCAGATTGTTCATATTGACTGCCAATGGGTATCCAATACTGTTTTCTCTTTGGTTGGAAACAATGAATGCAAAGAAATTTCCTTTGTTTTCTTGAAGTACAAGAGCCAATCATCATTGAGTTTATGCCTACCACAAAACGTTCTGCTCTGTGATTGGCCATGTAGATGTTTTCAGCCTGAGCCATTCTGAACGCATCACTTAGCTAGCCGAATTTTATTAGGCCCTCATCGGAGCGTATTCATGGAGTTGAGGGCCGTTATGGAGTGAGCCTAGACAAACATCGTCATCATAATCATTTGCTCATATAACGTCATAAGTTATATGTCAATGTTTCAAATTTAATCTATATGGACAGGATTAACAATTACATAATTATGAAAAAGGAATAAAATGACATACACAATATATATATATATATATATGGTGATCATCAGCATTCCGAGTTGATTAGAGAACCTCTTAAAAATGTTGACCTAATTGTGAGATCATGTTGTAATAAAAGTTTTCGTTGTGTAGAGTTGGAGCGGAGAGAGTGAATGAGGTTCAAGCTCCCGTTGAAGCTATTTTATGGGTAATCGTTTATTGACGTAGAATTAATGAGATTAAATCAATGCCGCAAGTTAATGATTAGGAAACAGCGATTCAGTTTAAAACCGGCAAAATTGTTAAATCATGCACAAGTTATTTTGATTAGCGACAGAATATTTCATTGCTTTATTTCAACATTTGTTGCTAAATATAACCGAGGATTCCTAATGAAGAAAATAATCAATTTACTGCCGAATTGAATCAATTAGCTACTGATTGAAGCAATATTGTAGGAGACAGCTGCCTTTCTGTTTCGGCGTTAAATCCGTGCCAAAGTTATTCCTCTGATAGAAAGCCACAAATTCGACTTTGCATACCAGAGATTAGGACCCCTATAGGATTGCATCGAACATGAAATGTTGGTCCAGAGAATAATACACATTTGAAGATTTTTATGATGAAACATGATAGTATTACTAATCTTGAATGTTTTGAAACTTGAAAATATTAAAAAGATCATGAATAATTAATATTTGTTGATTTTTTGAATGAGATATTTAATATGAAAAAATGAAATATGAAACATGCGGACCCTCCTCCTAAAAGGACCGTAATCCTTCTTACTCAGAGATATTAAGTAGGGAGGTTTAGATTCGGAACGAAGTCAAAGACGAAGTCGAAATGTCCTGATGCTCATCCACATTGCGCATTTCTAGGGAATCACCCCAAAAAACTTTGAACTAACAGCTTCGTTCACAACAAAGTTTTTCGAAATCTTCGTACTGCTTAGAACGAATGAAGTTTATTTTCCCGCGCTTTGTAAACCCGGTTTTGGCAGTTTCCATAGCAATTTATGACGGAAAAGAGTCTTTTCAATAATGTCTTTCAAACTTGTAAATAACTTGTAAACAAGACCCAAATTCCAAAACAAAGACATTGCATTAATTTCAAAGACGAACAAGGGAACACTGGCTGGGGAATCATCTTCCAATTCTTTCAAAACTTCCATTAAAGGGTCAAAACAGACCGGGAAACCTTGCACGCGCACACTTTGAATAGTGCACGTAAAATTCAAACACTCGTTTCCAAACATGGCTTTGCCTCGTCTAGAATGTGTTTGTAGTAAAATATTTTTGAACTATTCTTGGACAAGAACTTTACTTACGAGCGTATACTTTATTTCTAATTTTCGATAATTTTAATAACACGAACGCCAAGTTTCCTGAAGAGCCAGAACATGGTGGTAAATGGGTAGGAGCAGGTACAAGGCCACCGATAACTCAAGATCTTTCACTTGTACATCAGGATATCTGTTCAAATGCTGTGGCGATAACCATAACAAAGTTTTTCCTAAATTTCGTGATTTGCAAAGACCGCTACAACATTTTTGTATACTATATGGTATAAGGAATTTTGTCTAAAGGAACATCCGAGTGAATATTTGATACTGTTTTCCTGTTCACAAAACTATCAATGCGAGATTCCTTCAAAGAAGAAAACGAAACAAACGAAACTCCATTTTCACAACCTCAAATCAACAGCTTATTTTGTATTTCTATTTCAATCACACTATGGAACTTCGATCGAGATGAAATAAACATCATATGTAGTGTCTGGACACGTGAAGTATATGAATTTCTACAGCAAAATTAATTAAAATAGTATTTTATTATTGATCAGTTTTGCCATTCCTTCGTGTATTTCTCTCTTTGGTTTGTGTATGTTTTGATAAAAATTTCAGACTTTTTCGCATGGATTGATGTTAATGCTTCACGGTCGTACATAATTACCATAGTTTTCATTATCCTTATTCAATTCGCATTGTTTTTCTCCTGTTTTCTTGTTGTTTTTCAAATATTCATACAAAATTAAAAAGTTTGTTACGGCTCAAATGACATTATGAGGAATGCTATGACATTGATAAAAAGTAATAAAAAAGCTGCGAGACTCCATTTTGAAAAAGTTGAATACAAAGGCTGCTGGTCAGGTTTGACCCTTCAAGCCAGCTTCATCTAACAAAATATTAACATACATTTCACTGCAAATACTATCCAAGTAACACATTTAGTCACCAATCCACCATTGTGTAAAAAATTCGTCAATTGTTTTGTCTTCGTGACTTCGTTATCAATCTAAACACCCTTTCGGCAGGCAACGAAGACAAGCCCGTCTCAGTCTTCAAAAGAGTTCAACTTCGACTTCATCTTTGAATTCGTTCCGAATCTAAACCTCTCTATTGGGATTGTAATTCCTATGAATCATCGTCCTCATACTTAATTTTTTTTTCAAGGGATTGATACATGTTGCATACATAGCTACGATTGCAGGAAACAGACATCAGTTAGTAATGTAGGGTTCAATAACATAGTGATTAGCAAGTATAAAATGTCTCAGGAACCTGAGTGCTTCTCAGGGAGACATTTAAAAGTAGGCGTGCTTTGGATTTCCTTCGTTGTAGACGGTAACATCGTTCCATTTGTGTGCATCATCATCTTGAAATGAATAGCGATGGCTCGACTTGATGTATATGTCATTGTGGGCGTGAGATCTTGTTTTGGTGGAATACGATAGTTGGAGAATTCGGAAAGCAAAGAAGGAGTTAGTTTGAATTTTATTGTATGAGCGAACATTAGTTGATACGACGTTATTCTATCAGCATATTTTTGGAACACATCTCAAGAAGTCTGAACGAAAACGTATGAAGATTGTTTTGCAATCAGTTTTGCAATCACCTTCAACCATAGACCTAGTTATACAGGAGACACAATACAACTCTAAAATAGTACAAAATCTTGATGCTTATCATCTAACTCAGATAAACACACAAAGTTAAATATTCTTTTCCCAACTAAACTATATGTGATTAAATATAAATTATATTACAGTGATATTCGTAATCAATAATTTCCTCTATCTGATTCATTATCTACATTATTAGACTGTTGGATTATATTATCATGAATCCATTTCTGGTAATAATTAGTATCAATATATAAGTCATCTCCGTGTCCACATCGGGATGGACCATGTGATAATACACCCCCTAAAAAGTATCGTCCCTCATTAATCTCACATAACAAAGGACCACCAGAATCTCCTTCGCATGCACCTTTAGAATTATCATCAGCGCCTGCGCAGATGAATCCCTCAGTAAGAGTACAATGTCCATGATAAGTTACTTTCGCTGTGAGTGGTTTTAATGAAGCTATGCCGTTTGTTTGAGTCCGTCCCCAGCCTGTAATGTAGCAGCCGTGTCCTGATTTGATTTTCATTGGGGCGTCTCGTCCTGGCAAACAAACTGGTACAACCTACAGAAAAATATGTGAAACGCAAAATTCAGGATTATTTTGATCCGATAAAATCTGAAATACAAGAATATTAAGTTCATTGATGGTTCAATGATATATATAATACTAGCATTACATTTTGTGTTACAGTCCAGGGTTATACAGAGTAAGGAACTTAAGCGCAATTCGGATAAGTAAATTTCATTTTCTTTTCAATGTTCAAACATATCGACAATTTTACTTTGATTAATAACTTAACAATTGAATCAAGAATTTCATAAAAGTTCTCAAGTATTACATATACAATAGAAGCGATTCTATATCACATTATCTATGCTGTATACGATTAAAACAGTACTTGACTCTGGACGAAATGTCCCTAAACGTTAATATCACTACCTCTGTATTACTATTGACACATTCCGCTTATTGAAACCCTATAAGCTATAAAGTGTTTGTTAAAAAAATCTGGAAAAATGCCAATTTGGATAATAATGAAAATCCTGTTGGAAATCATTGACAATTTTGACTTGCATAAGCTAAACAGATGACACTGTATAATATAGGATATAAGATAGATAAGATAAATGACAAATATAAGATTAAGTTGCACTTGCTATCAACCACCGTCTAATGCAGTCATCAACGCAATAAGTTTCGTTAATGAGTCTACAATGACCAGCATTAATGCTTGAAAAATTGTTTGAAATATGGAGCCATATTTCAAATGCAGAATCCATCATGAGCATACATGAGCCCTTTGTATGTTATAGCTTAGTTCATTCCACGATAACAACAAAAGCATTACAAAAATATGATGTAATATTCGCATGCAATTATGCAATTTGATTGGTTTTTTCCTGAGTCTGGAAATTCTGGGATAAACATTTCTCAAAACTTCCCCTTGAAATTTGATGATAAAATGTTGTCAGTGACTCAAAGATCTCAAAGCTGAAGAGGAATAGGAAAGGTATCAATAAATAAATAATATTGACAAACGTTTATTGATACATAGAAATGAAATTCAATTTGAAATCATTAACTCAAAATTCGAACGAGCTTAGCAATTTAAACAATCTTCGATTCTGATATTTGTCTTACTTAATAAAAGGGTTGTTGTCATACGTTCGCAAATGTTTGTTTTCATATTCACTACATTCAGTAAAGTTGGAAGACATTAGTAAATCGTTGAAAGCACTCGCGTAGGAGGTTCGTGCTTTCCGCACTACACTTGTTTCTTCCGACATTCTTCCTTGCATAAATATGTATACAGACACGGCAAATGTGCCCTAGCCTTTGATTGATTCAAAATGCTAGCGTTGTCATTTCAACCTCTCTAATTGTCTATAAGATATTTTTTGTTGAATGTAAATTCTGCCAATCAGTGTAAATTAAATTAATATATAATTTCCCTTTGCTTACCTGTGAAAAACTACATCTTATGGTTTACTTTATACAAAGAAAAAATGAATGAATGAAATGAATATAGATATAACATACTGACCTGATAATAGTCGAAATCAATCGCTCGCTTTGTTTTAATCAATGCGATATCATGATACAAGCCACCAGTATATTTAGGATGAATAACTAATGATTCCACTTCGACCATATCGCCACCAATAGAATTAGTAGAATATGTTGGTAATCTTATTTGGTAATGTAATGCTGGCCAATTAAACTCAACACAGTGGGCTGCGGTAATTATCCAGCGATCTGATATGATAGTACCACCGCATCGAACTAATGATCTCTGGTTTCCAATTTCTGATAGTATTGCAACAACCTATGTAGAGATTTGAAATAAAAACATTTATTGGTCAATGTGTAGAAACCAGATCCATCTATTTATAAGAGTTGGGAGACGCAAATTTTTGGGCTCAAAAATCGCCATTCTAATGCCATTGAAAACGAGGTTTTGCTTTTGAACTTGTTCAAATTTCGCAAGCATGCGTTTGACGGAATGAAATCAATATAATCACGTGAATTGCATCTGTCCAATTGGAGCTGAGAGCGGCACACAAGGCAAGGCTCTGGTAGAATCTAGAATGTATTGCTATAGGAACACCCAATAATTTATTATTGAATACTTTCATGTATAATGCAATATTCCATTTTCAGTTAACTATATGATAAGTGATGGTCAATCCATAAGCACAAATGCAAGCTTGTTGAAGGACATAAACACATTGAGAGACAAACACAAACATGTGTGCATAGACGAGTAATCCGACCCCCCAGCACTCAGACTACTCACAATGATTTAATATCATTTTAGACGACGATAACTATTTCGACTTCAGCAGCTGGTCAGCTGCCATGACACAGCCAATAACTATTGTACTATAAAATCACAACAACAAGAAATTACAGGACTCAATCCAATATGCAGATATTGCATCAGTGGTTATTGTTTGATTGTGGAACAGGCGAGCATTCTCTTTCTTTAAAGTAAATATTTTTTACCTGCACTAGCCACGGCCAAAAATTCTTCTCTGCTTCATTCCCGCCAACAACTCTTCTTTTGCGTGATGTTGGAGTGTGATAGAAGTCAGCTTTACCACACATCATCCCTAAAATGAATAAATATGAAAGTTGAGCAGTCCACCAACGATCATTGGACTAAAAAAAACTTGAAATCATATACACTGAAAACAACATTGTTCTTTCAATATTTCAATATTCACGCATGTCTTCTAATACTTCGCTAGTGTTATCAAGCATTCCTCAAGTAGTAATCATGGAAGCATGATGAAAATGATTTTGGAAAAGGGATACTTTATGCTAACCTTTCATATTTTGAAGCTGATGTTCTACATTCCATTTAGCTAAGAATCCAAATCCTCGAAAGCCATCTCCACGAAAATATATTGATGCTTTCCGACTATTGATTTCCAGTTCATTCGAAACGCTATTATCACAAACTTCTGCAATCTTTTTTGAGTTTTCATCTTTTATTGTCATTTTCTCCATTCTATTGAATAAACCAAGTCATGTTGAAGTCTATAGTAATAACTATAACTACAGCGTTGATGGGTTAGATTTGGCTGAATTTAAAGCTATACATCTGATGCAATTTCTTTGCAGTTTTTCTTAAAATGTTGTAAATCTTACATCAATATAAACTTTAATAATTAGAGCCATCTCTTTAGCAAGAGTTGGGGCACTATTGCCAATGTTTGACAATGGTATGATAATAATGAGTGATAATCGTTTTAGTTCTTAAATTTTATAACTTACTTGCACATATCTAGCCAACTAGACTTTTCAAATTGCAGTAAACGAATTTTAATAGTTGAATCATTATAAGGTGCATTGATGATCCAGCGACAACGTAGATGAGAACGAAATAAAAGAGGGTATCCTGGAGTATTAATTGTTCCTTTGGTTTTTCCATATAGAAGACCACCGCAACCTATGGTTAGAAGCAAAATCAAATATGCTTTATACAAAAAATCAACATTATATTAACTCAGCAAGGTTATTGTTAGAGATGAGCCGTATTAATCAGAAATAAACGGTTTTACCGATTAACCGGCTTGTTTTGACATAATCAATAATCGGTCGATTAATAACTTTCAAAAAATGGCACAGAGTTTCAACATGATCAAATTTACAGCAAAGCCGTCGAGTCATTCTCTTTATTGACCAACAATTATGCTTGAGAAATATATAGACAAATATTTGGAGGAGAAAATTACATTAAGGCATACTTCCAAGTGTCAATGGCAATATAGGTTTAGAGTAATTCCTCATTTTATCCCTTCTTCTGCTGAACAGCGCTGAAAGTGGTTGAAGTGCCATTATGGAATAATCGGTCCACATTATTTTGTAAGCAATAAGACTATTTCGCCTTACCATTTAATTTTATACAATCTATCACTGTGATTGAATAATTTTCTGAAGGATTATATTTCTACACAGACTTCAGATTTGCTTGCAGTGGAATTATTTGATTAAGCTATTGCACATGGAGATGGTCAAAATATCCGTCGATAGCTCAGTTGGTAGAGCGGAGGACTGTAGCGGCTGTAACACAGAAATCCTTAGGTCACTGGTTCGACTCCGGTTCGACGGAAACATTTTTGTGGACAATGCTACCACGTTCTCGGAATAGTCACTAGCAGACCTTGAACCACCAATCAGCGTATTCCATTGGCGACTTCACAAGTTGGTCAGCTCCGAGGAGGGATTCCATCAAATAATTGTTCTTGAAGAATTGGACTGCTAACCTCAGATAAGATCTGTAAAGTAAAGAATTCTGAATTGCGCGACAGGTTGTATATACTGGATATCGAAAAGTTCACTACAGCGAAAATGTCGTATAGTGAGAACCCGGTCGGAGACTTGTGAATTGGACCAAACTGTACCAAACCATAAATAGACAAACAAGACCGGCAGCCTTTGTATGGAACTTTTTGAAATCTGATCTCGTAGCGTTTTTGTTTACGTCATGTTATTTCAGTGAGTTGATGATATTTGAGCCGTGAATTTGAAACGCAACTTCTAATATGGTAACATTTTTTGAAATACACAAGCAGAGCAATGCGAGTTGAATATAAAGATGATGACAATCAGGGTTTCAAATACGAAATATATATGTCCTTAAAATCATCAATCCATGCGAACAAGTCTGAAATTTTATCAGAATATTTCTTACCAAAAACATCGCGGTTCGAAACGAAGACAAACGAACGACTGAGCAGCTGCACTAATTGAATTCGGTTGGAGTCATTTTGTAGCAAACCATAATATCCAATCACCCAGAAATCACCTATAATATTTATTTTGTTTAGATTGAGGTTCAGTAATGTCAGTGTAATTGAAATACAGAAATATAAGCCATTGATTTGATGTTGTCAAAATGAAGCTAGATTCGATATGTTTTTTCTTCTTTGCAAGAAATATCGCATTCATAGATTTGTAAACAAAAAAACAGTATCAAATGTGCACAATTATCTACATTATATGCTTTCTTTCAACGAAATGCTTCATTCCATATTATATCTTTGGTAATAACGGTCTTAGCAAATCACAAAACATACTTCATTGTAGTTTTTCTGCCATCGATTCACTTCTACGCAGAAATCATCGCTACGAAAACCCAAAACCTAGTTGGTGATGTCACAACTGCTGTTTGAAAATGAGGTTTTGAAAAAATGCATGTTTTTCAAAACAATTATCGCCGGTCAATAATGCCCCTTTAAAGTGCCAACAATTATAATTGTAATAAACCAGCTATAGTTTTAAGCAAATGTGGCGGCTGCAGTCCTATATTCAAGCTAACGGGGTTATTGAGATTGATTTGTAAAGATAGATTTTGAAGCACATACATAGAGCCGAACATTACGATATTTGGGAAATTTGGGAAAATTGTAATAAAGCTAAAATTATGTTGAAATGTGGAGAAATTCTTTATGCTAATCAAACCTTTCAAACTGTTGGGTTGTGAACAATATAAAAGGGAAGATTTGAAAGTTTTATAAAATTTACACCGTCAAGTTGAGAACCTTGAGAAAGCTAACAATATATGGCATAATCTAGTAAAGTAGAAATGTTGCTTGAAGAAGAGGGCCGTCATGGAATGAGGCTAATCGTATATATAGCGTATATGTGTATTTGGAATCCCATGGTTATCATATTCTGGGTCACGGTGACAGTCTATTGTGATTACAATTCGAACTACTCGAGCCGTCATCACAAATGTCACAATATTGACATTTATGTCATATAAGATCTACAAAACATATGTTTATAGAAACGATACGATTCTTGGGGGTAATAAGAAGATCAATATAGTTGAAAACTAAAATATAAAACATTTACAAATATTTTAGGTTAGCGTATTTTGACTAAAGCCAGCAATGGTGTGAAAGGTCCTTTGAAAAAAAGGTTTAGTTGTATGTTACTTGAATGCTTCTGAATAAATGATGATGTTAATTATAGTATATATGTTGACAACTGCCGAAACCTTGCCATAACGCTTGATGAAAGTCTGACTTTCAAAACTCACGTCAGTAAGGTACAACGTACAGCGAGCTATCGCTTAGCAAACCTAGGTCGTCTTTCTTCCGACATACCATCAGATATATTGCAACGTATTATAGAAACAACAATTATATGTCCAGCTCACTATGCTCTTCCAGTCTGGTCTTCTTGCAGCACGACTCTCCAGCAAAAGTTGCAGCGAAGTGTTTTAAACTGGGGCGCACGAATTATATTTGGTCGTCGCAAATTTGACCATATCAGCGATGTTGTACGGGCATGCAATTGGTTGCCAGTTCATCAAGAAATTCAATATCAAATGGCTGTTTCTTCTTACAAAGCATGGAGTGGCAATCTTGGCCAAGAATTGAAATCAATATTTCAGCAAACAGCTCACTGCATACCAACGAGGCTGCAAAGTAATATTAACTTTTTATTACCATCGTCAAGAACAGACCGAGGCCAACGTTGGACCGAAGTTGTTTGCTGGATTATTGGACTTAAAACTACCTGCTTTCAAAAAACTAATACATACCGAATTGCAAATTTCCAATTGATCACAAATTTTAGATAATTACATTAACTTACATTAAAAAAAACAAAAAAACATTATTATATATATAATTATATTTTCATCTACTTTCATCTATTTTCATAGACACACCCTAAAATCATGCTAAATTTGCAAAACGATATTCACTATAAAATTCATACAGTATATTGTATATATATCAAATCTGACATCAAGAATCGGTTGCTTTTACGAATACCATTCAAATTAATGTAAACGTATTACGCTTGTACTTTACCGTTTAAAATGTCATTAATAAACAAACTACTACTACTACTACTAGTATGTATAGTTTTCGGCTTCGGATCTTGAATGTTCAATTTTAATCCGATTACGAAAACGCTTTGATGATTCCATTATTAAACTAACGGCTTTCATTTCAGGACATTTTGACAACCACTTATAATGAAACCCTTCATAAATGTTAACGAACTGATAAGTGCTTGCGGGCCAGTTATGTTATACAAGATGCACCGCAGACATAAAAAATCATATATTAATTATCACACATGTCAAGTGATTAAAGTAGATGTTTATATTCAAATTTGATATGCTGTCCTATCGTGACTGACTGACTTATTGCAAAGCGGTGGCACATCAATAGGCTGCAAAATTTTAAATAATCCATACATAAATCCCGGATGACTACAATCATTAGTAATACTAGCCGTTATATATCAGCACGTATAATATACAGTATATTTTAATACTACTACTATAATACCCGTGTAATTTGATAAGAAAACATTGAGATTAAGAGGGATTATGGTTTGTTGCAAATAATCTATAAGAAAAAGCATTTGTAGAAATTATAGGTCACAAAAGTTTTAAATGCACGTCTCTCAATAAACAGGCACATTTTGCATATGATAGGACGTGTTCAGCCATTTGCACATCCGTATTTATTAGAAATATCAAATGTATAATTTAGATGTGGCTGGAATTAAATATATAAAATAATGATAAATGTAAAGACAAAACAAAGACAAAACAAGACTGAGATTCAACATATTTGCAACTACAGTGTAACCCGCTTATGTGCAATTCGGATAAGTGAAATTCCCGCTTACCTGCAACCTGGCTTTGAAACCCGTTAAACAATTTTCCGGTCAAGTCCTTGGTAAACAATTTCGGATAGCTGCAAATTCGGATATATGAAATTAAAACCGTTGGCAATTTTGAATTGCACTTAAGCGGGTTACACTGTACAATGTCTTACAAAATAAAATCATCATAACGTATATGCGAGCCATACAAAAGGCTTACCTCTTGTTGCAAACCACACAACGCGGAATCCTGTTTTTCGTCTTCTTCGAAATCCTCTTAATACAATTTCAACCTTTTGTGATGTTGCTTTAGCACGAAATGATTTCAATAAACCGCAGTATTGTCCTGCTAATTCCATAGAACCATCAAATTCTTGTTCAATCCGAACATAATCATCAGGGCATTGTTCTCTTTTTGAATTCTTTGCGGTACCAACGTCAAACCATACGAAGAAAAAATTTACTTGATAGAATCTTTCAGGGACAATGATTTCCCATTTGCAATAAATATTTCTACCAAATGAACCAGGAAAATATGGACTTTGAAACATGCCATGTATGCCTTGTAATTTTCCACCGCAAATTTGTCTAAAGTTTTGTTTTCCACCTATATAGAAATTTATGAATCAAATCGTCATCGTGGATGCAAAAAAAGGAAAAAAAAACAAAGCAAAAATATGTAAATTTTGGTTGTGCTTATATACACTGCACATCTTTATTTTTAACAGCCTTATTAGCTTTATATTAAGATCGAGACAAAAATTCTGCCAAATTTAAGAACAGATTATCACATTATAACATGTATCTTAATAAATACCATATCTATAAACTGTATCTCCTATCATACTAAAAGTTATGATTATCTAATGGCAGATAACATATCGTGGTCTATTATGGTGGCCTATTGTTCTCGTAGCAAATTTACATAAAAGTTGTCAAATGAGAAGGAAAATTCAAAGTAAATAAAAAAGTTAAAATAAAAAAGTAAAATGTCTATGTTTTCATTTGAAAGAGCGATAAATAATAAAAATAATATATAGTGAAAGAGTAAAAATTTACACATTCTTTACTGTTACTCAAGTTTCACGAATTTTACTGCGATCTTCAGAAAGACGTTTTACTCAATCTGTCTGAAAATCGCAGTGAAATACGTAGAACTTGAGTAACAATAAATAATGAGTAATATTTGACTCTTTCTCTCTGTATATATATATATACGGTATATGTAAATGTGTCTGTAATAGCCATCGCGCAAGAAAAATACACACACTTACATATAACACATACATAATAGGATACATATATTCTGGTACATAAATCAGGATATATCATGGGGCTCATTTTTATAAAGGTATTTATTTACAAGATCATATAAGATATAATTACTTATTCATTTTCAACAAATATTAAAATTAAAATTTACATTTTACATTAATTATTATAAGATAATATTTCAGTGCGTTAATCATTGTAACATAGCACCTATATATGCCTGTATTTACCATCTGAGTTGACAAAGAAAAATACATGCAAAGAAAAATACATTATAAGAATATCTTTCAAGTAATATTTTTATATTTAATATTTTGTCATGAAGTTAGACACAATTTCTATGTTCAAGCGCCAACATAATTATACAGTAAATCATACCCTTTGGTCTAAACTATGCTATCAACGGCGATTATTATATATTTCTTATCGAAAAACAAATGTACCATCAAACTTTTTCCTATATATTAACGATATTAATATCATTGCATATGTCAGCATTACTCGGAATTGCGGTCTAATATATACGTGGTGAAGTTAACCCGCAGGAATGTGATTCCGATAAGAGCATGCTATCTTGATACAAATCGCCTGATATTTTGGTGCTTTTACAACTGGGACTTGGAGTTCCCAAGAAAAGGGAATTACGAAATTAACTTCATTGTAAAACTGTATCTATTGGACCTACATACACCCTTTTTAAAAGAACCCGTTTAGTGAATTTACAGTATTAGTCGTATAGTGTAATTTTCGTCAAAATCATTCGAATTAGTTAATTATAAATATTTTAAAATCTTGTAAATCAGGATGGTTCCTGTCAGCATGCTATATGGTGGCAAAATAAGAACACTGATTCTCAAATGTGTGAAAAATGAAGGAGAATTAGTTGAGCTTGGACCATATTGTAAGAACAAATTTAGTTCAGTTTGACTGTAATAAAATAATAACAATCAAGGTTCAACTCAATATTATATAATTTTATAATTATATAAAGGAGTTTATAGTTCAAAGGGCTTTGGAAATCGTAATCGTGATTATACTTAAAATTACGTCTCCCTATACCTATATTAGCGTTTACCATCACGTATATATGATGGTAATCAATGTTCATATTGAAAGTAATACTATTTTATCTGAGTAGACGATATTATTGGAAATTTCTCAACAATGAATAATAAGTTTCTTGAGAAAGAATATGTAAAATATATGTATACAAGATCTTGCAATGCTCAATCAATGAGTACATTAAATTAAATGAAAGGGCGTCACGAATGAATGTATAAAATATCTGAGAACATGGGTATTGTTCGCGATATATAGAGCCAACTCACCTAAACCAATGCGATTTAATTCACAAATAGCACACCAAGGGCCGAAAACAATTATTGCAAGAATGTAAAGTAAAGGTTGACGACCGCACAGTATCATAGCTGTGTCAATTTGCTACCATATGTTTATAAATACAATACTTTCTAGTCTTTGTAAAAAATCTTTATAGAGACCAAGAAAAAATGGAGTGCAAATTCCAATAATCAGCATACAGTGTAGATAACCACCATGCAAGCAATAATTGTTAAAATATAATTTTCTTCTTTGATTTAAATAGATCTGATATGTTTTAATCTATTATAGTCTACGTTGTAAGACATCAAAGACATTTTTAATCATGTGATTTAACTAAACTCACTGATTTGAATAGACTCCGTTTTAATGCTTCAAATAATTGCCATGATCCCAAAGATAAATTTCCGGTGTTGCTGTCTATTGTATAATAGTTTTAAATCATATCTAGATGTAAATAAGCCGTTAGTGATGAAATGATCTCGATAGAACATCCATCTATAATAAATAAAAGAGTTGATAAATAATAAACTTGTTTCATTCTCATCGCGATATTGGTATTTGCCCGTGGCATTGAATATTATATATAGAAGAAAAAGCGGTTTTTTTGTTATGACAATCTCGTCTTCTTGAAAGAAAAGGACCTGCGGGTCATTTTGAAGAGGATTATCTACCGCGTATTTGATTTTTGATGCAAGGACCAATGAAAACAACAGACTAATAATAAAAATCAACGCAACAACATGACCACAGAACAATCCGTAGCTTTCATCTGAAAGGCCCTCAAGAATTTTTGGTGTTTCATAACTTCCTTTAGAATATATACACATATAAATAATAATGACCCTTACATTTATGAGGCTTGGCGACATCCGAACGGGTTCCGTCAGGTAATTAAATGCATCACGGGGAAATGCCACATTCTTAGGTCCATCTTTTTTACGTCGATTGAGCTTTTCAGAGATGTTCAAATGTTATCAATATTTTGATAGAAAGTGAAAAGAAAATAATCCGCTTTTTGAATAATGAAGATATAAATTATGCAACTTTGTATAGGGACCATAATTTCTGTTTTGAACATTTTTTCTTCGTGGAAATTTCTGAGTAAAAGGATTTTGTAAAAATTGCTTGGAATTCCGCACAAAATACCTATTTGCACATCATTGTTAATGCGAATACAGTATATATAAGATACGAGTTTGAATTAATATACGGTGAAACCTGTATTTAATAGTCAACGCCAAGCAGCTATGAGATGCACATTAAATTGAAGACTACTTACGCAGGTGGCCTTCATACTCCAGGTTGCAATACTATTTTAGACATTTCCAAGAGTGATCACTATAGACAGGTGGCCGCTATATAGAGTTGACCTTTATAACAGGTTGACTCTATGTGTAAATTTTCTTGATAGTGGCACACTCCACTTGAGACCTGCCAACGTATTGAAGGGAGTTACATATACATGATATTGGGATATTTGCCGTTATCGTAATAATTATATAAGCACACGTGTAATTGAATTAGTGAACTCATATTCATCGGCATGTATCATTCAGTTATATGATTTTAAATCGATTTGATGACATAGTTTTTGAATCTGCATAAATAAGATGTAGAATTGACACAAAGATGAGGAAAAGCCTTTTCAATGATCGTCTGATGATCGGGGATCTTGGAAACCGTCTGATGATCGCAAAATAAAGGCGTACAACTCCGAGTAAGGCTTTTCATCTTTGTGTCAATTCTATATTATGCTCTGTCTTAAACAAACATTAAGCACCCTTACATACATGTGTATATTATTGACGCATATTTGAAAATTGATTACAATTTCGTGGGTTTTTACAACATTTTAGTGCTCATTGAAAAACAATACCCCGAATATTTTGAAAATTATGAAATAGATACCACAAAAAAAAATTTCAAAGACTGCATGAAAGGTACCCAAAATAATTGGCACGTCCCCGTATACCAACCATTTGAAGTTACCCCCCCCCCTGTGGTTGATAATTTCGAGGAATATCAGAAGTACGTCTTGAACAATAGATGTTGTCAACAGTTTCAGAAATATGTGTAGTTTATGATGAGTTCTGGGTTTGGACACGCCCGCAATGAAATCCTCATATTTCACCATTCAGGCCTTCGGGGCATTATCACGGTATTATTTGGCAAGTCATGTATAAACGTTTTTATGGATAATTTTAATAGTTATAACAATTGACCGTATTTTGTGGCTTAAATAGTAGCAATGAAAGTAATATGTCGCCTATAGTATCATATTTAAAAGGCTAGCTAAAGTGGAGACCTTTGTAGGCTGTTAGTCTGGATAATATCTCCCACAGCTTGTATATACAGATCAGGGGAGAAAAAGGTCAGACATTCTGATTAGACTTAAAACATTTCCCTCCGTATATGCGCTTGTAATAATAATTCCCTTCAAATAATGTGTATTTCGTTATACTGCACTACACAAGCATTTAAATCTTGTAAGATCCATTAGAGAAGAAAAGTTCATCTGATTACAAAAACGCACTTATAGATTATGCACGCTCCCTAACCCAAGGAGCTATCGGTCTTGCTATATATAGGTATAGCTGATATTACGAATCGTTGGTTTGTGTGTTGCTGGTAAGACTTAACTCCTGTGTGGTTTTAACTAATCTTTTATATTCCTCACCACAGAAACAAAATATAGATATATCTTTAAGACCCGACTGATGATAGCGCGTTTATCTATAAATGTCATCAACATTACATTATTTCATATAGTATAGTTACGATAATATGTAAGTTTTCGAGAGAATTCCATTCAATTCTTTTGTAAATATTAAAATCAAATGAAAAACAAGTTATTTGTATTTTTTTTAATAACATTTTATTTACTCACTCAGTCAACAGTAAAGAATTTAAAGCTCCCTTCATGTATATACATTATAAATAAAACATTTAAAAGACACCTTAAAGTATACTTATTTGTTTACAAATGCAAACATGTATAAATGTTTAAAGAGGTTGACTCAAATATTATGAATTTAGTCCTTCACTATGTTTAGTTTCGCGTAGGAAGAACGCCCTCCAGACAGTTTCTTTATAAAACAGCCTGAATCTACAGTCTGAAGAGCGTTCTTGCGCGATACTCAGAATGACGGACTAATCCAGACAGTCTTTCAAACAGCCATTCTATATTGCCCTGCATTTGGCATTGGGCACATTAATGGAGGTTTTGGTTCATACATTTAGAATTATATCAGAGCTCCAATGTAAAGAATCCCTTCAGACGGTTTATACATAACGTTTTGTATAGGAAATCATACGGTTTCGAGTTCAATAATTCGTAAATAATTTGCATCAAGTGGGTTTTTCAAAAAGTTTCAAAATTGCACAAGCCCATAGGGTATTAAAGGGGCAAAATTGACCGGCGACCGCTGCGAGCACAAGTTGAATTTATGCTTAGCGTAATTCAACCGTCTCGCTTTGAAACAATTGTTATACGCAGGCCTAACTTGTAATAAAATTCATGTCAACAATGAACATGGTGTTATAACAATAAGCGTGCACGTGATCCTAAGTGCGTAGCGCCTGCCGGTCATTTTTGCTCCTTTAATTCGATTGTTCTATCGGCCAATCATATTCAAATTTCATTTTTTTGCATTGCAATGCAATTTGGATTTGACTTCAAATTTTTGTCATGTAAAATTGATGCAAATTTGTAGGGACCATAATTTATGCTTTGAAATTTTTATCTTCGTGGAACTTTCTGAGTACGTGGTTTTGTAAAAATTGCTTGGAATTCCGCATAGGATACCTATTTAACATCATTGTTAAATGCGAATACAGTATATATAAGATACGAGTTTGCTAATTTGAATTGATTAATAATGATAATAATACAAACAACAATTGTGATCTTGTTGCTTAATTGGTTCTTTTAATAAGTCTTTGATTAAATCTCTCTGATGAAGATACTGGAGGGTATCGAAATAATTTGAAAGAAAAGAAAAAGTAATAATAATAACAAAATTGCTATGATAATTGGTGTTGTATGTGTCTCAAACAATGGGTATATCAAATAAAGGAAACTTACCCACATACAAACAACAATGTAGTGTTCCATACATAACCGCATACATACTTAGATGAATAAATGAAATAAAGATTCCTATGTCTCTGATTTTCGATCTTCAATTTAGCAAGCAGTATAGTAGGCTTTGATATCAAATTAACTTAAACTATATAACCCAATAGGCTTATTTACACTAAGAAAGGCTGGTAGGCGAGCCACTTTTGGAAAATACCAGTCCCCAAAAAGTAAGTAAAGAAATATTACACCCACAAACTCCTAGAAAGATTTCTATATGACATCAATATTATGGTGTTTAGTCTGCTGTTTATAGACATTCGTTAAACTTAATCAAAAATCGCAGCAGCAACATTTTGCTTGTTCCAAATTTCCTACGTATATTTCAATGGGCTCGCATAAACATTAAGTTTCATAAATTTCATATAGTAGACCAATTGCGTTTGTTTAGACTAAGTTTCAATTGCGTTTTCTCATATCATCATCATTTGGAAACAAATCCCGGGGGTTTACTCCTATATCCCGTATGATGGCAACACGGGGATGTGTCACTTATTTTATCCATTTTCCAGCTGAGAAAAATGCTATTCGGGAGGTTTTGGGTAGGAAATTTAAATTTTAGAACTTTTTAGGATCTCCTATTTTGACTTTCTGATGAACTTTGAAATCTCAAGAAGTTTGAAGAAACATTGAAAAAGATAATTATAAATTTGAAGAAATATATATAATCCAGACCTAGGAATTTCCGGTGCAGCAAAGTTCAAGAAGGGTACAATACCCAGGAGGAACGAGAAGTTGGACCATAGCTACAAATCGAAAAATTCCCATTTGATTGTGAAGAAGTGACACATCAATTATACATTATAGAAGCAAGGGTTAGTGATTTATGATAACAGTAAAGATTATTGTTTAGAAGAAATATTTTAGGCCTACATGTAAACTTTTATAAATGTTATCTATCTGTTAACTAAATGTTAAATATTTGAGAATAAATAAGCTTTCAAAAAAAATCAAACCGAAAAAAAGAGAAAAAAAAAGATAGAAAACAAAGTAAAGATATGATTTAGATAAATTATATAAATTATACTACTAAAATATAAATTTGACTCAAATAATTAAGTTGTTAATTTACTTGGGCAATTTCAGTGACATTTTGTCATTTTGCCAGCATATCTACTCTAGAAATGCCCACCGCGTGCCAAACGATTAATTTTATAGCCAAGGGGAATAGCTACTTTGAAGTATGTAATCCTTGTCTACGATAGGCAGGATTTCCGCGATTAAAACTAATGGGAAACAAATAGGTAGGTTTAACTCTTGGATTAATATATATTATATATTTTTATTTATATGCCTATATATATTTGGAATTAATGTGCAAAACATAGCTGTAACGGATGCATTAGAGGACGTGCGTTTGCGCCTTTCCTCTTTCCCGCCCAGCCGTTGGAAGGGTTTCCGGGCAAAAGCATGCAGTACTGCAGTCACATACAGTCAGAGACCCCGTAACACGTGCCATTGTGCCTACTTAGTCATCTTCACAAACTGCATAATTGTGAATTGCACACCTGCACACCCTTCCTGCAATTTGTAAATATGCATCATTTCCAAAAACAGTTCTAATAAATAATGAGATTTCATGAAGATTTAACTTCCTCCAGGGTCCATGAGTTGATTTGTAAACTTTTTTCTGCAATTTTCACGATAAAGATGGATTGAAATTGATTGACATTGATTGATAAACCACATGACATATTTAACTTCATTCTTCAAGAAATCAAATCTAATTACGATTAGTTTTGTATCTGCTGTTAATCAATTTCTAATAGTGAAACAATTAGACCTCTTGTCATCAATTTCTACCTTTCAAACTACTCAATGAACTACTCAATGCCTTGGATCTATTGGACTACATGATGTCTTGACAGTAAATACATTCCAGAAAAAAAAATTAAGAAGATTTAATTAAATGGGCCAACACATATATCCTTTATCAATGAAGTATTTCAATAAATTCAATAAACCCCATACACTTTTTCTTCTTTATAACATCAGCAAATCATCATAAAGCCGCCTGGACAAGTTGGAAAAGACAATGGCAAGGGCAATAAAATGTCTCAGGACAAATAGACCGAGCGCCACAGAACTAAAACGGCAGGTTTCTCCGGGCAACTTGAAATTAACATAAAATGTTCATAAAAATACCACAAATACTCTCCCGTTTCTTGTTTTAGTCGAAATTTATCGTGGAGTGGAGCTCACCAGAGATGAATTTATAAATCTGTAGCGCTCGGTCTAAAAACAGAGCACATTCGTCCAAGACTACCTAGAAATGATAACAGTTGACAACGGCTCAATGGTGCAAAATAGTGAATCTGCTCCCTTACTTCATCATTATCATCATCACATCATTTATTCAGAAAACCTCTAAGTTTACATCAAACTTTTTTCAAAGGACTGATTAGGCTATACATTACAACATACATATCTATAAGCAGGAAATAAAACATTAACAAAGATAAGGAGTAAATTTTAGTATTTACAAAATAAAAAATAGAGAGTTAAATAAAGTTTTATCATTTCATCATATGGTTCTTGAGGAGACATTTAAAACCGGTACTTTTTGAGACTTCCATTATTGCAGACGGCAGATCATTCCATTTGTGAGCACCAGCGTGTTGATATGAATGGCGATGGCTCGACTTTATGTAGAAGTCATTATGGGAATGGGATCAAGTGCTGGTGGTATTTGGACGTTTGAAAAAATTGGAGAGCAGAGGAGGAGAAAGGTTAAATTTAGTTGGTGCGATCTTATTCTGTCTCTGATTGAGAGCCAACCAAGTCGACTACTCATCTCAGAGACAGGAGTGCGATAGTCACAACGAAGAACTGCTCTCATCCTTCTGTTTTGTAATCTCTGGAGACGACCAAGATGTTGCTGTTTGCAATTCCCCCATACGACAGCACAGTAATGAAAATGAACTATAAACTAAGGAGGATGTGTGTTATATTATAAACTTGGATGGAAAGTACGCAAATCCACAATAATGAGCTAGACTACACTACATAGAAAAAACACAAATTCTAGGCAAGAATATATTTTTCTTAAAACAAGAAACTTTTTCTTGAAACATCAACATGTTTCTCAATGCAAGAACTATATTCTTATATCAAAAAGAGATTCTTGAATCAAAAATGCAATTCTCGAAATAATAGAGATTCCTATTTTGTTAGGAAAGAGGAAATTATTGCAACAAGAGACACTGTCATGATGTTTCTTAAATCACGAATATCGAAAAACATAAATCAAGATTCTTCATTCAATGAAAGATTAGTATAGTCTATATACATAGTATACAGTTAAACCTGTTATAGCGGTCACCTTTATGCAGCGGCCTACTGTCTATAGTGGTCACTCTTGCAATGTCCAAAATAGAATTTTCTATTGAATCAAACCTGTATATAGTGACCACCTGCATATAGTGGTCAATTGATCTACCTCTCGTAGCTGGCTGTTATATACAGGTTTCACTGTGGTAGAATATTAGTGAGTATTTGGAATAAAGTTTTGTGTAGATTTAAAGGTCCTGAATAAACAATCATGATGATGATGAATAGTATAACTAATAGAAACAATTTAAGAGAAAGTATAATTGGCATATTCATCGATGTGATCATGTGACATTACACTTTTTCCAAATGAATTTCAAAAATTTCCACTTCAATTTTAGACAGATAGGCTACAATTTTACTTTAACAGCCGATTTCATGTGTATCTGTCATAATCATGAAGTTATTGATAAATATATGCTCGAATGCAGATGGAAGGAGTATAGTAAAATTAGCGGATGTTGGAGAATAGCGGCGATTGACGGAGATTGGCGAGGCAATATAGAAGTTTTGTTGCATATATCAGACATTTTATAATAACGCCTCACCAATAATCTCTGTCTCTGAGATTCAAATTTCGGAAATCCACCGGTTAAAATGTTGTGATAAATTGACATACGAAAGGGGAGATATGAGGGCATCAGCAAGTAATCACTTTTTCGAAGGAGGTACAAATGCACTGCTGGTAGGAGTAAATTGTAAGGACTTTATCGAGAAACTGTAACAACATCGGTGCAAGGGCAGGCAAGTACAAGAACATCCTTACATCCTTTCGAACATTACGCAGTACATGGTATCTGTCTTGCATTGACAGCAAAACCTGTATATAACGGACAACTACGAGGTAGATAAATTGACCACTATAGACAGGTGGACTTTATATACAGGTTTTATTCAATAGAAAATATTACTTTAGACATTGCAAAAGTGACCACTATAGACAGGTGGTCGCTGTATAGACGTGACCGTTATAACAGGTTTGACCACTATCCCTCAGAGTATTGCTTTGCCACTATCATATATTTTAAATATGTTTCCCACTTAGAAACTATGTACGAAATAAAAAGTAAACAGTCAAATTTAATAATTTAATGACCTATAAACGATAGACAACGCAGAGATATTTTTCTGCAATTGTATGTTTTCCAATACATATAATACAATCACCGTTAATATGTACTGAATATTCATAATCGCAACGTAATCCAACAGCTTTAAACTTAAATAATTCATCACTGTTAGAACTATGATATGCAGTAACATGAAAAATTTGACTAGATTTATCTTCAGTTAATGTCACAATTAATTTGAGATCAGTTTCAAAATCAAGACTATGTAATACCTTGTTGCGTTCGTGTAATTGTTCATCTGTTAAACGTTTAACTACCATACGACCAAATCTTGTCACAGTTTCTTCGTTTCTACGATTGTTGTCCTCCTCCTCATTAGATATCACGATGGTATACACTGGATGAAGTTTCAAACCATCTCCTTTATCTTTAATACCAAAACAGCTACAATGAAATAAAATATATTATAACGATACAAAAGAGAGGATTAAGATCCTGATCAAGATAACTGGATCTAATCCAAATCTGATTTAGAACTTTTGATACAAACAAAATGTGGTCTCAATCAGATTCAGATCCTCTTTACGTAATCTGGATTCAAGATAGGATCTACTTTCAATCATATATTTAGAGATAGTTCAAATTTGAATTGATTCAGGCTCCAGTGTTTACAATAAGAGAGTAGGCCAATTTAGCCTAGTTCCACAAGTCCCACTTCTTTAAATCTGGGCTTTGTAAAATTCCAGCGAACAAAGTGAGGCGTTAGCTAAGCAGAATACAATAGATCATTTGAGACACGCTTGTGTAATTTACATGTGAAACGATGTGCAATTAATTTTTAACGTCTTTCAATTCTAAATAGATGTCACAAAATTTGTTGTAGGCCTAACGCATGGAATTAGACCAATCACCAGATTAGGTCTTACATGCTAAACTGTGTTTGGTCACTCTTATTATTTGTAATGAGAGCATAACTTCATTCATTAAAAATTCACTAAAAAATTTGCATTTCCCCAAATGTTGATAAAGTGGAGTACAGGGCCATGTGGAGCAGGTCTAGAGAGATTTACAGTAGCAAATCGTATATCGAATGAAAAATACAATTAACTTTTAGCTGTGTAGGGGTAAGGCCAAGTCATAGGCTATGCAGTGAAACCTGTATATAACAGCCAGCTACGAGAGGTAGATAATTAACCATATACAGGTGGCCTTTATATACAGAGTTGATTCAATAGAAAATACTATCTTAAACATTGCAAGAGTGACCACTATAGACAGGTGGCCGCTGTATAGAGGTGATCGTTACAAGAGGTTTGACTGTACATACCATATTTTACTTGATTCAACGTGAAATACTTGAGTGTCTTCAAAAAAGAACACCATTGAGGATCCAGTGGCTGAGTCCCAAGGGTCATCTGTAAGTAATCCAGTAAGTGTTTGTTTTGAAAGATCACAAACCCTTGTTTGTAAAAGCTGTCGTCCATTTTTACACATGTAATGCCAAGGATGTCCGCCAAATGAAAGTGGCATTGAGCAATTTTTAAACGCTGAAATAGGATGCGGTAATTCTTTGATAATTATTGTTTTTTCAATACTATGACTTAGGGACATCCCCCTTTTGCAAATGAAGGTTTCATTTAGATTTATAATCATATCTAAATCATAGCAAACAATTGACCTATTTCGCAATGTAACTATTAATAATCCATCATAAATCTCAGCGTTTTCAATTTGTCCAAATATTTCTTTTGATAACGAGAAGAAATGTTTGAGTGTTAAATTTGAATTATTTATGTGAAATATTGCAAAATTTACAAGTGGTTTAGAGTTAGGATTTTCTCCTATACGTGATATTGGACCATTGAAATATGTTGAACGTAAAATAATACGATTATAATCATTTGTCCATTGTAAATGCTTGAATCTATTAGATTGACCAAGATTAATCTCATCAGATTTTATCCATCTATCATGGTTTGAATGATATCGAATTAAATAACCATTCGATAATAATAGTATGACAAATGGTATAGAATGGTTTCCATTATCAGTAAACGTTCCTTGTGATTCATAAACAAGCATGTCTTCAACGCGAGCAGTAGTTGAATGGGAATGTTCAAAATCAAGAAAATGAACTTGACTATCACACCAACAAAACGGAGACCATTTCTTATATCTATTAACAAATAAATATGGCTCACTTAATAAGATTTTGGTATTAGATTCATATGTGGTGCAGATTTTGAACGTTCGTAAATTGCTCCTTAATATCATTTTCCATAAATTTCGTTTGGCAAAATCACATCTGCCATATAACGATCTTTCATACAATAGATTAATAATTCCTCGTTGATCATTATTAGCGTTGAAACAATGTCTTCTCTTCATTATGAAGAGAGAGTATTAGTTAATCAATACTTCAAGAATTCAATTATATTAAAAATATAAAGTTGTAGCAAAACATAGACAAGGTTAAGGTAACAATTTATAACAAACCTCACATCAATCGATTTGAAAATAATTTTCTGCGCTTATTAATAAACCTCTCTATCAGTATTTTATGGAACCCCCTTTGAAGGGGTACAGCAAATTAGGGACTATCAATAACCCATATCGATTGACCCTCTCGACGGGGCTAAAAGTGATTGCACTTATTCTGAAATATTTCTGAAGCAGTTCCATTGCTTGACCTTAGTATAAAAATATAAATATTGTAATAGAATTACGTCCCTATGGCCAAGGATGTATGTTCTAAGGCTGAATTTCACAGCACTTTGATTTGAAGACACTAAATTAACTCTGGAACAGCACATTACCCTTAATGGAGAGTAAAGTGTAATTAGCAGAGCAAAATGACAAAATCATTGGGCAGCATGTGTTTTACACTTCGTCCAAATAAATCTAACAATATCATCATCATCATCATCATTTATTTAGCACCCGATAAGCTTTGAGCTTTTTCTTACTGGAATGTATAATTATAATTCTATAATCCTTATCCTGTAATATTATAATTCTTCTATAATGTTTAGAGATACCCTATCATAATTGATTATGGCTATGCAAGTTACAGAAAATTAATGCGTAGTCTTTGACTCCATTATTATTATTCACACTCTGTCAAATGACATCGAGCACTATCTCAACTGCTGTTAGATACCATATTATTATTATTATTATATTATGTTATCGTTGTTAAATTCTTCTTATTGTTGACCGGCAATGGAATGGTTGAGTTTATAGAAGACAGCTCATTAATATAATTGGGTCATTTGACGTTCATGAACTGTCTTCACGGGGGAAATGTCTTCTCAGCAACTCACCTCGATAACAACAAACCCTTTCACCAAACTATTAGATTAGGCTGGATATAAATTAATTGATATTATCACATTTCTGGAAAACTTATACAAGTACAGTGAAGCCTGAATATAACAGACAGCTATAAGAGGTAAACAAATTGACTACTGTAGACTGGTGACCTTTGTATACAGGGTTAATTCAATAGAAAATACTAATTTAGACATACTAAGGGTGACCACTATAGACAGGTGGCTGCTTTATAGAAGTGACTGCTGTAGCAGGTTTAACTGTACATTGAAGAAAGGACAGAAGTAAATAAAAAAATCACTTAAAAAACTATATTTAGGAAATAGAACAAGAAAATGCACCCTGATCAGTATATTATGTATATTATTGAACTGTTATTCTATTATATATTGTACACTAGTTAATAATTCAAATTTACAAATCCATATCCACTAGTAGCTGAAACACTATTGACTAAATATATACACTTTCTGATTTAATTTGAGAATATTATAATAAATTATTACATATTATTAATTTATTACGCTTTACTCGATAATAAACATTGTAAAAGTTAGTCAAACTATACAACATTGCATATTTTAAATTAATTATTTCATTGAAATAATAATATGTTAACTTTCCCATATATCACGTCTGTGTTTTTCTCTGGCAATTTTGTCAGCTACATAAGGAATAGATAAACAAAATTAAAGTTTACACACAAAATCATAAAGCAAAAGCATAAATGCCCCCTGATAGGTGTTGGACACCTTGCTGATGAAGTCCTGGTGCATCCCCTAATTGGAACATGCTATTTATATCACATATTAGTGTTGGCAATACTTTTAGATTTCACTGGTTTTGCAGTGGCAACATTTGAGCAAGGTATAAATTTCATGTTGAAATACAATTTTTGCAATAACTCAAATAGGGGAGCCCTATTTTTTATTTTTGAAAAATTAAGTTCTGAACGTCAAAATTATATTCTGAAAATTAAAAATAAAAATTAACAGAAGGAAAATTTTGTCTCTACTATTCCAAATCTCCTCAATAATAATTACAAAATTTATAGTGACATGAAAAATTTAAAATTAAACTAACCTTTTGCTTTTCTAATTTTCTCCCTATCGGCAGCTCTTCTTTCTTTCGACACGCTAGCGCCGAGACCAAGAGCATTTGCAACCAGATTTCTAGCGACATGTGCTGTTGTTTCAGGCCGAGGTTTATATGAACGACGAGATCCTGTTGACATCAAGATGCAATTTGATGAGTGAAATTAATAGATATAGAAGCGTAGTAGCGTATGCGATACAAACAGTTTGAGTTTGTAGCCTAAATGTTAATCGATATCCTGTGCGGCTTGCTGCACAATTGCCGCAACATCGAGTATTCAGAAGTACACATTGTTAATTTGACTATTTAAGGCTGAATACACAATTTCACAGCAAGATCATAATGAAAAAAATCCACTCATCTGATCCGATTTGAATATATAGCCTACACGAAATGTTGAATCTGAAAACTGTAATTTCTCAATATATATATACAGTGTAACCCGCTTAAGTGCAAGTCAAAATGGCCAACGGGTTTTAATTGCACGTATCCGAATATGCAGTTATCCGAAATTGTTTACCAAGGACTTGACCAGAAAATTGTTTAACGCGTGTCAAAGCCAGGTTGCAGGTAAGCGGGAATTTCACTTATCCGAATTGCACATAAGCGGGTTACACTGTATCTCAATGCATAGTAAATAATCAAACAGCAGAAAAATTAAGGCAGAAAATTTGTTTTTATTCGATCAATTAACAAAGAAAGTGTATATGTCAACTAGATTATTAATATTTTCAAGGAAATCAGAAATCCGATCCGAATTTGATTACAAGAGAATCAATACGATCCCACAATAAAAAGAATCCAACTCAAGCCTGATAGAATCAGATTCACAGACCTCTAGTCGTATGCGTCTGGAAAATTATCATGCAATTCAGAAGGCTACAAAGAAAATAATGTATCATAACATACCTCTGAATAATTTTGCTTTTGCTTTGGCTGCAGGTGATGCATCGGCGGCATAACGTAATCTTGCATATGCACACTTGGTAGACATTGCAGATGCAGCTGAAATAAAATATAGAATTTAAAAGTGAATGTGAACACAATCTGTTTTTCAACAATAGGGAATGATTGGTTAGCCAATAGCCATAGAGAACAATAGAATAACACAATAAGAGTTCATACAACTTGTTGATAAAGTTTGAATGGTTCATTCCATGTGGCAGTTGATGAAAAGTTCACATGTGGTTAAACCGTTTCAGCAACATTAACATCATTGCCGACAATAGAAATTCCAGCAATTGAATATTTTGAAAACATGCCAGTGAAAACTTTGATTCACTCTGTCCATACAATGTTTCTGCTCTGAAATGTCTCTTGAAAACCTAGCAGCCCCTAAAACTTGATAAGGCCAATTTTCAACTGTTCTACTTAACCTCCTGTCTCGGCGGCCCTGCCACTGCGAAAAAAGTTCATGAAGTGTTTTAACTAGGCAATTTAACATTCACGAACCAGTTCATGAAGTGTTCATGAGCTGTTTGTGATTGTTCATGAACTGTTCATAAACCAACAAATAATTTTCATGAACTGTTCATGAACTCACTGTTTTTCTCTGGGGTGATAAGTCTATTCACAAGCTTGTGAACTGGCTGTGAATCATATTTCATACATTACTACCAACCTGCCATCATGCTTTCAAATATTACCAACGCAGATGTATCATCGACCCATTGTATTTCATAATCTTTTAACCTATGATGATAATAATTAAAATATTGAAAATAAATTAAAAATTAAACTTGATTTTGTATGGTTCATGGGTAATCGTGCACCAATTTGCAAAGTGCAGTCGAGGTCTTTGACTGAGCAAACAATGTTAAAGGCAGCAGGACATGTTAGCAAAGTCCATCAAAAGCTCATGCACTAATTCAGTTGTTTTGTAGGGGTGAAGCGTGTAAAGTATAATATAAATGTTTATGCATATATACTATAAGCTGGCTTACTATCTTACCCCATCGTTGTCAATGCCAAAGCCAAATGAGATGTTTTATAATTGGGTGAAAAACCATAAATTTCAAGGATATTTCCACATCCTAAAACTGCAAACAAAAATAGTTTCAAATTTAGAATCTTGTAAAAGCAGGGAAGCTGGATTCTAACTAGGGGTGATACGAGGAGGGGGGCTCCGACAGCAACTTGACTGAAATAAACAACAGGTTAACGTCTGGTTAATGGAAAATAACAATGACTCATTGACTGTCAAATTAACTTAATACATATTAAATAGCAAAAATTGTGTCGGCTTCACGTTGAAATATTTCCACAAATAGTTTATCTGCACTCATCTGTCCATAATTTATTCGAAATGCAAGAGGAATTATTTTCATTGAAAGCAGCTAGTTTAGGATTCACTTGATTCCAAAACAATTGAAATCCCTCAGCTACAGAGAAATTGAATTAGATTATTAGTTTATTTAGACTTTTGCTGAAACATTCGTTTAAACGGTTAACTGTCTGAGCCCTAGTTTAAGAATCCATGGAATATGTGCAGAATTATGATTTTGATGATTAGCTTTAGACTTTCTGTGAATAGTCTTGAGAAATAGGGCTATGAATGTAAACAAAAGTTTAAAAACCTCTGAGCACGTAGGGTGAGTGTTCTGTTGTGCTTTTTGGGTGTCTGTGTTATATTTGATTGATAAAATAGCCAATATGTATACGTTCAAATCTGTTATAACGGTCAACTCTATACAGCAACCACCTGTCTATAGTGGTCACTTTTGCAATTACTAAAATAGTATTTTCTATTGAATTGAACCTGTATATAAAGGCCACTTGTCTATAGTGGTCAATTCATTTTCCTCTAAATAACTGGCCGTTATAGACAGGTTTCACTGTAGTTTTTTCCCAAATTAAATTGTGATTGTTGATTATTTTCTATTGCTGAAAATGGTTCCCAAGCTATACAGAACCGATTATCTCCAACAAAATTCGTCTCATCCTTAAATTTGAAACTTTTAACTACCGATCCTGTGATCATTTCAAAAACTGGCCTATACAATTATAAATAATGTATGACTGTCTGTGTTGTAGCCTACTACAGTAGTGCCAAACCGATTTACTGGCACAGACAGGATAAAGGCAAGTATTAGATAGATTGCCGATAAGCATTGATCATGGGCTAACAAACTTTCAGGGAGATTGACCAACAAACATTTTTAATTTAAGCCCATTAAAGGTAATAAGGGATTCTACTGAGAAAACGTTTTTCAAATAAATGATTGATTCTGATATGTATAGGGGATACCGGGGTGACTTTGGACGAGGGTGACTTCGGACAGAGCGGTTTTAGTTTAAATAAAAATACAATCCCTCAGTATGTTAAATACAAAGGTAAAACATACGTATTGCCAAAATTTTAGATAATTTCATCAAGTAATAAAAAAGTTATTATGGTTTGAAACTTTGTCCCGCTTTTGTGTATTATTTGTTCTCGAAGAAAAAGTTCGACGAAGAAAATCCACGCAACCAACATGTTGATATTTGGTACCATTTTGAAGCCAGTGACGTTGAGCGCCTCATACTGAAGTTTCATGCACGTGCGCTTTGAAAATTCAACTGCAGAAATGATATTCTTCAATGTTTATAAACGGGGTGACTACGGTCAGAGCGTCAAAATATAGCAAAGCGATGAAGAAGTAAAATATCAAGCTGTGAAACAATGGTAAATCCGAAATTAAGTGGGTGTCAAGTTTCTCATTCCATTCAAGTTTGACACGCTCCAGCTGTGATGTTGTGTAAACATTTCAGAGCACGCCTGATCCGTCGGGCTTAGAATATATGGAAATAATATGGTCTAGTTAAATAGAATATCAAATTGTGGATGAAAAATCAAGTATGAAGTGCATTTAATTACAGATATGTCTCAATTTATATATGTCGAAGAGTTTGGTTTACTCTTGTTGATTTACGAGCATGTTTTGTTTTCGTTTGGGGCCGCTGAGTTATCACTTGAATCTACGGCTTTCGATGACTATTTCGACGCACTAAAGAAATTATAAATATTAGCATGGTTCGTAATTTATGAATAATTTCATTGATTTCTCTGAGTAGATGAATGATGAAGCTTTCGATTGATGTCCATAAACATTTGTTTCGTGCATTGTTGAGAGTTTAAATTCATTGTCCAGAGTCACCCCAGTCTGGCCGAAGTCACCCCGCTTAACTAGGGGTAAAAGAATGATCAAATACTCGGCACTCGAATATATTTAACTTTCCAACAATTTACTCTTTTAAACATGGCACATTAGCTATTAAATGATATACGATTTATTTGTTTCGAGCGAAAAATAAAATAATTAGAAGTAAGAAACCGAAAAGCGTCCGATGTGTACCCGGTCTCCCCTATCAACTGAAAATATTGATTGGTGAAAGTTCTAAGCTGATCTTATAAGAAATGATGTGGATATCAATGGTTTAAAGTGTCGATATGTTTTTTCTTTTCTTTTGGATTTATAGAGTTTAATGGCCGGATGCTGTTCCTGACCCCAACCAATAGTGCTTCTGCCAGGAGTTGAACCCAAGACCCTGCGGGCCAAGGTCCAAATCCCTAACCACTACACTATTAGGCCCGAATAAAGTGTCAATTCAAATTTGTCAAATTTATCCAATATTTTTAAATAGCTCCAGACAACTTTGAATATCATCATCATCATCATCATCATCATCATCATTTATTCAGAACCTTTAAGTTATACAAACTTTTTTTCAAAATGAACGCGTCGCAGAACAGACGCTTTGAAACATCGCAATCGATGCCATTTCTTACATCATCATCAAACTTTTAGCAATAAATTTTTCAGTCTATATAAATCAAAATCAAGTGCGGCCTTGGTGTAGTGGCTAGGGTGTTGGACCACGGCCCGCAGGGTCTCGGGTTCAATCCCTGTCCGAAGCACTATAGGTTGGCGTCAGGAAGGGCATCCGGCTATTAAACGCACACAAGCTTCAAAATACTAACAAATTAACCAACCACCCCGGTGAAAAAAAGCTGTAAGCTTACCCTGTTCGTGGAAAAATGATAAATACAAAAAAAAAAAAAAAAAAAAATCAGTTATTTCAAAAGAAATTTTTCAGTAGGAAACGCTATCAAATATCCCTTACCATCCGAATCAATATCATTGAGATCATCAGATTCTTTTCCGATATAAGATAAATCAGTTTTATGAACAACTGGGTGCTTGATACCAGTAAGCTTCTTTAACTGAAATATACAAAACAGACATAATGACAATAAATTCAGAAATATATTATAGAAAATTAAATTTGCTTTATTATTTAAAATAATCATTTTTGAATTTCACACCTTGATATATATCATCATGCTTTAGAGTAAATCAAATTTCAGAAATGTCGGTAATATCCCCTGGAAAAAAAGTTCATGAGTTCACCAACATGAAATTGCCCAAAAGTTCATGAACTGTTCATGAACTTCCACAAAATCTCACATTCATGAACCAGTTCACGAACCGGTTCATGAAGTGTCCATGGACTCTTTGTGACTGTTCATGAATCCAGAAAAAATGGCCATGAACTCATGGATTTTTTTCACAGGAAATTTCTTCATTTTTCATAGGGGCAGAAGGTTTTTAACCTGAAAATGAGGGTTCTTTAAGACTGATCCATTTGTGACACCTTAGATATGCGTCTAAAAAATCAAGGCGCATCTACACTGACATATTCGCAAATAGAAAAATAAAACTATTTGTAAAAATAAATAAATAAACTAAACTATTTAATTTTTTGTCTCTAACTAATATATAAAATAATATTCAATGTTGAAAGTTTGAATATTAATGTCACAAAAATAAGCAAAAAAAAAGTTTGAAAGATGAATTGCATTCTCAATTTTATTGTTTAAGTCTATTGGATGAGAACTTATCCAAAAAATTTGTGTATCAAAGTGATGCATTTGAATGCATGGCTTCCACTGTGATTTTGACAGACCATAGAAGTGTGTGGCTTTCTATAAAACTAATATTAGGTGATAAATGGGAAGGTGTTGACATATTTAGTTTTTCTGGAAATTTGGATCATTGCTATGCTCATATTTTCTAGGGATGAGACGATTACCAAATTTACCGATGTTCGAAGCCGATTAGTTCTCAGCAGATTAGTCATAGTAATCGGCCGATTAATCGAATGTTTCGATTATTTCCCACTCAAACAAACCATTACAAAATATTGGCCGTCTGACAACACGCGGACCGTAGATATTTTCCATCACACAAGTCAAAATTGAAATGAAACATTAAATGTGTTACGCTCACATCGTAAATGATTTGTTTTGAATGAGAATTTAAATGGAAATTAGTAGCCTACTGGTAGTAGTAAATCAGTAGCCGTTAAGCGTAAGTTTTCAACAAAATTAAATGTTTTTGATAAACCATTAACACAACAAAGAGATTTTCTTCCCATAACTGATTGGAAAATCCTTCCAAGTCTGATGAGTATTCCAATCAAAACAATCATGATATAATCCTCACAAAAACGTTTGCTATAATATGAAACAACTTCATTTTATGTGAAAATTGTTTTCTCAAAATTTTAACTCGACCGCCACTTTTTTGTCGTAAATAAAATTATTCATTCAACCGTGCTCACGTGTGTTATTCATCAACGCTAATGTGTTGACCTTTTTCACGTTATAACAATAGAAGGTGTCAAATGGCATGACGAATTATTCAAATGTTTTGAATTACAAAGCGATGTAAACAAACAGTAGCGACTTTCGCAACTTTTGTTTCAAATTTCATTGTCAAATAATAATTGGTTCAACGATTAAAAATCAATTTATTTGCCGATGACGATTATTTTTCGATTACTAAAAATAGCGCCGATGATCGGCAAAATCGATTATTTTCAGAGCAATCGTCTCATCTCTAATATTTTCCAACAAAAATGTACAAAAAACAACTGTCCATATTAGTTTTTATTACAAACAGTTTCCAACTATTATTCGATAAATCATAGTCAGTTTAAATTATCATCTCTTGTGAACACCTCCACTGAACAGAAAACCACACGCATGAATGATCTGTTAAAATCCCAATGGAAGACATACAGTACATTCAAATGCATCCCTTTGAAACAAAAATTTTCAGTACAGGTTCTCATCCAATAGACTTTTAAATACCACAGTAATATTTTTGAGATTGTTTCCTTCATAGAAATAAAAAATTATTCAAAAATACCTTCTTGATGATTATATATTTATTTTTTTTCGAAATTTTTGAGCATTTTCCCACTGACTTTGTGTATTAATTTAGAGGGGCATCGAGCGCCCATTTCCCAACACTTTTTTGAATTCAAATTTTTCAGTTATGGTTTTCTTACCCATAAGAACAATAGGCCTAAAATCAAGAATGTAATTCAACTTTCAAATTTTCATTTTGTTTTGGACCAGTCTAATAAACATACGGTATTCAGGCCTACCTCTCCCACACAATATTAACAATCTCCCACAGGAAGTTATTCATTCAATATATTTACTTCACTCAAGCGCAATTTGTAGGCTAATTGCCTGAGTACGGAATTATTTTTTAATTGTGGTAGCTTGTCACTGCTTAATGAAGACACGCATACATGTATCAATACAGGTATGTAGGCACACAACACAAGATATTTACCTCTTTTCTTAAAGATTTATCCAAACAATCCCCATCCTCATTCCAATTATGATCCCAGTCATCAAATCCAGTTTCTTCTTCTGAATCATATTCTTCTGGTTGTCGCCAACTGATAGGTTTACGATATTGCTCTTTTGGCTGATAGATTTTATTCAATTCATATGTCTCGTTTAAATCACTTCTAAGTTTTGAAACAAATTTTGCAGTTATTTCAGATTGATAATCTTGTTCATTCTTAACAATCATTTCATCCTGTGCTTCAATTTTCTCATTGTCATGTAAATTATTTGTAGTAGCAATATCTTTATCCTGTTCTTGTGTGTCGTTAAGTTTACTTGTGTTATCCATCAGTTTGTTAATGATATTCCCATTATTTGTGGGGTTTATTGTATCGGTATCACTGCCTGAACTTTCACAGCAGATTGATTTCTCGATTCCATTAGTTGCGAGTGTTGACATACCATTACATACCAAGTCTAAAACAGTACCTAGTACATTATGACATTCCTCTTCGATATCTTTACTAACACGGTTATCTTTCAAAGATAAATCTATAACATTGTCGGTTAAGTTATCTTTTCTTGAAGATGTTTTTTTCGTATCACGTGTTTTTTTTTTACTTCTTGCTGATTTCTGTATGTGCTTTCCATGATTTGATTTACGTTCAGCATGACTGCTTTGTTCTTTTCGCTTTGGAGTGTAAAGTACCCGATCTGGCCGTTTTCTTAAAGAAAAATATTACAATATAATATTGTAGGTCTACATACTAGAAGCTTTCATAGATCATTCGGATTTTTGGTAATGAGAGGATGACGTTGTTTCCTAAAAATAGGCTTACTTGTGGGCATATGGAACAAGTCTACTTATCATGAATGGAGCAGCGGTCTTTAAAATTTCTTAATAAAAAGTTGAATGGAGAGAAAAGTTATTTTGGCCTACTAATTTTAGATTTAGTCTAGACGCATAAATGCATATTAAAATTCTAGATATAATTGTTTTGTGATCATTCTAACAAAAGTGACTGTTAAAAGTTCCAGGTTAGCTATAATCAGTGGTATCCTCGCCAACAACAGAGACAGAGGGTGTGCCTCTGTGAGATGGTGGTTTACATGCCCATGTGTAAGCTACATAAGGCTTCTTAAGGCTCTTTAACTAGTCAAAGTAGGCCTAAGCCAGTCAGACCTATATTGCCTAGTTCACCAAATGATATTGTGGAAATTATAGGTAAGCCACACAATAAATCTTAAGGCTTTCAAGCTAGTCAAAGTAGGCCTAAGCCAGTCAGACCTACATTGCCTAGTTCACCAAATGACTTTGTGGTAAAATTATAGGTAAGCTACACAATAAATTTTAAGGCTTTCAATCTAGTTAAAGTAGGCCTAAGCCAGTCAGACCTATATTGCCCAGTTCACCAAATGAATTAATGGTAAATTAAAGTCTCAAAAGAGTTCAGACATGGGTAAATTAAATTAATGTTGCAGTTACAAGGCATATCTACATTCTTACTGTTTTTTATCATCTTTGTAACTTCCTGGCCAAGCACTTGGACTGTCAGAAGCATCAATCATAGCTGCATGAGAGCGTTTTCTGTTGATAAACATCAGACAAATATGTAGCACGTGTAAGAGAAAAAGACAACGTGAATCAGTAGTCTGAAAAATATCCCAACTGAGGTGAAGTGGCATGTGCAACTTTCAAGAACCCAGTCTCTCCCTTTCTAATAATTTGTTGTCTAAAATACTTGCGCATGTTGTTTTTATATTCACAACGAAATAGTATGAAAACGTTATGTGTTGGAGGCTGAAAATCCTGAAAACAAAACAAACCTCAATCAGGAACAAAATGCAAATTAGCCTGCACGTAGATTCAAAATTCTTTGTTTTGATGACTACATTTGTTTTGGTGCCAAGAAAAACATGCAAGTTAGAAAGAACAACAAATTTCATCATCAAGTTTTAACCCGGACATTACAGGTTTTTAGCTAAAATGTGTCGTATAACATAAATAAACCATTCTACACTAGGTATATTAGAAATGTACCTACTTGAATGATTGAATCGAAATTTCTTCAAATACTACTTAGATAGGAGACAGACCTATATAATTTTTTCAGTTCATTAACAATTTTAACAAACACTAAACTTGAATTGAGCTCAATGGCCAAACAACTTGCAAGTTAACGATGACATCGTTTCAAAATCAGAGAAACAAATACAGGCATTACTATCATTGACAAGTAATAGTTATAAACCGGCAAAACCATGAGAAATCGATCGAATGAATCGAGGAATTAGAATCTATTGTCTTGTGAAAAAGTGAAAGTTTCAACTCAAAAAAATCAGCGAACAAAACACTACTTAAGAAATCCATACCTGGAATCCTTTCCGAGATAAACAACTGTTCTTCTACCTTCTCCTTCTCCAATTGACAGGGTAGCCAACCTTTTATTAGAATTATCATCGACTAATTGATGAATTAATAATCTTCGCCAACTTGATACCGGCGTAAAAACCAAAACATGGTCGTCACGATAAGCAGCGGGTAAATGAAGTTCTGAGATAAATCTCAAAAAGGTATCAACAACTCTTTCAACATGATTTCTAAATTCACTTTCACAACCAGATAAATATCGATCACATACTCGAGTGGCCAGCGTAAACAGTTGAACTCGATAATGCAAAAAGCACAGACACGAAATCAAAAAATGGGAAATGAATTTTTGAAATTCTCACCTTGTTCTCTTTGTTTGTATCACGTCGGAAACCGGAATCGAGAAAGAGGCAAGTCTACAAATGAGACTAATTCTATGTAAACCCAAATAGTCTCCCCTGAATGCAAAATTATTGTTTTTTGCTTAGTTTATTTTTAGTTTAGTTTTTTTGTTTTTGTTTTTTTTTTTAGATTAAATCGAAACTGTTGCGCCAATTATTGTGTGTTTTTTATCGCATATACCATCATGAAGTATTGTTTTTGTTTAGTTTATTTCATCTAATTTTCATTTAGCCATTTTATAACCGTGTTTATATATGTGTGTCTTTATTGATAAAATATAAAATTTAATCAAAGAATACACGCATAGAAGGAGTTAGATACACTTGCACTATGCGGTTTACATTAAATTTTCTATTTATAATATTACACGATTTAATTTTCTTTGTACAGGGAAAGTTTCCATTTAAAATTTGATAAAGATTTTGCCATGACAATGTCTTGGGGGAGAGTATTCCAATGTCGAATAACGCGATTAAAATAAAAATTGTAACGTACATCGCATTTTGCGAGGTCAATGCGATAAATTAAATTATGGCTCCTAGTTGTGTTAGTGCCCTTGAGGATCATACCCTCTGGTAATTCCATGTGAGTTTTTCTATATATAATTTTGTCCGGGAATTTTGTAAAACAGGCAAAGATCTAAATATAAACGCCTGCTAGCCAGGGTTGTCAAATTAAGATTTTTTAATCGTTCGTCATATGATGATTCGTTGTCGTCAAAACACCGAAGAAAGACCTTCTTTGTGAATCTTTGTTGAACATTTTCAATTGTAATTATATGTTTTTTCAAGTAAGGTGAATAAATAGAAGACGCATGCTCCAAAACAGGGCGTACATAAACAAGACAAGCTTTCATAAGATGGGTTGCATCATTCCAGTTCAAAGATTTCAGGATATAATTTGTCAAACAATAGGCTTTACGAGTGATAATCTTACAATGTGTAGAAAACTTAAGGTCAGAAGTAATATGTATACCAAGATCAGGAACAGATGAAGTAACGTTAGATATAGAACAATCAAGCATACGGTAAATAGTATTTGGTTTTCTGTTTCCAATGTGGAGAGTAGAGCATTATTCGACCGCAACTCGAAGCTGCCAGGTTTCCGCCCATTTAATAAAATCTTTGATAGCACTTTGGAACAAATCAATGTCCTTGTAATATTGACTATCAAGGTTGTAGATTGAATATAGTTTCATGCCGTCAGCAAATATAGTTTGCATTTGGCAAAAGGAAAATTTTCAGGGGCATCATTTATGTACACCAAAAACAAAAGAGGTCCAAGTGCAGATCCCTGTGGGACACCACTGACACAAGGATATGATTTTGATAGCTTTTCACCCACACGAATCTGCACTGATCGACTATATAAATATTCTTTTATCCATTCAAGTAAAGCTCCTTGGATACAATAGGCCTTAAGCTTCAGAAGCAGTTTACTATGGAGACACCGTATCAAATGCCTTTGCCAAGTCGATATATATAACGTCCACACATTCTCTACGTTCAAGGGCAATTGTCCAATCATTCAATGTTTCTAGAAACAGTGTGGTGGTAGATTTTTTCTCAAGAAAAGCATGCTACTCTGGGGAAATAAGACCATTTGATAATAAAAATTCAAGCATTGTTGTTTTAATGACGGACTCCATCAGACGACAAAAGACGCTGGTGTTTGAAATTGGTCGATAGTTTGACGGTATCTCAGCTGGGCGTTTCTTAAACAGTGGGCAAGCAATAGCAGTTTTCCATAAACTTGGAAGATTCCCAGACATGAATGATAAATTGAAGATATAAGATAATGGTTGAGCAATAGTATCAGCTGTATGTTTAATAAATTATCAGTTGTAAGATTACCATTATGATCACGCAGAGGTGCAACACCGCTTTTCTTATTCAAAGACTTGTTTACAAATGAATAAAATGATCTCATATTTTGCTTTTTGACAATGTTCTTTTCAATGTTTTGATGGTATTTTTTGATCTTGAACTTACATTTTTTAGCGCACTCATTGTATTTTTCTTTGCCATTTACTTGATGACGTGCACGCCATAAACGATTTTTCTTTCTAAGAAGACGATTTATATAATCTGGATATGTCTTTGACTTGTGATTAATAATTTTCACAGGAACATAAATTTCAATTATGCTATACAATAAGGATAAGAAATGTTCATAACAGTCTTGAACAGAGGCACAAACAGAGAAAAACATTATCCAATCAATATCTGCAAGATGACGGTTTATTTCAACAAAATTTGCTTTTGGATAATCGTAATAAGATACTGGTTTTAAAATACTTGGTGTAAAATTCATTGAAAATGTTATAGATGCATGATCACTGGTTGAGAAAGGTTCACAGACTGAAACATCAATGATAGCTAACTCGTCATTTGATAAAATGAGATCTAAGATGGCAGAGCCTCTTGTAGGTTCTTGTATGTATTGTGTGAGCGCATTTTCATAAAATAAAGTAACAAAGCGATTAGCAACAGAAGTACCATCTGGAGATGATATTTCCTTTGTCCAGTCAATGCTCGGCAAGTTAAAGTCCCACATATAACAGTGGAATAATTAACATTACAATATAGAGAAATCAGATCCATTAATTTCTCTGATTGTGCCTCTGAATACTAAACAATGCAACTGTAGGGTAAAACGGCCTTGCCCATTTAACAATGAATGCCTCACAGAAAGCCTTGTTTACAAGGCAAGAGTTACTACGACAGAAGATCAGGAAGGTCAAAATTACATCTGTTTGACGGAGGGAACCTTCAAACAAAGATACACTCAGCATATGATGTCATTCAAACACAGAAAATATATTAACAGCACACAACTTTCGAAATACATTTGGAGACTAAAAGATAGGAAAGAAAACTACAAAATTGAATGGACCTGCCTAGCTAAAGCGAAAGCATACAGCAATAAATAAAAAATGCCATCTATGCCTAATTGAAAAGTACCACATCATTTGCACTAAAGATGATCTATTGAATAAAAAGTCTGAACTCATTTCCAAATGTAGACATGAGAATAAATTTTACCTAACTAATTATAAATCCGTGAAAACATAATATATATTTTCTAATTTATTTATGCAGTGCTAACTAACCAAGCGATAATAGGAAATAACAACAATGCAATTTATTTCTAGCATCAAAATCCTTTGTTCTGTTAAACAATAACTGTAGGTTTGTAAATCGATATAGGCGGAACTGTATGTTTTTCATTAATTAGTTTATTTGTCTGATGATTGCGTAAGCATGAAACTATTAGTAACAATTATGAATGTCTAGTCTTTGATTCCTTTTATTATTTTATTATATTTAGCTCTGTCAAATGATATCGAGCACAATTTTTTGCTATTAGATAATATCTAATATATATATATATATATAGTAGATCAAAGATCAGGAGTTTATTCCGTTACTCTGAGTTTCGCGTAAAGACGCTCTTCAGACGGTTTTATTAAAAAATTTTAATAAAACAGTCTGAAGAGCGTCTCTACGCGAAACTCAGAGTAACGGAATAAACTCGTGATCTTTGATATACTATTTATATTGCTCTGCTTTTAACATTGAGCACTCAAATTGATGTTTTGCCCACACAATTACTTTATTAATATATATATATATATAATAATAATAAATATTATTCAATAGCAGTAAAACAGTGCTCAATGTCTGTTGACAGAGCTGTAAATATATAACTAGAGGAGTCAAGGACTACACATTTTGTTACTGTAACTTGAAGTTTCACGCTTTATTGCGATCATCAGACAGTTAAAACTAGATAATAAAAAACATACATGGTACCATACATGGTGCATCATTGAGGTGAGGCTTTCATCAAGAACGGACGTGTTTCGGCGCGCGGTTTCTGTTTGAAGTTTTATTGGCCTTTACGCGCACTTTTATTAGTTGCTGCGGTAGCCAGAAAATTACCATCATTCCACCTCCCCAATTAAAACTTAAGCCAAGGTTTTGTCGACGAGGTTTCCGTTCTCAGAAAGCACTTGCTGCAAGAAGAAAGCGTAACTCCGAACATCGTAATAGAAACAGAAATCGTCACAAACCGAAGGCTTCAAGTTTTATTGGATCAGAACTGCGATCTCGCAATCGAGTTCCAAATGGAGATAGCACATTATCTCCTTCAGCGAAAAGACCCTCTACGCCTAATCGTATTGCTACGTTCAACTCCAGAACCCTGAAGTGTCCGTGGCGACAGAAAGAGTTAGCTACACTCACACGTAAGTTAAATTTTTTGTTTGTTGCTGTTCAGGAACATCGTATTATTCACGATGAACCTATTCGTTATGTTGATTTAGATAATAAATGTACATTTATTACATCGTCTGCTGAATGTTATGGTGTTGGTGGTGTAGGTTTTATGTGTAATCCGTGTGTTGATGTTCGTTATGTTCGTGTAAAGTCTCATTCATCCAGTATTTTAGAATTGTCTGTTAAATTATTTGATCGTATCGTACATGTTTTCTCTGTTTACTCTCCCACTGCTGTCAGACAGATCGAGGCCTCCCTTTTCTATGCTCAGTTATCTTCAATCTTAGTTAAAATACCATCCCGTGATGCTATTATGTTGTGTGGTGATTTTAATGCGTGTTACCCCTTGTCATTAAACCCTGTAGGACGTAATTTAAATGATAATTCCCCTTATTTAATTGATCTTATTAATATCTATGACCTTACTCCGTTAAATTCTTTGTATCGTAAACCTCTGTCAAGACGTGCTACTTTCTTTGGTCCGAAAGGCCGGAAAGAACGTCTTGATTATATTCTCACTAATTGTCCACGTTTATTTTACGATTGTGATACTATAGCACCATTTGCTATTCCATCTGATCATCGCCTTGTTTTCTCTTGCATGAAACAACGCATCCGGTACTGCAAAGGAAAGGCGGGGTCATCCCTTTGTTGGGAAAGTCTGGCAGAGTTTTCACAAGCGTTTAACGACTGTCTTGAGAATTCTCTTGTTGGACAACCCACAAGAGGTGATTTCTCCATTCTTTCCTCAGCCATCATCAAAGCAGCCGAGACCGTTTTGCCGCGGAAGAAAAGACAATGGTCACGCGTCTCTTGGGACAGTGACGCAATGATCACACAGGTAAGATATGAATTGAAACTTGCCAAAAAACAATTACGTGATTGTTCTCCTACTATACACAATATCAGTCTTTTACAATCTATTGTTGATCAAAAAACAATAGATCTCGCTGCCGCTCATAACGCCCTAATCGAGCGTGAATTAAACGCTATAATTTTAGCGGTAAAAACGGCTAGTAATAGTAATAAGCATTGTATAGCATGGAAAGAGATAAGGCGTCTTAAGAACCCATCCCACAAGCCCTTATTAGTTGAAGCGTATGATTCTGTCGAGGCAAATAGTATGATTCGTAATTATTTTTATGATTTATATAATCCCCCATCCTGTCTACTATCGTTAAATAAATTAGCTCCACCGCCTAACTTCTCCCCTCCTGATATGTCCAATTATAATACTTCTCCTGTTACTAATGACGAATTATGCTCTATTCTATTTTCTATGAAACCCCTTGCGTCTCCTGGACCAGATGGAATCCCCACCCTGGCACTTCGAGAACCTCTTGTACAAAATGAGCTACTTACCATCATAAATGCCGTTTTGTCAGGGGAGCAACAAGTACCGGGTCAATGGCGAAGATCTGCTGTCATCACCGTCAACAAGAACACGTCTAGAAACCTAGACCAACAGAGGGGTATCACTTTAAGTTGTACTGCAGGAAAAGCTAATAATAAGATTCTACATAAAAGGCTGGCGTCAGTAATTGACCCATATTTAAGATACAATCAAAATGGTGGCAGGAATAGCCGGTCAACCTTAGGCCAAATTCTATCAGCTAGGATATTGTTAGAAGGCTGTAGGACTCATCAAAAAGACATTGTTGCAATTTTTATTGACTTCAAAAAGGCCTTTGACTCTGTGTTAAGATGCAGAATCCCAGAAATATTAGATTTCTATAATGTACCTATTGTTCTTATCGATGCTATTATGTCCTTTTATTCTTCTACTTCGGCTTTTGTTAGAACTCACTATGGTGATACTGATGATTTCCCGACAGCTTGTGGCGTACTACAGGGTGACACATTGTCCCCTTTTTTATTTACACTATTTATCGATTATGTTTTTCGTATTTCATGTCCTGACTCTTCCGGTTTTATCCTTGATCGTCGTAGGTCTTCACGTCATCCAGAGCGCAGCGTATCGGACCTCTCATTCGTTGACGATATTGCTATCTTAACAAATAGCATATCTGAAGCACAACAGCTTCTTGATGAAGTTGAACGGGTTGGTAAAACGGTAGGCTTGACAATTAACACGACTAAGACGAAATTTATTGCTTTAGGCATAAAACAGGCACACCTTGCTACATCTAATGGTGACATAGAACGTGTAGATTCGTTCAAGTACCTAGGTTCTGTACTTCCATCTTCTTCAGATGATTTAACACAACGTAGAGGCCAGGCTTGGGCAGCCATTAGAGGTCTGAATAAATTCTGGGCGTCCGATGTCAACACTGACGTTAAGTTAAGACTGTTCAGACACACGATAGAACCTGTTCTATTATATGCTTCTGAAACGTGGGTTCTATCAACCTCACTATTGACCCGACTTGACTCAGCTTATGACGCCATGCTTCGGCATGCTTTAGGAGTACATTGGCCCAACTTACTGTCTACTGCTAAACTTAGGAAACTTTCCCCTTCTGCCTCTGCTATTGCTCACCAACGTCAGATGTCTTTTTTAGGTCACATCGAAAGATCAAAGACGTATGCCCCTCAACCGCTGCTTGACATCCTTCATTGGCAACCGAAGGAGATGCTTCGACGGGGCTATGGTAGAGTAGTATCTTTTCATAATGTTTTGTATCGTGAATTGTGTTATTTAAAAGTTTCTTTGTCAGCTATGTCTGACCGTGTTTTGTGGCGTTCTTTATGTAGCAAATATGTAAGGCGTAAGAGGGACGGCACATTCCTATAATGTGACTGTCTATACTACTACTACTACTACTACTATGGTACCTCTGATATAAACTTACATAAATCGCAGCTATTGTTAAATGGGATAAAGCCTATTGTATCGCAATGTGCGTGTTTTCTTTGTGATCGTTTCCTATGCGGCATTTAATTGTTACAGGTTATGTTTTAGTCGATTTATAATTAGTAAAATAAAATTTATTCTCGTGCCTACATTTTGAAATTAACTCAGATCTTTTGTTAAGTAATGCTTTTTTGGAACAAATGATATGATATTTTTCTGCCAGACATAGCTGGCATCTTTTCGTTATATTATTGTATGGCTTTGCTCTCGATAGATAAAATATGTCACCGTTGAATGAAATGAATTGAATTTAATTTTGCGTGTACCTGCCCTTCTTAATAATAGTAAAACAGAATCAATTAGGCTTTTTCCCTTATTTTTGTGATTAAAATGAAATCAATAGAAAATCGATCGAAATCAGTTGAATTGCTGGTGTATACATTATTTGATCTGACAGCATTATCGTCGAATGAATGTATGTAGACAACGTATAGCAACCATAGTGAAGAGCAATGGCTTTTTAAGCTATGTAATATAAAGAGAGATTACTTGATGGGAAGAGCTAGACCTGTGCCACATTCCCCCTGACTCCCTGTACTACACTTTACCAGAGCCGTTTCGTATAGACCATAGCGGAATAATGGGCCTTATGGAGTTAGGCTAGGGAAGAGCTTGTAGACTTTTTATTCACGAGTGTGACGTATCATAAAGCGCCAACGAGCGACAATTTGCGAGAGAATGAGTTTTATGATACAAAGGAACGATTATACTTATACTATCTCAATACATATTAAGCCATTATACATAACTGTATATTATTTTCATCAGTGACACTGACGCGAATGACGTTTCGACAATTTAAATGGTGTACATGATCAATTTAATCACTAATGTAAATTACTGTTTTTCCTATGACTTTGTTATTGAAATGTTTCACGAAGAGGATATTTTTTCATTATATTATACTAACTAAAAATATAATAAGTACTTAAACAGAGCTACCAAAATAATATCTTTAAAGCATGAAAATTAGAGAAATATTTTGACAGTCTATAACATGATTTAGCAAATTTGATCATGGTTCATTTACTGGTTTGATGTGATTGTTTTGATTTGAAAACATACAAACAATGTTTGCATAAATTAATCACAATAACTTGCATAAACTTATCAAATAACTTTTTTGTCTTCAGTATCTTTTAAAACTGCAATTACCATATGCTACTATTATGTTCAACACCATTATAGTATATTTCTGATTAAATATACTATAGCCTTAATTGCTTATATGTTTAGAAGTTTTACGCAGATCCAAATGATGAGAAATAAGTATTACAGAATTCTTTTCGCTCTTCTTTATTTGTTAACAATTCTGGAAACAGTTTTAAATTATTACTGGTGTAGCCTTTTTTAATCTTATAGTCTTGTTCGACAATAAACTATTTACAGCAGTTTTCATGCAAAGTGCTCTCAAAAACGAATAAATGCATGATCACGTAATATATCCTCATTCAAAACTCTGATTTAAATTGGCTATTGTTTTTCTCACACTTGGAAAAACATCGCATAAGTAATCTGATTGGTTAAATCATTATTTCACGTGCGCTTTAGACATTGATTGGTTGAAGCTAATATATGGCCAAATTCTGACGAAGAAATTTTCACTGTCTCTTATTGACAAATCTCGCTGGCTAAGTGCAAAATTTATTTTCCTTACATTTTCAAATAATTGCAGATATGGCAACTTTGTTTATTTTCTTGAGCATCCTGAATATCCAAAACATATTATCTATTTACTGTAATATAACACGGGATACATACTCAATAATCTCCGAAGAAAATTTCTTGATTGAAGAAGAAATCAAAACAATCAACGCAAAAAGCAATTTGAAATGTGCTGATAGATGTACAGCAAATACTAAATGCAATTGCTTCTCGATTGGTATTATGAATTCAGCATTCCAATGTAAACTATACAATGTGAAAATAATTATTCATCGTTCTGAGGGTTTAACAATGATGAAGAATGATTTGAAATTTTATCATCGTTTACATTTCCCGGTAAGTCTTTATAGTATAACTGCAACTTCACTATAGCTTATCCACATATCTGTCACTATCTGACACTTAGGCCATGTAACTTTTCAAGTTCACGTTTGAGTTTCTAGTATAGTTACTCCTATAACGCTTACAACATTTCAACTACACAATCCGAAGTCCATGACACTGTAGGACGGACTGTATTTATACATGGGAAACAAAATTTAAAGCAACTGTCAGAAATTCATACAAATATGATATTGATAACATGATTTTAACTTGAGAATGGTTAGTCACAAGTTATGATCAAAACATCAGTAAATATATAAGAAATCTAATTGTAGTTACAGATTATATATACTTTTAATTTTGATGGCGGAATCACTTTTATGAATGTTAAATTTAATAACCAAACAACTGGACTGACATTTGCCTCAAAAAATATGCAGGAAAACAAGATACCATAATATATAGAGTGTGTCATGTCCGCTTATGAAGTTATAAAGCTCCTAGTTATTGATTTATTTATTATATATATATATATATATATATATAAAGGATGGATTTCATATAGATATTGTTTGAGGCGGGGTTTGAGGAAATGTTTTTTGAAGAATATATAGATGTTATACTTCTGAGAATGCATAGAAATTTTAGTATCATAACAATACAATATAATGCAGTTGAACGAATGAATGAATTTCTTTTATTTCTGTAAAACAACAATAAATGTTGATTTAGATACAAAATATGTGAATACAAAAATAAATCGATTTAATTATATTTAAGAAATTTCGATAAGTCTTATTGAATAATTCAGTTTTTTCAGTTGATAATGATTAAAGCACTATATATAGAGTAAAATAATTGTATTCAAACTATAAGCCACGCTTCATCGCCCTCTCTGAGGCAGATGGTAATTAATTAACTATGACTGCAGCTGGTTTTTAAATTCTCATTCCAAGCTGAGTATTATTAATTGCACTGATTGCGTTCCCTATGTTTAATTGAGAATATAATTATTGTTGCAAAGGGACCCAATTGCAAAGACTCTCTACATATAATTCGGATCTTCCAAACGTTAATATGCAGCAGTCAATTGAGAGCAAGGCCACCCGACCACAGAAAATAGCAGGGAATTGATGAATGAATTAATGAATCTTTATTTCAATCACGATGCGTCGTACATGTTTTTAAAATAGTCTTTTTAATATTTGTATGAATTGTGGCAACAGGAAAGTCACTCTGCAATGCTATAACCTTTACTATTTAATCGTTTTTGCAAGCACTCAGTCCAAAATAAAAAAATTTATCCGTGGCTTGGTTTTTAACAAAAATATATGCTTGTATCGATCACGCAAATTAATCGGCTTTACCATTTGCCAATTCTTAACTTCCAGGTATTCCCCATGGGTAATCAATCAATCATGCATTAGTCAATCTGTTATTCCCATGATTGACTAATGCATAAATAGATCTAACGTTCTATCACTAAGTGAACGTCCCACAAAAGATGAAACTATACAGACAAAATTCTAAGGCTAGGGTTATATGGACGCACCGAACTCAATTGATTCATTCATTCGAATAAAATCTGATGATAGCGCACTTCGTATAACATCATTCGGTTCATCAACATTCCTCAAAAAACATTAAGTGCGTCAAGCTAGCTCCGCACGTCAAGGCTTGACGTGCGGAGCTCTTCTTCATGAATTAGATTCATCGCCGCGTTATACGAGCGAGCTATCATCGCACCGAACTAAATACATTCCACTCACGGTGCCGTGACTGAGCTCCTATATCTACCTTATATGGCAATAAACCGGGGGATGTGCAAATCATAAATCATTTTAAAGGATGTTTCCATGGCATTGCGATGGAAAGAACATCGCTTTTGGGAAGTTGTTATAGTGACTTGTTCATATGATTGAAAGATGGCTGACAGGGAAGCTGATGTTTTCCAAAATCATGATTTAAAACATTTAAAAACGCTTTCTTCTAGTCAATCACAATGCATCAGCACTAGAATTGGGGTCGCTTTTATCATAATACGTTATCTAAATGGAAATTCGCATTTAATTTGCTCTGAGTACTATGCCTTGCTAGAACAAAAACTGTCTCCCGTAAAAATGCTTGCAAACCTTCGAGATTACTACTTCATACAAGTTTCAAACTATAGATAGGCAAAATAGAACTGAAAAATCGCTAAAAATGAAAAATAATGCAAACAAAACACTTTGGTTTCAAACCATGCGGTATAATTCAAAGAAAACTACTTCCTATCACGTGACATTTTGGTTAGTTTTTAAAGATCGTCGACATTTGGTTCGTCTGTATAACCCCAAATGCGAATTTAATGCTTTTCGGTGTCGCACCTAATTTCAATTGAGTTCGGTGCGTCCATATAACCCTAGCCTAAGAATAACAGGTTTCACATTTATAGCCTGCATAAAATTATGCATTTTTCTAGCCCAATGCCTTTTTCTAACTTGTGGTAAGTAATATTGCAATTCGAGCATGAAGTGTGTACATAATTTGTGTAAGAATTTCTAATTTGGTTTGCAATTTTTCAGAAACAATAACTTGTACAGGAAAAAGGCAAGAACATGTTTAATATAAGTGCTTTACAAAGCAATTTGGGCGAGGCTACTATTTGAGCCACTTTCTGGTTTGAATCAATCGAGTCACTCCCGGAGAAAGCTGTAAGGCGGAAATTACTTGCCTCACTGGCTCGTGGTTTTTCTATTCCTTCTCGTTTTCTCATTGTGTGCGTTCTCATGATCCATGAAAAGTTATGGCTTATAGCAATGGTGCACCAATTGTTATTGCATTAGAACGGAAGTAGCTCTATCAATCTGATTGATTAAAACAAAACTATAGGTTCAAAAACTCGGTCGATCTATACTATTCGAACTTGACATCATCACAAATGAGAATTTTCAATCTTATCGGATGCTTTAAGAAACATTAACTTCTGGATAAGAAGGTCAAATAGATGTTTAAAAAAGTCGCGTGCAAGTTCAAGTACATATCAGTTGGCGCACAATTTCTATATCGGCTACAGGTAATTTCCTGTCATAAATTGATTTATCAAAAATGCTAGGAAAAATAAGTTAAATAAGGATATGAGAGTATCATGTCGTAGGAAATATATAGGGATTCGAGAGCAATTAGGAAATGTTTCAGTTAATACAGTTTTTATTGATTTCTCACGTGAAGTATCCCACTTTTAGAGCGCGAAAGAAATACAGGACAAGATGCCAAGGACAGGTGAGATTCGCATTTGTATTGTTAAAATGACACAAGACACGAATAAATTTCAACACAGATTCAGGTAGCTGAAGCTGAATGATGAAGAATGGTGACAATGATTTCTTAGTTTGAACGCGTATACATGACGATGTTTAATGTTTAATCTACCCTATTTTAGATCATTCACTGTTTTCCAAGCTCGGAACGACTGTTGAAATGACAAGAACGCTTTTCGTGTCATGTGCAGTTTAACACAGAATAGTACTAATAAATCATGGTTGTCTTTAGCGTGCGTATCAGCCGTGAGGATTTTCCTGAAACCATAGGATCTGTGAACTAAAGCGTGAGTTGTTGCTGATGAGTATGACGTGATTGACGAAGAGTAGTGATTCTATGACAATTGATCTTTTGTGATAGAGTGTTAATCGGAGTGTGAATAATTTACCAATAATATATAGGTGTTATTTTCGATGGGCTAAATATCAGACATTAGTTCACAGATCCTATGGTTTCAGGAAAAACCTCGGGGCTGGTACGTAGGCTAGCTTGGCTTTTACTGTATCTATTTGCATATGTAATGTCTAATATTTATATAGGAAATTGTTTATCAATAGGCAGTTTAGGACAATAATATATTAAATATTGTTTGTCATTAATAGGGCTCGTAACTATCGATTCCTGTAAGGCAAATCACATTACAGCAATATGTATAACATCGCATCTGCATTAGACTGATTGTCTGAGGAATAAATAAGTTTCAAAAACAGATGTAATTACATAGTATATAATAAGGGTTTTCTCATCTGGCATCTGTCTTCCATAAAAATGCTTCCTATATGGTCACGGTTTGTTCAAAGTAACGCAACCAGGGTTATCAATCTCTTCTTTAAAGAACTTTAGATGACCAGCAGTCTTTGCTTTGTTTTGTTGTTTTGATTACAAGAAATGAGGCTAATCCTCTGGAAAGTGACATCAGTGCGCACGTCAGCGCATTGTCCTCATGGCTGTTGCTACGGAAAGACACGACAGAAAGCTCGAGAAATAGTCTGGTTTATCAATTTTGATTTCGAATAAATCTTATTTCCCACAAGCATTGGTACGTGCAAGTACATACCATGATGTCAAAATGCAAAGTCTATAGTTATAGATAGCGAACAAATACATACGGCTAACAAATATATAGCAGAATAGGAGTCAAAGTCCGATTATCTGTCTGAGAAGTTTGACGCAAATAATGGTCATAATTTAAATAATACAATTAAGCTATTGCGAAACGTTGTTTAAACCTAAGTCTGTTTATTTTTCATCGCTATGTTGTACCTTGAAATGTTTTTTTCGAAGAAACTTTTACTGGATAAAATAGATGGAGGATTAAATGGTACAGAGGGAATTAAATTTTGAAGATCTCCAGCATAGCAATGTATGTATACTGATCAATGCATCCTTGCCTCGTCATTTCAAACATTCGAAGCCAGTATGTTGTCGATAAGCAGAAATGTGGGATATAATTTTGAGGAAAATAGATGCATGAGATATTGGATAATAGATCTTCACTTCGACGCGATCAATGTAACCAATATTTTTATATTTTTTAGAAATTATGCTGTTTGAAAATTCATGCGATATGTCAGTTGATTTACACGAGGGAACCGAATGTACATTTGTTATTGATGGAAACCCCGATGGAAATTTCAATCATTTATCATGTTCGCATTCATATGACTTTGATCCTTGGTGGCAAGTTTCTTTGGGTTATATGTGTACAATTACTCGAGTGGTCATTTACAATCGAGTTGATTGTTGTCAAAGCAGACTTCACAATTTCTCAATTCAAGTTCAACACAATGCAATGCCCAGCATCGTCAACGTGCAATCGTAAGTATTTTAACCATGCATCAACTTTAACATAGTTCAATTGTCTGTGAATATGTAAATAAAGGTCATATGAGCTTGGACCATGGTTCTTTAAATAAAAGTTTAGAAGTACGAACATGAAAATTTCATTGATGAAAAACATCCTGAAAATAATTTTAAAAAGAACATATTAGACGTGATTCTGCGACGTTTCGTCATTGTACTAATATGAGTAATTTGTTTGCTGCGTAATTGTATTGTTTTACGTCAATAATATGTTTTCTTTGTAATTTGTATAGCCTATTCTTTGTTGAATTTTATCACATTATATTCAAAATTGTTATCACATCTTGTGTATTAGCTAAGGTAGAACATTAAATATTCGTGTATTTTAATTTTCATCCTTTTAATTTTTTTCGATTGAGAATGTCATATTAGTAATATGACCAAACGTCGCAAAATCACATCTATTCTATCGCTTGTCCTCTTTTTTATTGATGAACATGGTTTATCCTTCCAAAAATTTTCACGTCAAAGAATGCTAAAATACATTAATTTTCCGATGGTTTTCGAAAAACGTACTCTTTAATTAATATTTCATGTGTCCCGTATAACAAAACTAACGAAGTAGCCGGCTATTATAGATGTTTAACATTGAATCAAAAAGTAATTTGCATCGGGTCTAAATCAATTTATTAGAGCATTCATGATATTATTTGATTTGTGTAGTCTGTAATTGGATTTATCAGAGCAACTTTGATCAGAGCATCTTGATAATATCAGTTGATTTTATTCACAGTTTCCAACACAGCAAAGCATTACCCAGCAAGTAAATCAAAGCAAATAATTATACTAAACTTTCATAGAATGTAAAATAAATTGCATATGGGCTTTATGCCTATTTTCAGAGTGTTTGTCCGAACGATATCACAAGGATTGCTGGAGAAGCTATCCAGGCTATCAAACAAAAACGTTTACAGTATATCAAAATCTTTGACAGAAAATAGCAATTCAAAACAAACTGCCCAACTTTATTGAATTTTAGTTTTGGAAACATAAACCCTATAGCTGGATAACAATCACTAAATTCATTGATTAGAAAGGAAAGCTTTCAACAAGAAAACAAATAATAAGCAAAAGCAGCCAATAATAATTGAACAACAATTATACAATAAGAAAATTATAGCATTTCTTGAGAATCCACTCTCCTCCTAGTCTCTCAGAAGGCGCACTTTGAAGAGAATATAAATGCGACCATTCTTTAAGCTTTTTAATGTCAAAGTAAACAGTTTGTTTAACTTATACATACTAGAAAACGGTTATACGTCTCAAGTACTCTGATATCAACACCCCAACCAACACTTTGGGATGACGTGAAATTGATTGTTAATGATAATATTTGTGTTTTCTAGTTGCGTAAAAGACGTTCCATATTCACAGGAAAGAATTCGCTCTTTTGACTGTCCCGAATACATTTCTGGGAATTTTCTTGTTATTCGTATCAAGTCAGGTGACGAGAAGAAGCATCTTACTCTTTGCGAAGTAGAAGCATATGGCTTTTGAAGGTAGTTTTCTTTCCTATCTTTTAGTCTCCAAATGTATTCTAAAGTTGTGTGCTGTTAATATATTTTCTGTATTTTGATGGCATAATATGCTGCGTGTATCTTTGTTTGAAGGTTCCTTCCGTCAAACCGATGTAATTTTGACCTTCCTGATCTTCTGTGGTTGTAGCTTTGGCATTGTAAACAAGGCTTTATGTGAGGCATTCATTGTTCAATGGGCAAGGCTGTTTTACCCTATACAGCTGCATTATTTAGTCCAAGCCTGCATTAGTACAAAATGCATTATATATTATCGTATCAATCAGATGTGATATAATAGTCTGATATCATTATAATGGCATGCTGATATTAGAGAAAGATAATTATGGTAATTTGTATTTATGAACTTCTATTTCCAGATGTGTGCCGACGATTTTCAATACTCAACAACACGTGGTGCCTTTACTTTTGACCGAAATGCACGCAGGACGTTACCTTGTTATTCATATCAAACAGAAATATGCAACCCTTAGTGAAGTCCAAGCTTTTGGATATTAATTCACAGTTATAGCATATATTTAATAATAGACATTCAAATAATAAAACATTGATTTGCACATTAACTTTTGGTTTTTTGGAAAGTTTTAATGCTATGTATTTAACATTTTTAAGAACTTCAAGATTTTTATTCATCATCTATCGCATATCTCATTATATTCATGTAACACAGTCAGCTATTGAAACATATATATATATACCGTTTAACAATCTATTAATTTGAATATAAAATGGTTAAACTTATGAAAAATATTAAAAAAAAATTTGTATACAATTAACTAATTTCAGCTACAAATAATCATTTTGTTTGTAACAAATGACATGGATAAAAAGCGCGGGATTTCACAACGTTTCGCCAAATCATATCTTCATGGCATCATCAGGTATATAAATACAATATAAAAAATTACAAATATATAGAGTTTGAATTTACAAAGGAAATTATTAAATACAATTACACGCAAATTAAACAAACAACCGGTATTTTATAGAATCTGACTGCGTGTTGAGTGTTGGCTTGATCCGCCTTATTGCAAGCATTTCATAAATAAGATAATCAGTTTTGTTTTTGCATTTATTCAACGCACGGAAAGTGTGATGACTGTTCCGGGCAGTTAAACCGTGATAGTGACAGGAACAGTTATCACACTTTCTGTGTTTTGAATAAATGCAAAAACAAAACTGATTGTCTTATTTATGAAATGCTTGCAACAGGCGGACCAAGCCAACAATCAACACGCAATCGGATTCTATAAAATCCCGGTTGTTTGTTTAGTTTCCGTGTAATTGTATTTGATAATTTCCTTTGTAAACTCAAACTCTACAGATTTGTAATTTTTTAATTTGTATATATAGATACCTGATGATACATTGGAGATATGATATTGTGTATTGTGTATATATGATACGTTGCGAAATCCCGTGTTTTTTTTTATCGCTGTCATTTGCTACAAATTTAATAAGAAATAATTTATTATTCAATAATCATTTGTATTAATTATCCATATATTAGCAATGAGTACATGCAGATGAAATGGGAAATATATCACGATAATATTTAAATGCTTGACATTGTCACTATAACGTTTTTAATCAGAACCTCTTTGGTAGGCTTTCAGAACTGTTACTCTTTACAGTGGCGAATGTTTTCCAATTTTTTCTCAGGAAGAACATTCAAGTTACAGATTGACAGAGTAGAGTTTGTAACGCCATTACTATAAGTACTAATTCCCCAAGTGCGATCCAATCGTTGAATGATCATATTGTAAAGATCACTGTTAAAAGTTATCCGATACCAATTTTTGCGAAGGCGTATCATCGTTAGCTTCATCCCTGTGTTGATTGTGGGGGTATTTTAGGGAGGGTGCATTCAAACTTACAAATTGTTCAGATGAAGCGTCTGATTGCGTTGGTATTAATAATATCAATACCAATAATATCACAATCAGAATCATAAGAGACAGTTTAATCATATAGCCTTCACAAGTGATCATTACAACACGATCAGTTAACGATTGGATCGTGCTCCTTTTGGGAAATGGGACTAGTACCAACGCAATCACGAGTTCTACACAGCCAATCTGAAAGTCTGTCTGCTCCTTCCTTCAAAATGTTATCGTAATAGCTATCGCTGTATTACAGGTGGTATAATCGTATGATAGATAGCAATCATTATTTTAAAGTAAGATATCTCATCAAGATGGTTCTTATTTTGCATTAAATTCATTCGTCTTCTGATAGCATCAATGTGATTATATCTATAACCTACATGCGACAATTACATCTCCCACTATAGAATCATCTCGAAAAGATTGTCAAAAATTAAAAGTATAGTCATAAAAATATTGCATATCATGTTAATCGATAATATTTTCCTTCGTTACTTCTTGGTATCTGTGTTAGCTTCTCTAACTCATTCGAAGTATATTCGCGCCACTTTACCTATTACATTAGGCAAAGAATTGAAAACTTCAACAGTAAAGAATTTGTTTCATTGTACCTGTCTGTGTGATTATCACCAAAGCTGCAACAGCTTATTGATTGATATTATGGTTCCGACTGAGAAGTTTCTCTGTATTTTATTTGATTCGAATTTTCTTGAAAATCAGATTTCAGATAAGGTTACTACAAGCAGTTACCCTCAATTTTACCAGATAAACGTAATAACGGTAAGTATGATTGTAGAGTGTTTGTGAATTAAGATTAATCTGTCTTGTGAATATTGAGGATTATTTAAGTCAATTAGTTGATGATATTTAAGCTTATCAATAGCTAATAACTATCCAATTGCTATAATATTAATAAAAAAAAAATACAAAATGATCATTCCTACAAATTGACCTATAGGTCAACAATGTCTAATTATATGCATTGATTCTCCATTTCAATTGCTAAGCTAAACCACCAATAACCATTTATAATTATAATCAAACAATAGCGATAAATGTCATTGTTTATTTATGCATTGATCGAAGTCATTGACCGTAGTTAATTTTTAGTATGACTGTCTGAAGATCGCAATTAAATGCGTGAAACTCCGAGTAATGGAAATGGCATTTCTCAGTTTTGTCTCTAATTATAATTTTTTTGATGTAAAGCTTGTATAGCTTAGTATGATTCCCAATTTTCTGAGGATTCAATATGATTTCTAAGGAAAATTGTTTTTCAAAATCGTTTTATTCTAGAAAAATACAAAACTGCATCAAGAGCAGAATTTCAAATCATAAAGAACTATGTCAGGTTATGGTACTGAAATTTGGAAATCTTAATTATATAATAGAGTATATATATTTACAACAGACATATTTCCTTTCTCATCTTATGACTCTTGAAGCATCAGGAAATGTAATCATTTTATGAGTTATAAGGGAAACAGGCAAGATCAGAGAACAAAACGTTGTTTTTGTTTGTGCGAACGATGGCTAACAAATTGTGACAGTACAGAACCTTTATAAAATAAACGTGCGGGCGAATACGTGTATTCAAATATTCGGAGATCTTCATTATTTCTTATCGGATCGACTTCACACTAGTACCAATAAATAATTTATAGGTAATCTACATTAGAATGAAGAATGCATTCAAACCGGTTTTTTCATAAGAATATTACAATTCTAAAATTCTGTACTTTTCAAGAGTTCGTGATTCACAGATGTTGAATATATAAACATCATCTTCTTATAATTGAATTGCGTCATACCTGTAATATTCAAAGATAGCTATTCAATTCTCTTGCTAAAGCAGGCTAAAATCAGTAAAATTAAAGTTTTTATTCTATTGAAGGACCATTTCCGAAATCGTGATAAAAGACCGACCATGTTTGTCTCGCCAATTGTGTGGTGTATCATTATGAATGTGATTCATGTGATGCAAATTATATCCGTTTTACTCCTAGGTTATACGCCGTAATTTCGAGAGCCGTACCAACTTTTTTAGGTACGCCGTATATACCAATTCGACCAAACACAAAAAATTACAAAAGTGGGATTATACGCCGATCCAAAAGTGGCGTACTAGTTGATTTTTGTTTGAACTTTACCGCTTCCTGTGAGAAGAGCTGTGATATTCTGTTCTGAGAATACGTAATAGGAAGACTTTTTAATTCGAAATCTGCAAAGTTTTTACTGCAAATTATTATTTGTCGACATACGCGTATTTACAAAACCACTAAAATATGTTTGGTTTACAAACACGATGCTCAAGATTATATTATCTTCATACTTAATATATTTTCATATTTAAAGTGCTCAAAAACAATATATCATTGATAGATAGATTATTTGCTTTCGATAAAATCATGATAAAATATAAAAATGGCAAAGAATACTCAAATGTGATCACAACAGTAGTTTATTCATGTATTTGAATTTAAAACGTAATGCTACACCACCGCTATTGTTGTGATACCATTACTAACCACTGTTACTTAGCAACAGGCAGGAAACAATAAGAAATTCATACAGAAACCCCCTGGAAATGACGAAAACATTCCAAAATCGAAATGGTACTCCTCACGAAAGTACGGCGTATATTCCAATTGCTTTTTCAGGCGTACCGGTACGGCTGTTTTCAGTTTGGTACGCCTGGATCAGCCGTACATCGATTTTGGGTCGACCCAAAAATTAATCGCCGTACTTTCAGGCGTGTTGATCCATTTTTGATGGAGTGCCTCTCGCAAGTACGGCGTATAACCTAGGAGTTACTCACCTTAGCACCTATATCTCCATCCACTCATTGGAGATCATGGTGGACGTCGTCAAACACTTGAAAACCCGTAACAAAAATTACATAGTATCTGTCCGCACGTTTTCGGTTGTTCGAAAGTGCAATTGAAAATTTGACCTGCTGGTGCATGAAGTATTGGCAATTAATGAAGCTAGATCCGACTCTTAACATTGAAAGCGATTTAATTAATTAGCAACTTTAAGCTTGATTGTTTTCATTGTCACAGCATTCTATTGTTTTTATATCGGCATACTTTCGTTATTCTCTCTTTGTAAGCAATATCGATAGAATGTTAACTTCTTATCACATTTTTCCTAAACAAAAGGACCAAGGTTTTGTAAATGGACGATACCATCATCATGCCATGCATATTTTAGTTTTTGGCCGTAATTCACATTTGGCATCATATATTTTTTAGATCAATCAGCTTCAACCAAGAAACTTTCCTATCAGAAGTAAGTATTTTGTACATAATCATTTACCTGATAAGTCCTTAGTTAATGAATTCATCCCTTTCTCTAGAATTGTATTGCAATTGTAAACATTGATTAAAGCTATATATATGTCTAACTATGTTTAAAAAGTAATGTGTAATATGAAAGTGAATGTTTTATGCTTGTATTAACCAATGATAATATTTTTACGACAAGCAGACTTTCATATCATGATGGTAATTTCCGATATAAAACACACAATATAATTGCAAATTTTCAAAATAATCTTATTTCATCTTCAGGCAAATTGTAAAAGAGATATTATTATATGAACATGTGAATGTTTTAAAGGAACATTTTGCCGCTGATAAATTGATTGAGAATGTTTTATTTTTGTTTGTGATAATTAATTTATTGTATTTGTATCGTATATCCGTAATTAGCAGTTGTATAGCATCATCTCTTCGGCAGTTATTGTTTCCCTATTGTTAAAAAGTATAATACATTCCGATAAATTTAAATAGATATATAACTATCTCCCTATAAATACACATGTAAACTTTTTAACTCTCTCTTTCACAAATTTGCCTGAAGATGAAGTAAGATTATTTCGAAAATTTGCAATTATATTGTGTGATATTTATCGCAAATTACCATCATGATATTAATGTCAAATAGACATTCAATATAACTATAGAGCTTTTTCACAAGTTCCGAATGAATCTCTCGAGAGTTATTTAAAGGGTCAAACAAGACCGGCAGCCTTTGTATTGAATTTTTGAAATCTGATCTCGTAGCTTTTCTATTTATGTCATGTGAGTTGATGATTGTTGAGCCGTGAATTCTGAAACGCAGCTTCTAATATTGCTGCATCTTTTGAAATACGTACAAGCAAAGCAATACGAGTAGAATATAAAGATGGTGACAATCAGGGGTACAAATATGACATATGTATATGTCCTTAAAGTCATCATTCCAAGCGAACAAGTCTGAAATTTTATCAGAATATTTCTAACAGCGAGGTTCGAAACGCACAAACGCAGACAAACAAACGACTGGGCAACGGTCAGCAATTAAATTCAGTTGGAAACAATTTTGTAGCAAACGATAATATCAAAACACCCAGAAATCACATATGATCATTTTGTTTTGTTTCGATCGAGGTTCAGTAATGTCAGTGTAATTGGAATACAGAAATATATGCCGCTGATTTGATGTTGTCAATTTGAAGCTATATTCGATATGTTTCTTCTTTGCTAGAAATATCACATTCATACATTTATAAACTCGGTGGCCTCGTTTACGATATGGATTTCTCGTTTGTTGTTACTGAACTCGTGTATCTAATCCCTTATTATTAGTAAACTCTTTGTATACAGGATGTTATGGTTATATTTAACTAATAGAAAACGGTGCTGAGTTTTATGTACTCTGATATGAACACCCTGGGTGCGTAATGACACATGAAAGAGGCTTAAAAATCAAGAGCCGCCATTTTGGTGTTAATCGAGCAAACAAAAATACTGTAGAACTACGGACAAGTTACAATCAACAAGGGCATTTTACTTTTATGATTAATGTTCAATTTATGATTTTTAAGGCTATTAAGCGCTCTATCAATTGAAGGATTTCTTCATACTAACGCCATTTTGTTTTTGTCACTAAATTGTTTACTTTTGGAGCTTCAAGCCAAAAGCTGTTATTTCACGATTTTACGGAGCCTGACACAAACATCAACAACAACCAATCAGCGATCAGTATCACATTTGATGATTTTATAAATGCTATTAAGGAAGTGAAAACTCTGAAATTTATCACAACATAGGGGCCATTTTGGCGTTTATGTAGCAAACAAATATACTGTAGAACTACGGACAAGTTACAATCAGTAAGGGCATTTTAATTTGATTTACAAAATAATTGTGTATTCTTGTTGCTAATTTTTAGATAGGATTATGTGACTTTAGTTTCAAGTCGCAGCATCTTTATATTTCTAGAATTACAACTCATTGGAAAGCAATGTACACAAAAGGTGACTGACAGTGGACGTAGTTGTCAAGCAGCCCTTAATGGAATTACAAACGGAAATGCAATGCAATCAACGTGTACACAAAGTACAGTGTCTGATCCTTGGTGGCAAGTTGATCTTGATAGTCAACGGACAGTGACACGTGTTATTATCTACAATAGAGCTGATTGCTGTTCCAGCAGGCTTGACAACTTTACAATCCAACTACAGAATAAAGCAATGCCTGACATGAAAAAAGTACAAATGTGAGTATTCTCTCTTGACAATGTCATGGTATTGTAAGCTTGAAACACATTGAAAATTTATTCAAGTAGCTAAGCGGAATCTCATCTGTTACGGTTTATGTGAGTAGTTTTTACATTAAATTTTATCTATGTTTTCCGTCAATTGCTGAAAACATTTCATGAAGCTGACTACCATAATATTAACGTACACGTGGTGGAAGTCTTTATTTAATAGATAGAAATAGATAGATAGAAATATTAGATTTAGAAATAGATAGAAAGATAGATTTATTGGGAGACTCATTATTTACAGTTATCAGCATTTATTCATTTAAATAAGGATAATTACAATAATAATTATATTGATAATGATATAATATGATAAGATTATAAGAAAGAAATTGAAAGAAAAATCAGGATTTTAAGAAATAAGTATACTCGTTTGGATTATGTGAGTTGTTGTTAGGGTGGCTGAAGGCAAAGATTACATTGTCATAGTTGTGTTTCAGAAATTGTTGATAAATTGCAAACATAACAGTCTGGAATTACACAAACAGTATTGTAACTATTAATAAAGTGTATTTCAAACAGTTTGAAATGATGTTTGAAGTTTGTAGAGGAACAGAATGTCCAATGTCATAACAGATTTACTAAATACGAATGCAATATATGTGGATTGATACACAATAGGATTACTGTTCTGATAATTGAATAAGCCCCGTACTTGCGCGCAAAATGCGTGTAAAATAGTGACAAAATAGAAATAGTTGTTAGCACTATTCAATGAATTTACCAGGTTGATAACGCTGTCATTTACTTCGAAGAAGTTGTTTTTCTGTAGTAGATAACAAAGTGTTTTAGACTGCTGCATATGCAGATATGGTATAAAAGTTATTGCAGATTGATTTTCTGGGCAACGGTAGGTAATTCTGCAAAGTATGCGATGTAAAAAAATCCACGTAACAGGTATAACATATGATAAGATAGTCACGATTTTTCATTTTAAAACCATCGAATGATTCATAGCAATATTGGTCGTTTAAAGTGCAGGGAAGTAAGGTGACCCAAGGTTGCACCGTTATAATTTCTCTTCACCCTAAAACAAACAAAACCAGAACACCATAACGATAGACAAGCCAAAACTTTAATCTCGGATATTAATAATATGAATAGTAATAATTACCACAATGACGACATGTTTTAGAAGAAGACTCCGCTATAACTCGATAATCTTTTGCTATATCCAAACGGGAAGGCAACCAAGTTCAAAACGGTTCAAGCAAATAAAATACTCATCCAGTTCAACCGTAACCACCATTGTACGATTTGCATCGGCTAACGTAACATTAAATATAACTGTTAGATGATTTTCATCACACTTATTCAACTGTGGAGACCGATTAAATAGGTATATATGTTATGTTTTTCGTTTCATAATAGCGTTCATGCACATGTTTTGCCATCGTCCATCGCAAATTCCTGCACGAGTGAAGTTGTCCGACACTCGAGAAGCTAGAATAAACTCGCTTTCAGCTCTTTCTCTCATTTCGCTTTACTCGTGTCTCCGAATATTACTCGTGCATAAATTTTGCGATGAAGCATGGCAACAAGTGCATGAGCCGCTAAATCATGAATTCTATACCATTTAGGAAAGGAAGTTTTCGTGATGTTGAAATTGGTCTTGCATTAATGCTGCTTCATGTGCATATTGTTGCCACTCAGGAGCGAATGTGTGTCGACGGGCGGTAAGATTGCCTGGTGAAGGATGGCCAAGTAAATATTTGGAAGGTGCTCGGCCATCACCTATAGGTAATTTGCACGATATGCCAATCCTTTAGGTTGTTTTTTTGATCTGACGTCAGTTGTGCCAAATTACAAAATGTTCTAATTATAGACTTATTTTTTTTTTTCTATAGAGTTTTTGCAATTTTTTTAATCAATGACTAAATATAAACTGCCTATTCATTTTGTCCCACATTGCTACCATTTTTGTGATGCAGAGGTCAAAATTTTCAAATTGCTGCTTCCTCAGTTTTACATATCAAACAGATAAACAGAAGCAGTAGCTTAATAAGCAAGGGAAAAGTTGAAAAAATACAAAGAACTATGAATCATCTAATGTGACCAGTCAGTGGGGATAGAGACTTGGTCATTTTTGAAGAAAACCAAATGATACATTTAATGAGCTTTTGGAAAAATGATAATTGAAAAGGCAGCAGCTTGCCGATTGAGGAGTTTTTATCCAAAGTGTATAAGCCATGGGCTTATACATATACTGCTGACAAGCAACATAGGAAACAAAAATGGACTAATCAAAGGTTTTATTTAGTGGTCGTCTCATTGACATGTTCAAAATTATTTGATGTTTTCCGGGATGTTTTCTCAAAACAAATGTCCAACAATAAAGTTTTCCTGCATGCGCATCTAGTGCATCCAAATATGGAAATTAATTATTTGATGCTGCATCTATTGTAACCAAATAAGGGGATTGAGCTCTCCTCTGATTTTTACTGTGCATACCTATTATAAGGAGTATAGCATCTTACTGCTTGCATATGTGATTGATAAAATGGAAGTATTACCATTATTTCGCAATTAGTTATAAATATTGAATTGACAGAGGCCTTTTTTTCACTAGCTATTTTTTTCATCATGATATATTCTCGTTAAACTTAGTTGTCGTGAAGAAGCATGGCTTTCTCAGTTCCATTTTCTTCATTTCGAATTTACTTATTTCAGATGTGTGAAGGATATTCCATATTCTACATCACGTGTCCGATCGTTTGATTGTCCAACATACATAGCTGGGCGCTATCTTGTTATTCGTATTGGAAAGACATCAGCTATTCTTGCATTGTGTGAAGTTGAAGCATTTGGATATTGATTCATAACTCAATGACACAAAGAAACATAGAGCGATATGTAGAAAGTTATATAATGCAATATTATGCTCACATGTGTGGCTTTGGCAATAATATTGTTGTGAAAATATTGATTTTCAATTTAGATCAGTGGTTCCTCACTGTGTTCATAGTAAAATATATTGAAATGGATTGTAAAATATTTTATTTCTCACTGTGTTCACAATTAACTCTATAAATGATCTGTAACAAACTTATTAAAAAATAAGCACTTCTACACAATTATTACCAATATATTTACCAATGATGATAAGTATAAAGAGTTGTTCAATGACTCATTTTGCATTTGCTAGCGGACATGGTCAACTGTAAAACATGTCATTATTACTGACTACTTGTTTTGATTATGTTCGAAATTTTACTAGTAGAGTTTGAAGATATTGATTTATTCCTTCATCTGGAGATTCTGTAACATTTATATACAGACAACTAATAAGAATAATGAGAAGGTGAAGAAAGACACATTCTTTGGTTGTAACTCCAAGTTTCACGTTTTTAAACGATCATCAGACAGCAAATACTAACTGACAGTATAGAGTAAGTATTTGTTGTCTGATGATCGTTTGATAACGTGAAACTTGGAGTTAAAACCAAAGAATGTGTCTTTCTTGACCTTCTCATTATTATTACTATTTACGCTATGCAATTCACTTGCATTGGGCACTATCCAATTGCCAATATTAAGTTTTAATATTTCTAATATTATTACTATATATATTTATATTATATACATACAACTATATTGCAACCATACTTCATCGAAGAAGAATATAAACCCGATAAGAATAAAATGTGAATTTAATTTTATTCGAAAAAGATCAGATGAAAATAGCTTTGATGTCGAGATCAAATGCATTTTTTCAAATGTAATTCAATTCATCTTCTATATAAGTAAATCCTTTCCATCATACATCATAACATGAGCATTTAAATATTACCATCGGCTATGGCATTTATAATTAGAACAGAACAATTGTGATCCTTGCGATTTGATTGGCTAAGAGCAATGACGCCAAATCACCATAACAAGGCGGTGGGAAAAAACCCTAGACTTAATAGATATAGACTGCTGATGACGTTCGAAAGTGGGCTTAAAACGTAGCACCTATGGGGATCCATAATGGCTGACACATGCACCCAAAAATGGCGGGAAAAGCAGTGTTTTGACCCAATATTGTTGTTAGAAAATAAAAGAATAGATGATCCGGATTATTTCGAGCTACTTTTAAAGCAACTAAATATGATTGTATTTAACAGGTTTGTTGTGCATCACTCAATTTCGAATCAAATCCGCTTAATTATTTTATCAAATTTTCACTGGAATATCCCAATTTTGTAAGTAGGAATATCGCTGTTGTTGTAACAATAATACATCAAAATTTCAGAGTTTGCTCAAATTTAACATGTATTAATCATCCAAGCTGTATTTACCGGACAAGGTTCATGTTTACTGCTGGTTACAGCAAAGCACAAGACGCAGAATGAGCGTTGAAAAGTTGATATTGAAACAATAACAAACAAATTCCAATAATGCTACGAAAAATATTCAATTTAATTCATCAAATATCCAAATATTTTACACTCCATAGTGATAATAGTTATAAAGTCTAAGATTGATGGAGATAGCCACAAATTAAGCCTCATAACCAGCAGTACCATCGCAAAACAAGCGTAGCGGATACCAATTAATATCAAAATATGCTAATTTTTATTATAATCAATGTTTCCGTATCATTAAAACCATATTAAAAATGTTCAAAAGCAAGAGAAATAGATATATGCAGCGATTTAAATCAATCCAAACACTTTGTGTTTACTTCAAATACCAAATTGTATTGGAATTTTGACTTTTGCAGTCAGTTTACAACATACAACTGAAACTTTTGGGCGCATGTGTCTACCATTTTGGCTGCCCATGAGTGCCACGCGTCACGAGACCCCATCAGCGGTCTATATCTATTATGTCTATGGAAAAAACACAGTCTTCAACTGTTTCCAAAATGACTAATCAAAAAACATTTGATTTTGGTTTGAATCTGAATAAACGATTTTCTGAGACAACAGATGAAGATATTGATGAGTCATTAAAATCTGTTGAGGCTAAAAGTACAAAGAGAGCAATGGAATATTCAATGGAGATATACCGAGGTCAATAATCATCGATAAATTACTTTAAATAAAATTCATCAAAACATCACATGAATTATTGATGATCATTTCTTATTTATTCTATTCATATTTCTAATTCACAGATTGGGCGTCTGTCAGAAATGCGGTGACCCCATTGACAAGAAATTTTACAGTCAAATCTGATTGAAATACATGCCTGGCTGTGTGCAAATGAACTAACATTTCATATTAATAAAACCAACTGCATGGTAATAGGCTCCAGACCAAAACTAAATAAACAAGAAACGAGCGATTTAATAATAGAGCTGGATGACAAATCTGTCGACAGACTAGATCTTTTGAAATATCTTGGCATTCATAAAGACAATACCCTATCTTTCGACAAAAATGTTGTATCAATGAATAAGAAAAGAAATAGAAGCTTAGGTGTTTTGAAATATGTGAGACGATTCATACCGCAAGAAGCAGCAAAAACTATTTATATCACCATTGTTTTGCTGAAATTTGACTACTGCGGTGTCTTATGGGGGAATTGTAAAACAGAACACCTAGATCATTAGAGACAGAATAACATCGCATCAACTGATGTTCATAAATGAAATGAAATGAAATGAAATGAAATGAAATGAAATGAAATGAAATGAAATGAAATGAAATGAAATGAAATGAAATGAAATGAAATGAAATGAAATGAAATGAAATGAAATGAAATGAAATGAAATGAAATGAAATGAAATGAAATGAAATGAAATGAAATGAAATGAAATGAAATGAAATGAAATGAAATGAAATGAAATGAAATGAAATGAAATGAAATGAAATGAAATGAAATGAAATGAAATGAAATGAAATGAAATGAAATGAAATGAAATGAAATGAAATGAAATGAAATGAAATGAAATGAAATGAAATGAAATGAAATGAAATGAAATGAAATGAAATGAAATGAAATGAAATGAAATGAAATGAAATGAAATGAAATGAAATGAAATGAAATGAAATGAAATGAAATGAAATGAAATGAAATGAAATGAAATGAAATGAAATGAAATGAAATGAAATGAAATGAAATGAAATGAAATGAAATGAAATGAAATGAAATGAAATGAAATGAAATGAAATGAAATGAAATGAAATGAAATGAAATGAAATGAAATGAAATGAAATGAAATGAAATGAAATGAAATGAAATGAAATGAAATGAAATGAAATGAAATGAAATGAAATGAAATGAAATGAAATGAAATGAAATGAAATGAAATGAAATGAAATGAAATGAAATGAAATGAAATGAAATGAAATGAAATGAAATGAAATGAAATGAAATGAAATGAAATGAAATGAAATGAAATGAAATGAAATGAAATGAAATGAAATGAAATGAAATGAAATGAAATGAAATGAAATGAAATGAAATGAAATGAAATGAAATGAAATGAAATGAAATGAAATGAAATGAAATGAAATGAAATGAAATGAAATGAAATGAAATGAAATGAAATGAAATGAAATGAAATGAAATGAAATGAAATGAAATGAAATGAAATGAAATGAAATGAAATGAAATGAAATGAAATGAAATGAAATGAAATGAAATGAAATGAAATGAAATGAAATGAAATGAAATGAAATGAAATGAAATGAAATGAAATGAAATGAAATGAAATGAAATGAAATGAAATGAAATGAAATGAATAGTTCAGAATATCACATATTATTTATATTTAACACTTATTATGTACATAAGCAATTTAAAACATCTATCAAATACTATGATTTACTATCTATGTATAGTTATCTACGTGTAGGGTAAGGAGAACAAATTTCAGCTAACGTTCGTGATTTATTTGCCTAATTGGCTAAATTTGCAATCTAGTGTAGTGCAGTTAGTGTAATCTGAACTTTTGTAAAGTTTAAAAAAACTCTAATAGGCATCTTTATTTGTTAGGTTCATCATTGACATAATTATTCTTCAATATCCAAATGCTTCAACCTCACATAGTGTAAGAATAGCTGATGTATTTTCAATACGAATAACAAGATAACGCCCAGTAATGAATTTTGGACACTCAAACATGCGGACACGTGGTAAGGCATATGGAACATCTGCCACACATCTGAAAATGATTAGGAAATAAGGAATTACTTCACTGTTACAGAACTCATTGTTCTAAATTTATGTGACCCACAAATCAGGGTGATGTAATCGCTTTAATAGTCATGTAATCATCACCTTTGTCTGGAGCATCAATTATCTCTCATCAATTCCACTACGACAATGATTGGATTATTAATTTATTTGGCCATTGCTTTTTCATCAAATAAAATTTGAATTCAAGTCCTACTAGGCCTATATCATTTCAAAATATAGCGCCAAGAGTTGAACATAATTGTTGATCAATTATGTTTGCAATGTTAAAAATATAGATGATGTTACATCTGAATATTGCAAATCTCAAGCAGCTACTTTCTATACTTTCTCAGGTTGAATGTTCAATTACATTTGTATATTAGAATACCTTTGAATTGAATTTATGAAAAATATTTTATTGGTCGCAGCTTGTTGTAATTTTCAAAACATGTATTCTAGATGTTTGGTTAAAACTGTGCAGGCAAAGCTCTATACCCGACATAGAATGAAAACCCATCTACTTTTAGTGGTTACAATGGAATGTTTTGGGTTAACTTGATGACATAACTGCAAAAACGTGGTACAAATCCACCAATCATGACTCGTGTGTCTTTTAACTAACAATTAATCCATTTTTAACAATCCACCATACAGAGATTCGTATCCGATAATGACGTAATACTTGAAAGTTTCAAGAATAATGCATTTAATTCTAAAATAATAATCATTGAAAAATTTTTTATTTGGAAAACCTAACAAATCCAGGAACAATATTAAAGTGTCTGGATTCAAGTTCAATGCGGTCATAGTGTTACAATTGCAGTCTAAATGTATATTATCAATGGTCAAAAAGTAGAAAAAAGCTCGTTAGTTATGATTACGCAATACGAAAATAAGCAATGCAAATTACAGGTATATTTAAAAAAAATTCTTAAATTTGAATAATATTATATTTGTTTTTAGTTTTAAAACTCATGCATGTCAAGCGAATATACTTACAATTGTGTTGATGTCATGTCAGGCATGGGATGATTCTGAAGTTGGATTATGAAATTGTCAAGCCTGTCTGGACAGCAATCAGCTCTATTGTAGATAATAACACGTGTAACTGTCCTTCGACTACCAAGATCAACTTGCCACCAAGGATCGGACACTGAACTTTGCGTACACATTGATTGCTGTACAACTCCATGTGTAATTCCATTAAGGGCTGCTTCACAATTACGCCCATTGTCAGTTACTTTTTGCGTGCATTGTTTTCCAATGAGTTGCAATTCTGAAAATATAAATCTGATGTTGGCATGCAAGCAGACATACTTTTTCTTAGTATAGTCCGTCTACTAATCAGCGCCGGATTTAGAGTACTGATACTTCACCCAACTACCACATTTAGGTAATATGTTTTCATTGACAAATAAGATATTACAACAATTGACAACTATTTTAAATTGAAGCAAATTAAGTACGGAAAAGAAACCACAGTACGTAAATATAAAAAGTAATGTAGATTGTGTCACCCTACCGAAGATACCCGTACCACTTCCTTTATTTCTAGATGAGTGGCAATGATTTTAAAAGCTCTTGTTGATCTCAGCCGCGACACTGCAGATCTATTTCAACAGATTTCATGGCAGATAGATCTTGATTGTCATTGCACAACGATGCGCTGCAGCTACTCACAATGCAATTCCCTCCGAACCATTCCATCCGCCATCAGAAGATGGTACTTATTTGATGTTTCAGATAAGTGAAGGCTGGGTTGAACTTCGGGGGATTTGAACAACAGTCGATCAGATATGATCTGATCTGAAGTTCGTTTGCTCTGCCGCCTGAGATAAACCAACAACAATGATAACCACAGTAACAACTACAGAACAACAAATATAATAAAAACAACAATAACAATAGCAACAAAAACAACAAAAATAACAACAACAGCGGCAACAAAAACAGAAACATCAGAAACATGAAACAAGAACAAAAACAACAGTAACAGAAACCACAACTACAGCGGTAACATCGAAGGCAGCGACAACAACAAAAAATGAACAAAAAATATATTGCAGATAGAGTTTCTATAGAGTGAAAACAGTAAAAGATGTCATGAAAATTTCTGACATTGAACCACATATATAAAAGCTTAGGTTGTTCGTCACTGAACATTATTTCTGCTTTTGGAAAAAGTTGTTGTAGTAATCATTGCTCAGCTAATCAAATATTCGAAGATTCAAATTTATGTAATGTTCTTTGTATTAATTTTTAGTCGAAACCGACTAGGGTACTATTCGATGATCTGCATTCTGATTGGTTGCTCCATCGTTCGCTATTTTCCCATAGCGAACGCTGGCAAATTAACAAAGGTAAACAAGCGATTCGCATATGTTTTTGAATCAATTTTCTTTACGAATTACGAGAGTAAATTATAATTTCGGTCCCCGAGAATACAAAACAAGTAGCAAAATATGAGATGAAGTTGTTCAATGGTAAGCTATGCATATACAATTTTAATCTTATTCAACAATCTTCTCGCAACTTGTCGCTACTTTATTGCAGATATAAATTAGTCCTCTAGTCAGCTGAAGTTTATAAACAGCATCATTTTATATAATAAACTGCAAAAATTTATGTATTTTTAGATACTCAATAAAAACCTTCTCAAGTTTGCAATTTTGTAGCCAGTATTAATATCCAACTGTTTTGTTTTAAAAATTAAATCTGAATCAAGCCAAATTAAAATTCATCCTCCAAATCACGACGCTGAAGTCGTCATGGTGCCTTTGATTGACTGTTGTATTTTAAAATTAATTATGCAGAAAACGAATAAATAGTTGGAATTTATTTTTGATATGTTTTTCTTGTACCACTAGTTGGTTTTCACTAAAACAATTAGACAACTCGCTCTTGTTGTCTACCATCTTGAATAGTCACCTCAGCGAACCTCTGTGACTATTCGACTGCAGCCAACTCGGGCTGGTTGTCTAATTGTTAATTACTTGCTGCTGTTGAGTATATGGTATGAGCATAGACATTTGAATTAGAAGCATAAGAAGCTGGTATCAGAAATGAGTCATGAGATTGTGTTCAGATGTATGCAATCTCACATAATATTATCCGTTCATATTTTGTCACCTGATTTGCTAGTCAAAAACATACTGCAGAAGATCCTACAGAATTATCTCCTGCTATTATTTCAACGGACCATATCAAACAAATTGTTGACAATGCTCTAGAAACAGTATCAAACTTAACTCAGGTATCTAAGGTAATAAGAAATCAGACCTCTTATATCATTTCATGCAGTGTCCTATGATTACGTATTGTGGCTACCATGTTTTATCAGAATTCTATATCTCGTTTAGAACAAGCTGGATATTGTACATGAATTCAATAGCTAATAAAAAATGTTAGGTAAATCTGTATCAAAATAAGAAGAAAGTGAACATTTACTACAAATGTATGGCTGTTTACAAATGATCAACGTTTAAAATCCCTGATTTTGTAGTATTCAAAAATCTCATTGTTGTTCGAAATGTTCTTAAGCTAGCTTATCAACAAGGATGTAATTTTATTGATTGTATGATAAATCTGCCGATACTTTGAGATTCTGATTGGCCTATAGTTCATTGACATATTTCACCCAATTCAGTTTAGATGAGTACAATTATACATAAAAGTTTTACATTTACGTATATAATTTGACTAAAATACATACATGATACGAGTTTATTTATTTAGCTACATTTAATTGCTTCAAACGATTTAAGAAATGAAAAATATGATGAAATAGAAGGACATGTTAATATATGAAGGATCTAATGGGCACTCAGATTACATTCCTTACATATACATTGTTCATTTGACTGATGTTATGTTTTGTTTATGCATCTGATTGGACTATAGGAGCTAAAAAAACTATATATTTTGCATAGGCTAATCGATTCCGGAAATATATATTTTGGTTTCGTGCACTTAAATGGCATGGCTCGGAGAGAAAAAGCAATGTGTAAATTTATTACACTCCAGACGAATATATCGAAAAAAAAACTGTGAAGAATAATATTGAGAGGAGGAAAGAACTCATTTGTGAAATCATAAGCGAAATTTCCACCACAATAAACGCTACACGAAAATATTGTGATTACTTAGCTATAATGCTATACACTTTCATTAATTTGTTAAATTAGCTTATGTCATACTACATGAATTTGTTACACATATGTTTTTGCTATGCTGAACAGTTCTTACACATCTAAAGCTTGATCTCTAAATACTCAGCTAGCGTTTGATATCAATTGAACTTTCAATTTTAGTTGCTACAGTTCTTGTTCCTGTATCAACCAAAGAATAATGTTTAAAGTATATTTTCAAAGCCAGTCTTCAAATTTGAAAAGTGTTGCTGAATAAACTGATGATAACTGCACAACGTAAATTTCAATATACTTTTCAAAGATAAATTTTCCTCAAACACGCAATATTAATTTTGTACAATAAATAAAATGGAATAAATAATTTTCAAGCTAAACAGTTTAAAATCCTAAATATACTAACTAAAGTCTATTGCACGATGAACAGACCTTCACGATTGTGTCAGCTTAAATGATCATGTGATACAATTTCCTGTCAATTGGAACATTTTCCTACCATGGCTGTTAGAACAATTGAACTTTCTATTAATTCTCATTTTAATGTCTATCGTATGAAGAAATGATACTTACTGCTGACAGGAAAATCTCTTGGTTGAAGCTCATTTGTCTGAAAATGTATCAAATCAAATTAAAATTTTAAGTTCAAAACTTACCAATGGGATCTACGCGCTTTGTATAATGTGCAGGTTTGTCGGCAGTATGGTTTCTGTGCCTGGAACTTGAATTTTGAAGGCATCCCGAACAATGACTGACATTGATTTTTGAATATGTGCTAAGATTAATTCAACTCGAGCTCATAGCGACCATCAGTCAATTTTACTCCTTTAACAGCAGAAAATATAAGATACACATTGAAAGATTAAAACGAGAAAATATATAAACAGCTTAAGCCCCAATTCTCAATGATTTTGGTCGAACAACATTTATACGTTTTTGTGAAAACCTCGTAAGTGATATTAAGACTATCGCCAGACTACATCTGTAAGGATTTTACTATCGTGTCATGCGAAACAAAAGCTGCAACAAAAACAACTTCAGAGAACGAAGCTACAGAAAAATCGATCTGCAAAATATCCATTGTTACAACAATTGAAACATAGCACAATTTTATCGTGAAACATTGTTCAGAAGTATCAAATGCTTCACACCATTAGCTATTGAATACATTGAGATCGATAGAGCTCAATCCTCTTTTTACTAGCATTCAATATAACAAAGTTTAATTGTTTAATTGTCGCAACTCCCAAACTGTTACTTTTTTTAAGTGGAATTTTTATATCATCAAAAAATTTACATTTGATTTGATTTTATAAAAATTATTCAATTTGTCGCAGTTCGTCACCACTTTCAAAACAGGTGCTGTTTGGTTAAAACCGTGAATGCCTAGTTATATACCTGCACAGTGCGAGTATATACCTATACAAGCACGGTCTATACCTGAAATAGCACTAAAAACCCATATACTTTTAGTGATTGCAAGAGAATGTCGTCAGTTGTCTTGACATAACTGCAAGTCACGGGGTACAAATCCGTCAATCGACTCGCTTTTTTAAGTGATTATTAAATACCATTTCAGCATGTAGTAAGCACCACTGATTATTCTCCTTGACATACTGTTATTCAAAAGCTTACCATAACTTCATTCTTCTGATAGAAAGTTGGATAGCTTCTTTCCGGATTGATGTAAAGAATCCTCTTTTGACGGAAGCGTAAATCAAATAAAACACAGAAAAATCCTCTTCTTTGCAAAAACTTTTCAATCGATAAGCTGCTGCATGAAACTTCACTATCGCAATGAGTGAAACATTGAAATATGTTGTTTACATCATAACTCCTTAATATATTACCCAAAAGCATTGGTGCAGCTGTAAGCAAGTATTTCGCTTCCGATAACCAAATCAAATACATAATAGAGGATAAAATGGAATATAGATAAGTTCCCATCATCTTCATCTGTAGAATTTAAAATTTTCCAATCTTGTAAATGTTAATAAGCTTACACTTCTAGGATATTATGCAATATTTGAATCGTTTCTATAGCTAGAAACAACAGAAGAAAATGATCTACTCAGATCTGATATAACTCTTTTGCACCTGCCATTAACAATTTAGTTTTACTCATTTGAATATGAATATGGTCACATGCTATCTCTGAATGCTCATATATCAAATAACAAAGATAGATTTATCTATCGAGTTGATATCATATCGATCAAAACAGTGTAGCATATCATGCGCAGAGCTGTAATATATAATGATGGCGACTGACCCGAGAAAACTCATTCTTAATTACTATTACTCAAGATTCAGGCAATGTGCAGTCATCAGACTGAGTAAAAACTGTCTGATGATCCCATCCTGCCTGACGTTTAATAACAGAAATTAAGAATGTGTTTTAATTGACTCAGTAGCAATCCTTATGTTTTCTGATATACCAAACATTTTCTGCTCTGTATAGCCCCTGAAATACAGCTTTGCACCGCATTTGCTGCATTGCAATGGTCAACCAGATCTGACTAAAGCATATGGAACTCAAGGGTAACATCCACTTTGATTTGATCACCAATGCCGACATTTAACGCCGACCGGTGAGTAAGGTTTTTTTTAAAAGATGCAAGACAATCGTCATGGTAGAGGCCTATGTTGGTGATGCCGACGGCATCAACAACATAGGCGTGATAAAAAATTCAAATCACTAATAATTAAACAATTGACTAAGCTGACTATCACTGTATAATACGGAGAGTGGATTTTGGAGGAGAACATGAGACACAATACGCATTGAAATTATGTGAAATTAATCAAGACATCTTAATCATTTCCTTCATAGAAATTTAATTCCTTTCACATCAATTGAATTGATTGAACTGTATAGATGACGGCATATTGAAGGCATAAAATCCAGCATCAAGTAGACCAAAGTGCGTAGCAGGCTCAAAATTGTAAAGTGAATGCAATTTTTACTGTTACATATAGTGGTGTGAATCAGTGCATATTTGAAGACCAAGCGCAAAGGCTATCGACCAATTTTATACATTCAACGTAGCTATATCTACATAGAAAAATTTTATTTTATGTGCTGGACACAGTAATCATTACAAATTATAACTCAATCAAATGATTTCTAATTCTGAAATTATCCTTAAAAAATATCACCTTATATCTGATCCGATCCGAAAGCTAAAATTTCAATCCAAATCTGACCCGATAGATCGGATCCCGCTTGTTTGGATTCACAAATCTTTATTGCAAAATATATATAGCATCTGATAATATTATCATGATATGATAGTATATGTGCCTATATATTTTTGATATAAACAATCTCAGCAAGTAGGACTGTGATTTTCATGGCAGTCTATCAAAACGAGCATCATAGTGCTTCCTGTTATCAAATTTTCAAGAATGGTAGAATCAACATTCTTTTAAAGTTAAATAAAATTCTATATTAAATTGCTATAATAATTCGATATTATTACTATGTGTGACACTTGGTTATACCATATATTTTGTTGAGCCTTATTGTGTTTATATGAATTTGTAGTGCATGTCCAGATTATGGCCTTGTATGTATGTATGTATGTATTTTGTAGCACAATGGCTGACATGCAAATAAACAAAGGAGGATATTTTAAACGTATCCTTAATTACATGCGACCTTTAAAAAAAGGAAAAAAAGTATGTAAATATATAATGAAAACTATATGTTATCAGAAATAATTAACACGCAAAGGAATAGTTACAGAACTGTGATAGATTAACGTGATTAAGTTTCAATTTGAATGTTTGTAAAGATTTAGACGATATAACTTTTTCAAGAAGAGACCTCCATGGCTTGATTATTCTATTTGCAGAGTAATGTTTGCAACAGTCATAGTTAAATGATCTAGTTGGGTAAAGCGTCAGTGAATGTCCATGCAAGGAGTATTTAGAATGTTTAATAGTGAAAAACTCATCTGGAGAGAGTCAAGTCAATCAAGTTTTTCAAAATTCTGAAGACAATGTGAACATCAAACTTAAGGCGACGTAATTCTTGAGACTCAAGGTTGAGTTAGGCAAGACTAGGGATTCCAGACTGGCGTAGATGACTCAAGCATTGGTCTGACGTACGATGTGAACGCTTTCACTACCAGCTCCTGGTTATTTGAAGAAAAGCATTTCTAAAGAACGGTTTTTTGCTTTAGTGGCTAGCATGGAACAGTGTTCTGTGAACCTTAGATCTGCAGTTAGTAGGATTCAAAGATCTTTCACAATGAAAGTACAGAGCATTTCTCCTGGGAAATTTTGAATTGCCAGCATTCTGCCCAGGAGGAGAAGTTTTCAAGTGTAGAGTGTAGAGGAGTATTGTCAGTGGTAAATCTTTTAAAAGACATCTTAGCATCATCAGCAAAGAGTTTTATACCTGGTTAACTTATTCTATTGTTGATCTTCTTCCTGTTATTGTTTTTGATTATTGTTTTATTTGTTGGTATTCTGTTGTTAAAAAATCACTTGTTTAGAAGTGTGAGACGAAGAAGGTGACTTTTTCAGTAACGTCGGATCAAACATCAAGAAAACAATTCATACTACACCTAATTATGATAACATTGTGCAATGTAATGAGGAATTCAATTGTTCTACTGCTACCGATATTGATATCAGAAAATCTGTTGATATGTTACCCAATTGGAAGGCATCTGGTAACGATGGACCATTGCTAGACCACTGACAAGCCTAGTTAATTTATTTCTCAATATCTCTATCCTTCCATCAGCTTTTAAATATACCATTGTATCTCCAATCCCTACATCATCTTCTGCAACAACACCAGATCAACATCGTCATTTGGCTCTTCTTTAATTTCTATCAAAAAGTTTAGAGAGAGTAATCTACATTCAGCTCTACGCACACATATCGTCTCTGCTTACTTAATATCAAAATGGAATTCAGCTTGGTCGTTCTACCATCTCCGCATTGTTAAATATAACAGAAAAGATCTTCAATACAATGGAACAACGTGAACTATCTCTACTGATCTTATAGATCTATCAAAATATTTTGATAGTCTACAGCATAATATACTATGGAAAAAACTGAAACTTTTTGGACTATTTGCTAATGCCCTATGTTGGATAAATTCTTATCTCACCAACAGAATTCAAGAAGTGATGTTACATTTGGGTTAAACTCCAAGAAATGTCCAACAAAGCTTGCAAAACAGCGTGAATTTGTAAGGTAATTAACAAGGGTTTGTATGGCTATGTAAAATTGTGCAGGTCCAATCGCACTTGGAGAATATCAAGATTACTTTGAATTTGATGAAACGAAGTCACGAATCCATTTGTTTCCTAGTAGGAAACCTATGAGAATGGTTTCATTGTATTCTTTTTGAGACCTGAATGTGAATAAAATTCCCTCTGATGCGATTTATCTATAACAAACTAGCACTGCTAGACCGACCACATAGTATAACTAATACAACAAGGAAACGCATATAAAAGTATTCTTAAAAATTTGAAAAAAATTTTGCTATTTCTGGTTTTAGTTAAATTTAACAGAAAAACATGTCAATTCAGATCCTTGTTGCACTGTCTATGCCATTCTTCTTGCCATTTTTCAATCCAAAACTGACACACCAAGCTCACCTACGTGTTTGAATGTCATAACCAGAGGCTAAGAAAGTAAAGTTAACAACATTTACAGATAATGCATTCCATAAGGTATTTTGACCATATGCATATCCCAGTATATTGGTAGTTTGAGCACTCTGGTATGACACAGACGTTTGCCTTTGATGGGGTGAATTTTTCACGACATTTACTAATTCATCTTGACCTAGGTATACAGCGAAGTCAGTCCCTCGTTTGCTCACTGAGTAGTATTGATGAAGGCCAATGGCCAGAAACATGTACTTGTCTGCTGCTATACATATATATATATATCTACAGGTTTTGATACGTGGGTGTACGTTAAATGAATGAGACTGGAATAAAATTTAATCAACTATTTTTGAAGATCAATCAGTAATTGTTCAAACTTCAAATTTCACTTTCTAATTTAATATAATCGCTAAATGCTAATATATTTTCTTTTAGTACGAGAATGATTCGCTCAATCTGATTGGTTTAGAGTTTGATGCCAAATCACCATAGCAAAACTAGGTTCGAAAACAGAATCGAATTTGAAAATCGAACTTGATATCACGAAAGAGTATTTCCAATTTGACAAGGAGTTTTCAAAAACCATTTTTGAACAAGAAAGTTATGTGTATATATATATATATATATACATATATGCTTTTAAAAGCTGTGCTAGTTGTAATATAAAGCAACTGGCGCAAGGCAAGTGGCGCATGAGAGGCACGTAAGGGTAAAACTCGAAGGGAGAAAATTACGTACGAAGATACAGAGAAATGATTTAGTTTATTCTCATGTGTTCTTTGTTACTTTATTGGCTATACAAGTTACAATACGTTACAATATATTGCTGTGAAATCGTTCAACATATCACATGAAAACGAATAAACAATTATCATTCTCCATCAATGTTTTTCTCAGAGTCAAAATTACCCCCAATGTGAAATACTGCTTCTATGATACCAAGCTGACCCCAATAATGCCAGGAAACAAATCCGTGTGTCTAGAACAACAAGCTTTATCTCAATATTTTTCGTTGTGTCACTGAGATATGCGTCAATATCCAAATGCTTCAATTTCACATAGTGCTAGAACAGCTGGATTCTTCTCAATACGAATTACAAGGTAACGCCCACTAGTGTATTTTGGACAATTAAACGAGCGGACACGTTGTGTGGCGTATGGAACATCATTCACACATCTGAAATATTAATTGTAATAATTTGCAGTCTATTTTCATCAGTCGAATGGGAGTGATCAATAATTGGAAAAATAGAGTATTATGTATATTTATAAACGTCAAAGTATCTGTGTGTGTTGCATGCTGTCGAGACAATGGATTTGTTTTGCGTTTTTCTTTGTCAATTGTTACGTAAAAATTTCGTAAAACATATTATTAGAATCAATGTCATTCCGCGAGTTTAATGACGATTTTAGTTTTTTTTTACTATCATTCCCTATTTTCTGTATCGAAAGTAAACATATATTTATTTTGTAATCCAACTTTGCGTGACAACAACAAAGAAATTCATCATTCTCATTTTTCACCAGCATCGTTGACCATTCTCTATTGTTCGCGCGATAATTCTATTGTTCTATTGATGAAATCTGTAAATCAAATTCAAAATCCAAGTAAAGGATACCTGCAGTCTTGAGAATGAATGGATCAACCCAGCCACACGGGTCATTCATTGCTAGTATAATAATAAGAAGCAGATAGGGGCAAAATAGTAACATTGGGTATATAAAAGCTGCTTCTTTGTTTTTAAATATATAAGAAATAGATGAATGTATAATGTTTTAGGAAATTAAGTAAGGCCTGTTTCTGCACATGCTTATATTGATCCTCTTGTTCTCTTAAGAATCGAAGATCAAATTAAGAACAGCATAGAAGTCCACCTTAGGATGATTGGAACCGGTTCAGGCGTTCCAAACGAATCTAATAGAATCAAACTAATCAAAACATTTCTTTTAGCAACGTAGCGATGTCTGGAACTAAGTAATTTATTTAGTCAGTCTGAAGGTCTTCTCAAAAGAAATATGACCGGCACATGTACATACCAGAAAGGCAAACAGATCAAATATTCTACTTTATCTATTATATTTCATATTATCATCCCTAATCAAACCCAGTTATTATAGAGATATCATAGAATATTATCCGTACTGAGGAGAAATCAATGGAAATTCCTCAGATCAAAGAGTTTGAATAAATTATAAAAAGGTTCCATTTCAGTCATAGTAAATGCAATGGTAAAATACCATGAAAAACCACACAATGATTTCAAAATATATCAAAAATATAAAGTTTTCACAGTTTCAATCGCTCTCCTCATTTTGATCGGGAGGATATTTCTGTGTAATGACTTTGCAATATAGTAGGGATTCGCTAAAAGCGCTTGTACACGTGATCTATGTAACAGCCATTGGAACACATTTCGTTTTCAGTAATGAAACATTTTTGAAGTTCTTCATTGTCAAATTCGCTGTTACATATAAACCTTGCAGATAGGAGAGTCGAATGTCACGTGGAAGTGATGTTAATTTCACAGCAATGTTAAACTCTAACAATGATGAGAGTCATTACACTATCTGTAAAAGTATCTGAGGGTATATTATAATTGTATAAATTAGTTGAGACCATAAAAAACGGCAAGCTGTTTTGTTTTTAAAAAAATGTGATATATAGCAAAGTATGGTATAAAAAAGGCTCGATCCTAATTCAACTTAGCAGGAATGTAAAGTCTGCGCAATGCTCAGAAAAAACCATTTTGCTGACACTGCGTAGACTGATGTTGCCTTGTAAAAACCTTAATTTCCAGTCTCAGTTGCGTGCTTGTCGATTGTTTACACCCCCGTGTGGCTATGAGCATTGGCGTAAGAAAACAATACTCAATGTGTGCTTCATCCACAAGCCTGCAGTTTATTATCACACATTCAGCAAAGCACTTTTTCGGGGTTGCTATAGTATACTGATTAATAAATTCTTACTTATGAGATAAATGACAATAAATAAAACAAATTTATCTAAATCAATAGCTGGTGCATGCTCTGCCACCAACAGCTTCCAGGCATGCCCAAATATATTGTCTTCCTAAAACATATAAACCTTTGATAGCAAATGAGACGAATTCTGTCAAGCCCTAACTCCTATAGCTTCAAACTGGCCAAATGGCTAGAAGACAACCTAAAGCCTATATCTATTACTGATTAATGGTAGATGATATATTTGAATTCACCAACATTATTTTTACAATTACACCGGTACCGGGTGATATCATGGTATTTTATGATGTCGAGTCCTTGTTCAATATAATGTACCCGTAGACAGAACAATAGCAATTTTAGTAGAGACAGCATTTATAAATATCTGGTTTAACGTAACAAACGATCAAATCGAATTTATCAAAGGATGATCTTAAAGAACTACTTCAAATTTCTACAAATGATCAATTAGTTACGTTTTAATGAGAGCTATATAGTTGTAGTATAGACAGTCACATTATAGGAATGCGCCGTCCCTCTTACACCTTACATATTTGCTACACAAAGAACGCAACAAAACACGGTCAGACATAGCTGACAAAGAAACTTTTAAATAACACAATTCACGATACAAAACATTATGAAAAGATACTACTCTACCATAGCCCCGTCGAAGCATCTCCTTCGGTTGCAAATGAAGGATGTCATGCAGCGGTTGAGGGGCATACGTCTTTGATCTTTCGATGTGACCTAAAAAAGACATCTGACGTTGGTGAGCAATAGCAGAGGCAGAAGGGAAAAGTTTTCTAAGTTTAGCAGTAGACAGTAAGTTGGGCCGATGTACTCCTAAAGCATGCCGAAGCATGGCGTCATAAGCTGAGTCAAGTCGGGTCAATAGTGAGGTTGATAGAACCCACGTTTCAGATGCATAAAATAGAACAGGTTCTATCGTGTGTCTGAACAGTCTTAACTTAATGTCAGTGTTGACATCGGACGCCCAGAATTCATTCAGACCTCTAATGACTGCCCAAGCCTGGCATCTACGTTGTGTTAAATAATCTGAAGAAGATCGAAGTACAGAACCTAGGTACTTGAACGAATCTACACGTTCTATGTCACCATTAGATGTAGCAAGGTGTGCCTGTTTTATGCCTAAAGCAATATATTTCGTCTTCGTCGTGTTAATTGTCAGGCCTACCATCTTACCAACCCGTTCAACTTCATCAAGAAGCTGTTGTGCATCAGATATGCTATTTGTTAAGATAGCAATATCGTCAACGAATGAGAGGTCCGATACGCTGCGCTCTGGATGACGTGAAGACCTACGACGATCAAGGGTAAAACCGGAAGAGTCAGGACATGAAATACGAAAAACATAATCAATAAATAGTGTAAATAAAAAAGGGGACAATGTGTCACCCTGTAGTACGCCACAAGCTGTCGGGAAATCATCAGTATCACCATAGTGAGTTCTAACAAAAGCCGAAGTAGAAGAATAAAAGGACATAATAGCATCGATAAGAACAATAGGTACATTATAGAAATCTAACATTTCTGGGATTCTGCATCTTAACACAGAGTCAAAGGCCTTTTGGAAATCAATAAAAATTGCAACAATGTCTTTTTGATGAGTCCTACAGCCTTCTAACAATATCCTAGCCTATAGAATTTGGCCTAACGTTGACCGGCTATTCCTGCCACCATTTTGATTGTATCTTAAATATGGGTCAATTACTGACGCAAGCCTTTTATGTAGAATCTTATTATTAGCTTTCCCTGCAGTACAACTTAAAGTGATACCCCTCTGTTGCTCTAGGTCCCTAGACGTGTTCTTGTTGACGGTGATGACAGCAGATCTTCGCCATTGACCCGGTACTTGTTGCTCCACTGACAAAACGGCATTTATGATGGTAAGTAGCTCATTTTGTACAAGAGGTTCTTGAAGTGCCAGGGTGGGGACTCCATCTGGTCCAGGAGACGCAAGGGGTTTCATAGAAAATAGAATAATGCATAATTCATCATTAGTAACAGGAGAAGTATTATAATTGGACATATCAGGAGGGGAGAAGTTAGGCGATGGAGCTAATTTATTTAACGATAGTAGACAGGATGGGGGATTATATAAATCATAAAAATAATTATGAATCATACTGTTTGCCTCGACAGAATCATACGCTTCAACTAATAAGGGTTTGTGGGATGGGTTCTTAAGACGCCTTATCTCTTTCCATGCTATACAATGCTTATTACTATTACTAGCCGTTTTTACCGCTAAAATTATAGCTTTTAATTCACGCTCGACTAGGCGTTATGAGCGGCTGCGATATCTATTGTTTTTTGATCAACAATAGATTGTAAAAGACTGATATTGTGTATAGTAGGAGAACAATCACGTAATTGTTTTTTAGCAAGTTTCAATTCATATCTTACCTGTCTTTTCTTCCGCGGCAAAGCGGTCTCGGCTGATTTGATGATGGGTGAGGAAAGAATGGAGAAATCACCTCTTGTGGGTTATCCAACAAGAGAATTCTCAAGACAGTCGTTAAACGCTTGTGAAAACTCTGACAGACTTTCCCAACAAAGGCATGACCCCGCCTTTCCTTTGCAGTACCGGATGCCTTCTTTCATGCAACAGAAAACAAGGCGATGATCAGATGGAATAGCAAATGGTGCTATATTATCACAATCGTAAAATAAACGTGGACAATTAGTGAGAATATAATCAAGACGTTCTTTCCGGCCTTTCGGACCAAAGAAAGTAGCACGTCTTGACAGAGGTTTACGATACAAAGAATTTAACGGAGTAAGGTCATAGATATTAATAAGATCAATTAAATAAGGGGAATTATCATTTAAATTACGTCCTACAGGGTTTAATGACAAGGGGTAACACGCATTAAAATCACCACAAAACATAATAGCATCACTGAATGGTATTTGAACTAAGATTAAAGATAACTGAGCATAGAAAAGGGAGGCCTCGATTTTTCTGACAGCAGTGGGAGAGTAAACAGAGAAAACATGTACGATACGATCAAATAAATTAACAGACAATTCTAAAATACGGGATGATGAGACTTTACACGAACATAACGAACATCAACACACGGATTACACATAAATCCTACACCACCAACACCATAACATTCAGCAGACGATGCAATAAATGTACATTTATTATCTAAATCAACATAACGAATAGGTTCTTCGTGGATAATACGATGTTCCTGAACAGCAACAAACAGAAAATTTGACTTACGTGTGAGTGTAGCTAACTATTTCTGTCGCCACGGACACTTCAGGGTTCTGGAGTTGAACGTAGCAATACGATTAGGCGTAGAGGGTCTTTTCGCTGAAGGAGATAATGTGCTATCTCCATTTGGAACTCGATTGCGAGATCGCAGTTCTGATCCAATAAAACTTGAAGCCTTCGGTTTGTGACGATTTCTGTTTCTGTTACGATGTTCGGAGTTACGCTTTCCTCTTGCAGCAAGTGCTTTCTGAGAACGGAAACCTCGTCGACAAAACTTTGGCTTAAGTTTTAATTGGGAGGTGGAATGATGGTAATTTTCTGGCTACCGCAGCAACTAATAAAAGTGCGCGTAAAGGCCAATAAAACTTCAAACAGAAACCGCGCTCCGAAACACGTCCGCTCTTGATGAAAGCCTCACCGTCGTAATATGAACTATATGAGCTATATGAACAGATTGATGGCGTGGCAATGGGTTACCCTCTAGGTCCCTTGATGGCAAACGTCTCCATGTGTCACATAGAAAACAGATTAAAAGAAAATATCAATTTTCATGGTAATTATTATCGTTATGTAGTTCACACTCTAATATTTATGCCAAGCGTACGTGATGCTGATTAATTTCTCAAAAAGCTAAACAAGGAACATCCTGCATTGAGATCTAGATTGTAAAATTTGAGTGATTTTCTAGCAATTTGATTGGCTAACTCCCGTGTTTGGATCACGCAAGCCAAAACAATTAATTTGGACATCATGTTTGATAAAAACAAATCACCCAAAATTTTTAAATAATTGTAAATAAAAATTTGAATAACGTTAGCATCATCAATGTTATATAAATATTTGAGAATACTTAAATAAAAGCATTCTTCCTTTCGCGAAATGATAAACAAGACAGATCAATATCATGGCGTTCCAAATAATCGAAAGTGGTTCGAAAGTATAACTCCGGATCTATATGATCCGAAGAAAGGCAAAATATGACGAAGACATGAAGATTTATATTGAAAAGATTGATCTAATCAGTCAACTATTTTATGTTAAATTCGTTTAAAAATAGTGATAATAGGTTTTGTTTCACAAAAGGATTACTGCACGGTAGCTGTGTGTTTGTGTTCTCTGATACAACACTTGGGATGTTGGGAGACATCCGAAAGCTGAAAAACACTCGCCCTACGGGTTCTTGTTTTTCTGATGCTTTCTCGTGTCTCCCAGCATCCTGCGTGTTGGTATCAGAGAACACAAACATGGCTGCCGTGCAGTAACCCTTTAATAAAAGTCTCTTAGCAGAACAAATTGTCTTACCTTGGCATCTCAATGGAGATTACTACTAATAATAATATTATTGAAAGTAGTGTTCATCACAAACCTACTGATAATGGCCTGTTACTACGCTATCAGTGTTTGTAGATTCTACCTACGAAAAATCATTATTTATTACACTGCTTGGTCGTGCGAATCGGCTTTCATCAACCGATCAAAACTTTGATGAAGAGACTTTGTAAGATTAAAAAACTTGTCGTCGTTTTATATTGTTTCAATGTGACTTGTGTGATGCAAGCCATGTTGGCTTCATTTGCCTAAACTTACGTCAACGCATTGACGGACATAGGGGATCGGCCATTCCATCGCATTTTCGACATTCACATGGTATATCTGTCCGCCATTACAAAAATATTACAGGGTAATCATCAAATGCAAATAACGATTAGATTGCCTTATCCATGAGACGCTTGCTATTTGTCAAATCAAGCCTACACTACATACAAAATTAGACTCTGTGAAATCCCGCCTCTTTATTGAAACATTTACGCCTTATGATTTGTATTATGCTAATTAGCGATTTTCTCTATATAGATTTTGTAAATTGTCACAGCTCTCTTGCTTGAAAATGTTATTATAAGGATAATGAAATATTGCCATCATGTCTCTTTTATCGCTGTCATTTAACTCAAACTATAGTATTGTTTACAAAATACGGGACCCTTTCTGCGCTGGTCGTTATGATCTTCTTCGGAAAAATTACTGTCTATACAGAAGAGGTCTCAAGTTATATTTACTTCCTTGCTAGTTGTTAGATGCCATTGCTATGATGGACTTGTTCAGTAATCACAACTTTGCAAGTTAGTATGTCATAATTATAAATCTACAAACAACAACCTAAAATAATTGCGTGGCAACAGCGCCGTTCCCACCGTAACTCGCTTTACACGAGCAAATAGGCTCCATATTCATCTAAAAAGCCATCATATTCATACACAACATCTTTATGATATTATTTGGCTTAATAATTTTCGTAATGCTTTCCTTGCAAAATCATTAATGCAGCTTGCTTTTTACTGTTGATTTCAACGATGCTGTCCAAGCAATACGACCAACACCTGAACTAATATCTAAAAATTTATCATTGAAATGTTAAATCGATTGAAAACCAAGAAATATGGCAGCAAGATTTTGTAGCTCAAGCCTTCACCTTTTCATTTCCAGTGCGATTATCGCCAATACCAAGCCAACGCAAACAATGAAAATGACATGAACAGACATTGAGATCTAGTTTAAGTCATCTAATTGGCTACTGAGGGGTTGCTATCAGGTGAAAAAATCACTGTAAGTTCCTATACATGTAAGTAACACACATAAAGATGTAAGTAACTATAAGTTCGACTGTATAAAGCAAATTAATATATTTGTAAAAAGATTTATACGAGTCAACCGATTATACTTACAAATGTGTTGATGTCATGTCAGGCATGTGATGATTCTGAAGTTGGATTCTGAAGTTGTCAAGCCTGTCTGGACAACAATCAGCTCTATTGTATATAGTAACACGTGTAACTGTCCTTTGCCTACCAAGATCAACTTGCCACCAAGGATCGGACACTGTACTCTGTGTACATGTTGATTGCACGCCATTTCCGTGTGTAATTCCATTAAGGGCTGCTTGACAACTACGTCCACCGTCAGTCACCTTTTGTGTACATTGCTTTCCAATGAGTTGTAATTCTAGAAATATACAGAAAATGTGGCCATATGTCAGATCCAAGTAGACTATACAGCATTATAGAATTTATCAAGTTTGTGTTAGTCTATGTAAGGATACAGTAGAAACTACCTATTACATAATTTTTTTATCACAGATCATTGTGTTTATGACAAACAAACGTATTGCGAACCAACTTAATGGTCTAAGGTCTACGATAGCAATGTTTCCTTGTAATGATTTGTGATCTCTTCGAATCAAGTTTAGTCGAACGAGGTTAAGTTTTTCAGTAGAATTAGAATAACTCAATAAAATGCTATTTGCATCACTAACATATAGAAATTTTGAAAATCTGGCGAAAATCATTTATAGGCGATCAGCTTTTAAGAAGTTTTAAATTTTATGAAAATCTGTCCAAAAATTTACTAAAGGACGACACGTTGACTGTTTATTGCATTCCATTGGTCAATAGCAAAACTTGCTGTTACTTCATAGCTGTACCTACAGGTTAAATTTATCTTTTTTCAACCAATCAGGCTTTGCCCCCTCGTTCTTTTAGAATTATCTCCAGGTCGTGAAGTTACACATTTGTAACCCGCTGAGTGATAAAGTTGGTTGTAACGCCGTACAACTAACACGTATATTTGGTTTTGATCATTTGATTCCCCAGTGAAGTTTTAAGTGCTCATGATTACTGGTGACTTTAATCTCCAGTAAGTTTTTCGATTTGTACTTTTACCAAAACCGGGTATGCTAATAGCTTTTGTCACTAGGGTGGTCGCTAGTTGGTTAGCACTTCCTCACTACAGAAAAAAGTTGTCCTGAATTTTTGACATTTTTATTGTGAGTTTGTAAGTGTAAACCGACTGATAAAACGACATATTGACGAACATAGTGGGTCGGCAGTCGGTTTACACTTACAAACTCACAATAAAAATGTCAAAAATTCAGGACATCTTTTTTCTGTACTGAGGAAGTGCACCAATAATTTTGATTGTTTAATTCATGAAATGCTATTAATCAAAAAGCTAAGTCCGACCCTCAACACTCAGAAGGATTCCGTCTGGTCTAGGCTATTTGTATAACTCTACCTAAGTAAATAATATATTTTCTTTGTTGTATTGTTTTCTACCCAAATTTTATAATCACGGAAATATTTACTATAATTACTTTGTAATTTTATATGTTATTCCTTTTAACCTGAAGATGCAATTAAGCTATTGCGAAACGTTGTTTAAACCTAAGTCTGTTTATTTTTTGTCGATATCCTTTATCTTGAAACATCAATAAAAGCAGCAAAAAACATTATCAGCAAAAAAAAACAACCACAACAACATGAACAATATTAAAAAACAACAACAACAACAATGAAACAACATTAACAACAATAAATTGGTTTTGCAGAAAATGTGATGATATAAGGTCATTCCTGACACTGATCCTCATTTACTAAATTTAATTTTATCACTTTCACATTCCCCTTTTTTTTCAAAACTAGGAATAAATGTTTTCTGGATGGTAAGAACCGGTATAATCCAATAACTGTATTTTTATAATTTAGTGTTTCATAGACATTTTTTTTTAATGGTTCTATTGTTGATTGTTAATGGATGTTTATCAAGATGGGATATTAACTTTGGTGACATTTTTAGTTTCCGTTTGAAGCTAGTTAATAGTGCTGATTTGGTTATAATTAACCAGTCTTCTTGGATTGCTTCAGCACTGATAGGAGTAAGAGATTGTTTATCAAATTACAAAATTTCTTCTTTAAGAAGTTAATTAGACATTTCAAGTTATATTGGAGTGTGGTATTAGTGAGTATTATGTGAATACTAGCAATGAGTGTGGTCCATAATGGACCTTGAATGATAAAACTTTCAGATCACTTATAATTAAACAATTGACTAAGCTGACTATCGCTGTATAATACGGAGTATGAACTCTGGAGGAGAACATGAGACACAATGCGCATTGAAACGATGTAGCATTAATAAATACATCTTAATCATTCCTTTAATAAAAATTAAATTTATTTCACATCAATTGAGTAGATTGAAATGTATAACCTAACGTAGCTTTAAAAAAAACAAACTTTATTTTATGTGCTGGAACGCATTAATTATTATATATTACAAATACTCTGTCAAATTTCGAAATCTGAAACTATCCATAAAAAATCACTTCAAATCCGATCCGATCCGAAGACCTAAAATATTAACCCGAATCTGACCCGATACGATCGGATCGCGTTCGGTTCGGATTCATAAATCTTTATTGCAATATATACAACACTAATGTGGTGTTCACAAAATAACGCCGTCAAAGTGCGGTCGGTCAAACTCGTGGCATTGCATGCAATATATTCAATATTAAATTAATTTAGCTTCAACAAAACACATGGTCCATTGATTTCTGTTATTAACATGATTAATAGACATCTTTTGTTAATTAACAATGATTTAATGCTTCATATTTAAAAAAATAAGAAAAATCGTTGATAAAAAGTTGCCGAATGGCGGTTTTGTACTGACGACCACGATATTGTTATACCAGAGCATTAACCAATGAGCCACTGCCTTGCTTACTGTTATAGGCGCTTTGACTGTACTAATCAACAAACCTACTGCTTCGACAACGTATTATTGAACAAGGCTGACCCACGCTCGACCGCGCGTATATTGAATTTCAAATTATCTATATAATCTGACAATATTATGATATGATAGTATATGAGCCTATATATTTTTGATCTTTGCAATCTCAGCAAGTATGCCTGTGATTTTCATGGCAGTCTATCAAAATACTAAGAGTTCGTTGAAAATAAAAGTTTATAAGTAAAAAAAAGATCTGAAAAATTGGCCTGATGGTGCTTCTTGTTATCAAATTTTCCAGAATAATAGCATCAACATTCTTTTAAAAGGAAGTAAAATTCTATAATAAATCGCTATACTAATTCGATATTGATATTATGTTACATCTTGTTGTCGATATTTCTACGCGCTATTTATAATACATTACAGATGTCGAATGAAAGAAAAGACGATTATGAATAAATTAGTTATTTTGATAGAAAAACGAAAACAACTCATTTTGCCAGATTCGTGATATGCATATTTATTCAGAATTTATTGAAACGGACGCGATGGTTTATAGAGTGGAAACGTTTAGTGCAGTTTTAAAGATATAAAATACCACAGCCGATGGTAGTATTTAAATGCTCATGTTATGATGTCTGACGAAGGATAATTTACTATGTAGAAAATGAATCTACTTTACCATGCATTTGATCACGATTTGAAATGATCATTTTTGTCAGAATTATTTCGAATAAAAGACAATCTTTATTTTATTCTTATCGGGCGTACATTCTCCTTCGATAAAATATGGTTGTTAACTTATTATTGATTGGTGTATTAGCTCATAGAACCCGCTATTATGTATTTAAATGTTGTCCGGAGACTATGCCGCTCGTATAGTTTTTATTTGGATCTCATTTGGAAAATGGTTAGTTGTATTTTAATAAATATTGTTTGCTATGATCGATTATTTCATGCAACCTTTTGGCCTTTTATTTTTGTAACACAAGGTTTGTTACACTCATCCAAACTGTATTAACTATTTAAAAATGTTTTTGAATTATGTTTTTGTGCTTTTAATTTCAAAGCAAAATTTTTGAACGCTGAAAATATTATAATTATTATTATTTATCACAAATCATACGCTCAATTCAATTTAGCTTTGTTGAATTTGATATACCTGAAATTAACTTTATTAAAGGTTGATCAACGATAATAACAAGACACCGCTATTTTTATTCTCGAAACTGTAGTAACATACTGTGTCTTATTCTTATAGCAAGTCAACAAAATGAAATTTTAATTTTAATCGATGCTTACAATTCCTTCGTTAATTATGGAAGCAAAATCTGAAAATAAAAGCCTGCCTGCTCAAAACCAAATGATTCGTATTTTTATATTAAATAATAAATTATAGAAATACTTTTGTGCAATGCCTTGGTTAATTCTAAACTCTATAATTAAGACCTAAAGTCTCTTTAATTTTCATAGAGTTTGTGCCGCGCTATATGAATTGCTGATATCAACACTACATGAAACAGGTCTACGTTTCTTTGATTTCAAAACATATTTTGTCTGGCCTAGTTATACTGGTAATTCAATGTAATTCAGTATTTCGTATTGTTTTAATTATCATAAAATTGATTCAGTTTCAATTTTCACTTGCTCAAACAATTTACACGCAGCTTTTAAATTCAAAGCAAAATATTTTTGTTCTGGGGATTTCAATTTGAATTCGATTTGGCTGCCCGCTAGATTATCGACCTATGAAATTTTTCAAAATCTCTGAATTTTTTAATGCAATGATATCAAATAAAATATCAGATGAAGTATATTATTTTAAAACAACGTCATAGACCCATACTTTTCATACAACAAAATTGTTACTGTACACGGTTATCTCGACACAAATGTTTGCATAATTTCCCGACAATGGATTATCCGTATTTTTTGGCCAGTAAGACGTACATAAGTCGCGGACAGACACAGAAATATAGTGATATATAAACAGACAGTATTATGTATATAAATGATAAGTGATAAGTGATAAGTAGATATGTTACTTACTGCTGATAGGAAAATCTCTTGGTTGAAACTCGTTTGTCTGAAAATGTATGATGTAATATATTTATAAACATATGCAACAATAAATGAATGCGGAGGTAATTGGCCTGACTGGCTAAAACACTTATTTGATGAATACTCATGGAAACAACCAATAGTGAACAGATTGTTCTATTGCCGATGTTGCTAATTTACTAACAAAGTAGAAGCCGAAATTTGAAATCTTGAAATCAATAATTTTCATTTTTCAAATAACATTTTGGATGATATCATACTGGAAATATGAAATCCTTTTCTGTTCCACAAATGTTATACTGTTATAATATTAATATAGAGAAGGCATCCAAATTATATATCATGTACATCTTCATTAAAATTTTAATAAAAATCTTCAATGGCTTTTTCTGACATAGTTTCTGCCTGTCAAGACCTATCAAGACCTAATTCCGAACAATTTTGGAAAAATTATTATTAGTGTAGAAGAATTAATTAGTTTTGGTAGTTTTAATAAACTTCAAGTTATACTTTTTATTATATCTGTGAAACTTTTAAGGCTGCATAGCTTGGCCACTTATGTTTGAGCCTTCTTGTTTGCTTCAACTTCTGTTCACAATGAGTGATATACTTTTTACCCTGTTAATATCCCTACTGTGAATATCACCACCCTTTCAACATCACTAACTATTTTCATAACAAGCTCCTATCAAACTCAACTATTGTACTATTTTATTATCACGACCCGCTCATAATAAATTTTTTTGTTCTGCCATAGTAGTGAGATTGACGATGTTACACTTTAGTGATTGTCATACATAATCGGAAAAAATGAGTCCATGTTTACACACTCTGGGGATGATATTGTTCTATGAACAGAAGAACTTTCTACAAAATCGTAGAATCACTTCCTGATTGGTTATTATAATTTCAACATCTTTTCCATGCATCACTGATTATAGTCTATGATTAATGTTATTCCAATACTTACGATTACTCCATTCTTCTGATAGTAGACGGGGTAGCTCCTTTCCAGGCTGATGTACGGATTTCTTTTTTCCCAGAAGTGTAAATCAAATAAAATACAGAAAAATCCATTTCTTTGTAAAAACTTTTCAATCAATAAGGAGCTACATAAATCGTCATAATCACACTGAATAAAACATTGGTATACGTTATTCACGTTGAAACTTCGTAAAACTTGACCAAAACGAATTGATGAAGCTGTGAGAATGTACTTCGATTCAGCTAAACTAATGAAATACATCACAAGGAATAACATTGACAATAAATAAATTCCCATGATCTTTATGTTCGGAATGTACAGTTCTCCAATGCTGTAAATGATAATATGCTTTTATTTCTAAAGATAATATGCTCAATTGAAAGATGTCATCTGGAAACATCCGAAGAAAATCATAAAACAAATCAAATGAAAAATTTGTTTCCTACACCTGCCACTCATCAATTAATAGACATTTAAATATGAATATGGTCATTTGTTTCAACTCTATACTCATAGATAGGTACATTTTAATAATTACATTCACAATACCTCCACAGCATCTGGATATTAAAACACCAATTGAACATAAGCTTTTTAGTCATCAACGAGCAGGTCATTACAAAAGTAAAACAATTGCTTTCTCAATCAATTCTACACTGTTTTGACCGTTCCGTGTCTTCTCACCGTTATAGCGAAAAAAGATTCAACGGATCAATAAATATTTGTTCGATTTTTGTATTTTTTTGTGAAATGAAATGAAATGAAATGAAATGAAATGAAATGAAATGAAATGAAATGAAATGAAATGAAATGAAATGAAATGAAATGAAATGAAATGAAATGAAATGAAATGAAATGAAATGAAATGAAATGAAATGAAATGAAATGAAATGAAATGAAATGAAATGAAATGAAATGAAATGAAATGAAATGAAATGAAATGAAATGAAATGAAATGAAATGAAATGAAATGAAATGAAATGAAATGAAATGAAATGAAATGAAATGAAATGAAATGAAATGAAATGAAATGAAATGAAATGAAATGAAATGAAATGAAATGAAATGAAATGAAATGAAATGAAATGAAATGAAATGAAATGAAATGAAATGAAATGAAATGAAATGAAATGAAATGAAATGAATAGTTCAGAATATCACATATTATTTATATTTAACACTTATTATGTACATAAGCAATTTAAAACATCTATCAAATACTATGATTTACTATCTATGTATAGTTATCTACGTGTAGGGTAAGGAGAACAAATTTCAGCTAACGTTCGTGATTTATTTGCCTAATTGGCTAAATTTGCAATCTAGTGTAGTGCAGTTAGTGTAATCTGAACTTTTGTAAAGTTTAAAAAAACTCTAATAGGCATCTTTATTTGTTAGGTTCATCATTGACATAATTATTCTTCAATATCCAAATGCTTCAACCTCACATAGTGTAAGAATAGCTGATGTATTTTCAATACGAATAACAAGATAACGCCCAGTAATGAATTTTGGACACTCAAACATGCGGACACGTGGTATGGCATATGGAACATCTTTTACACATCTGAAAATGATTGGATAATAAGGGATTACATCATTGCTACAGAATTCGTTGTTCTAAATTTATGTGACCCACAAATAAGAGTGACGCAATCAGTTTAATAGTCTTGTAATCATCACCTTTGTCTGGAACATCACTTATCTTTCATCAAAACAATGATTTGATTTCTAATTTATTGGGTTATTGCTTTTTAATAAATACAATTTGAATGATTTCCTACTAGGCAAATTTCAAAATATAACGCAAACAGTTCAACAAATGTTTTTCAAATACGTTTGCAACATTAAAAGTTAATAATAAAAGTTAAAGTTAGTTAAAATTACATCTGAATATAAAAAATTCCGAGCGGTTACTTTCTATAATTTCTCAAGTTGAATTTTCAATTGCATTTGTATATTTGTATATATACATATGATTTGAATTTATGAAAAAAAGTATTTTATCAATCGCAGCTCCTCCCCAATTTCAAAACTTGTGCTCTAGCTGATTTGTTGAAACCGTACAGGTATAGATCTATACCCTACATAGAGTGAAAACCAATATGATTTAGCAGTTACCATGGAATGTCGTGAGTTGTCTTGACATAACTGCACTGCAAAACACGTCGTACAAACCCACCAATCAAGACTCGCGTTTATTCAACTGATTATAAATTCCTTTTTATCAATCCACCATACGGAAATCCCTACATGTTCATGAGGTAACAGTTGAATGTGTCAAGGGTAATGCATTTAATTGTAAAATAATATTCATTGATAAACTTTTATTAGGAAAACCTGTCAAACCTTAGGACAATAAAAAATTGTCTGAATTCATGTTCAATGCAGTCATAGTGCTACAAGTGCAGTCTGAATGTATACTATCAACGGTCAAACAGTAGAAAACAGCTCGTTAGTTATGATTACGCAATATGAAAATATGGAATGCAAATTAAAGCTATATTTTTAAAAATTCAGGAATTTGAATATATGGTATTTGTTTTTGGTTTTAAAACTCATCTATGTCAAGCGATAATACTCACATTTGTGTTTTTTTCATGTCAGGCATGGGTTTATTCTGTAGTTGGATTGTGAAATTGTCAAGCCTGTTTGGACAGCAATCAGCTCTGTTGTAGATAATAACACGTGTCACTGTCCGTTGACTACCAAGATCAACTTGCCACCAAGGATCGGACACTGAACTTTGCGTACACATTGATTGCTGTACAACTCCATGTGTAATACCATTAAGGGCTGCTGGACAATTACGCCCAGTGTCAGTTACTTTTTGGATGCATTGCTTTCCAATGAGTTGCAACTCTGGAAATATAAACGTGATGTTGGCATGCAAGAAGACAGACTTTTTCTTATTATAATCTGTCTACAAATCAACGCCGGATTTAGCGTATTGATTTTTCTTCCAAATACCACTTTCAGGCAATATTGTTTGATTGAGAAATAACATAATAGAACAATTGACAAGTGTGATTATTGTGTAACTGCTAAAGTCATATGATCTTAATATAGTAATTGTAATGTATAATGTATGTTGAAATATAGTCAGTTCTATTCAGACATAATGCAAGCGTGTTCTCTGTCTAGAACGACACCACAAATTGGCGTCCCCGAGTGAAATTTATTATAAATATACAGTATATCATCACTCAATTATCAAATCAACTATTTATCATGGAATTGAAATTAAAGTCACTGAATCTATCAGATCCATAACGAACAGAAGCCTGGTTTACAGAATTTGCAGCCAAAGCTCGAACGAAATCACTCACAGATGATCCTGCCAATAAACGTTATCCGATTACGGATATGTTCCTTTCTCTATGTGGCGAAGATGCTTTAATAAAATTAACAAGACTGGTCTGGCCATTGAAACTGGCTGATACTCCTTATATAGCGATTGAGAAGAACGCCATGGAATTGGTACAACCAAAACAGCGTTTAATGATCGCTGAAAGAACAAATTTTCTGGCCATCAAACAAATGCCGGACGAATCAGCGGATGAACTCCATATTCTCATAAATCATGTAGCAGATAAATGTGACTTCGATAAATTCAAAGATGAACAAGATCCAACGAAGAAATGAAAAAGATGGTTTTTATCAACTCATTTGCTGATGTTAAACTGCGTAAAGATCTGTTGGATAACATTCGCCTTACACCAACCGCAACGTACGAAGATCTCCGGGAACGTGTGTGGCAATATAACCAAAATCAACACAGGGTAATCAGCGTGAATGTGGGAATTGTGGCTCTCGTCATCCATGAAGACGATGTCCAGCATACGGTAAAAACTGTTCAGCTTGTGGTATAAGAGGGCATTATAGTGCCGTTTGCCGTTCCGCTGGTAAGTCACAATACCATAATAAACAAACGACTTCAAATCATGCCAAGAAAAGTCATACCAATTATGCATTAGAGTCATCTGCAGTTGTACAAAAATCAAATGAAATGGAATCCAATGATTGCATTCTATTGAATATTAATGATGATCAACCAGGAAGTACAATAGCATGAATGAAGATATGGAAGATGTAAAATTAAATAGTATTACCGTTCCCATGCAGCATGACACAGGTGCGTCGTGCACCATTATTTTGACAGCAATCTGGCAAAATCTTGCAAGTCCTGATCTATCTGAATCAACCAGGAAATTACAATCTTATGACGATCGTGGACTTTTATCGATAGGAGGACTTAAAGCAACAGTTGAACGCAATAATACTAATCACACTAATAATTCTTTTACAATGCCCATACAAGTTGTACCATATTCCCGTCCTTATGGCTTACTAGGTAGAGATATTTTAAATAAAAATACTGTTAATTATACTTGTAGCAATTCGTCCGCAGATTTTCTACCCGTCATCAAGGATGTTATCGCCACGATGAAATTAAAACCTAACGCGACACCAAAATTTTGCCAAGCAAAGCCTGTGCCTTTGCCCTTACAGGATGCTGCTACCGCTGAGCTTGAGCGCTTGCAGGTCATAAGTGTCATACAACCAATTGAATCAGGTGGGACCGAAAACTCCTCCCCTATTGTTTAATTCAAGAAACCGTCTGGAGGTTTACGAATGTGTGTTGATTTTAGCGTGCACATTAACGATAAAATTCTATCAGATGCATATCCGATTCCAAACTTAGAGGGAATTTTTAGCAAAATACATGGTGCAAAATTCTTCGCTAAAATTGATCTAAAATCGGCCTATTGGCAAATTGCTATTGATAAAACAGCGCAAGATTTATTCGTGATAAACACTCACAAGGGTCTGTTTCGGATCACGCGATTGCAAATGGGTATGAAAAACAGCACTGCGATTTTTCAAAACGTTATTGAAACTGTTCTCAGCGGTCTCAAAGGAATTCTTCCATATCAAGACGACGTGCTAATTTTTTACAAAAACGTGTTAATTCTATCATGGAGCGATTAAAACAGCATCGCCCTTCCATCAACAGAGACAAATACGTTCAAGACGTGTCTGAAATTACTTTTTTAGGTTTTCGTATCTCAGCTGAAGGTATCGGACCTGACCCTCGCCTTGTTGAAAAAGTTTTGTCCATTGCCCCTCCTAAAAATAAAAAGGAGGTAGCATCCTTTGTAGGATTAGTTAATTTTTTTGGTAGACTTGTGCCAAATTTTGCTGACAAAATTGCTCCTTTGAATGAGCTCAGAAAACAAGATGTGGATTTTGTTTGGACAAACACAGCGCAATTAGCTTTTGCAACTTCAAAAAAGATTTGGCCTCCACACCTCTTGTACAACCATACTCGTTAAGCAAAGCAGTCACCTTGACAACTGATGCGCCTGGGACAGCTGTTTCCGGTATTTTGACACAAGACGGGCATCCGGTTATTTACGTTTCAAAAACATTAAGTGCTGCAGAACAAAAATATTCTACCACAGAACGTGAAGCATTAGCAGTGGTATGGTGCGTAGAACGTCTACGTCAATTTTTGTTAGCGCGAATTTTCTTATCGTCTCCGATCATCAAGCTCTATCTTTTATTTTTGGTACTCACAAATCAATACCTAAAACAGCCTCAGCACGCCTTTCCAGATGGGCTATTGAACTTATGGCCTTCGATTTCGAACTAAAATATGAACCTGGTGCTAACATTACTCATGCAGATGCTTTATCTCGTATTACTCAGAATACAATTACGCGGGAAGATGTTGTTGCAAGCGTCTCCGTTGCTACTGACTCAGCATTTTTTGCCCCAATTATTTCAAGCAGTCAAATTGAGGCTTCAATGTCTAACGATCGTGTTGCACAAAGCATCATTAAACGTATTATTTCTGGCTTTTGGTCCAGTCTATCAGAGGCAGAAAAGGCATTCTCGCGTGTTAAAGATGAACTTACAGTTCATAACAACCTCATTTATTTTAAATCAACACCATATATCCCAATTAATTTGAGATCTGATGTACTCCAAAAGGCGCACAACACCCATGCCGGAATTCATGCTACCAGGTGATTTTTACTCCAGGGTGCGTGGTGGCCGGGAATTTTTAAAGAAGTTGAAAACTTTATTACAAACTGTTCTACCTGTTGTGCGCTACGCCCTCGCTTTCCAAAAACAGTCCACACTTGGCCCGAAGCAGCCCCCCTGGGAACGTGTTCACATGGAATTTGGCATATTTCAGATATTGGGCCAATTTTAATTGTTGCAGATGCCGGTAGCGGTTGGATTGAGGCTACCAGATGCCCCAATCGGGCCACACCCACTGTTGTTCGCATACTAGCCGATATATTTTCTCGTTGTGATATCCCTCATAGTTTTGTGTCGGATAATGCGAAAGAGTTTGTTAATGAAGAAATTGTGCAGTGGATTTCTCGTTCAGGGTGCAAGAAAATTGAATCTCCTGTTTATTTCCCACGTGCCAATGGTCTTGCTGAGTGCGCTGTCCAGACGGTAAAACGCGGAATGAAGGCTTGGCATAAGGCCTTGCGTGTTTCATTTGACATGTTTCTCTATCGCATTTTAACTGTCCATCATGCCACATCCTTGACCAGGGGAAAATCTCCAGCCGAGATGCTTTTAGGTAACAATATTAGAGTCCCGTTTATTGCTGATTTCGCAACGGGAGATATCGTAATGTACCAGCCCTCTTCAGCACACATACCTAAGGAAGTCGAGTATATCCCTCCAAAAGGAAGCAATACGGCATGGCTATCGGACAATGGCAATACCGTTCTTGCCTCAAGAAATCAATTCGGACCGACTGGCTCATCAGCAAACACCGAGTCTTGCTGAAACCACACCTGCAGTTAATGAACAAACGAATCAACAACCATTAAATTGTTCTTCTAGAATAACTGCATTGCCAGATCGTTTAGGATATAACTAATTTTATTGAAGAATAAACAACAACTCTCTATGTATTAACTAATTATTAATCTCTATTTAATCTATTATTGTCCAGTAAATTATCGTAACTTATAACTATTATAACTAATTTCATAAACATAATTGACAATTCTGTTTTCTCTAAGAAGGGAAAATGTGACGTAGTCACCTAATTATAAACATGTAAATACCAACTGTGATTATTGTGTAACTGCTAAAGTCATATGATCTTAATATAGTAATTGTAATGTATAATGTATGTTGAAATATAGTCAGCTCTATTCAGACATAATGCAAGCGTGTTCTCTGTCTAGAACGACACCACAGTCTGCAAGCAGACTGTTGTCATATATGAGATCACAGTAATATCGTATAGAATTGTAGACTTCAGAAAAGTTCAAGTCTGTACGTTTTAGCAAGATATTATAATAGAACCAAGATAATATAACTACAGTTTTAAACAGGCCAGAATACTATATTAGCTTTGTGAAAATCAACCAAATAAATGTATTGAACATTTTCAAGTATTGATTAATTCAATTTTAGAAACAACATTTTCGTCTGACATCAATAACATATTCAAAAATCTATCTTTGTTGACCCAATATCAATGATTTCCAAACGTTTTGATCGGTTTTGCCACGGCAGAATTACTGAGAATTGGCCTCAAAAGCTATTTTAAGATCATCTCGTTTTGATGCGGAAAAAGTTCCGGGTTCAGATTATCAATCAAACAAACTAAGTTTCTTATGAAAAGTAAAACAATTATTCGCGTGGTTCAGATGAAATCATGAAACCTGGTTCTGTTTGATTGATAATCGGACCTCCTGAAATATTTTCCAATCAAAACGAGATGATCTTAAAATAGCTTTCGAGGCCAATTCTCAGTGATTCTGTCGTTGCAAAACCGATTTAACTGATATAGTGAATACAGTAAAAAGAATACGTTCTTATAAACATTTCAAAAAGAAGCATTTTTTTACGATTTATTAAACAACGATATGAGTTTATTTGATTCAGCAATCACTGCGGAAGACAAAAACTATTTAGCAGCAGAAATTTCACAATCAATACTGTGTAACACATTAGACACTCACGCAAAAGAAAAGTTGGTAACTTCAAACCCAAACTACGCACCATGATAACAATAGAACTAAGTCAAGAATTAAAAATTGCAACAAATTAAGACACGAGGTAATGAATTCCTATTCATGCAGGGATACCGCCATACTAGAAACAAGACAAGCTAAAATAGCATTTTAAAGAAGAAATTTGAAGAATGTGGCAACAACGTTCGGAAAATATGGCAACAAACTAAAAGACTTAATACTAGTAAAAAACAAGCAACAATGTACAGCAACTACGAAGGATGCACTCAACGCTATAAATGTATTCTTCAGCAGAGTTCGAGAGGACATTAAACAGAAAACACATACAAGCAAAATTACCAAAATGTAAAGAAATATGAGCAAACCTTCAAGTTTCAAGATGCGACAGAATAGATATCATCAAAGCTGCGGACATGCTACCCAATTGGAAGGCACCAGGGATAGATGGATTTAATGGCTACATTATTAAAGCAGTCTTATCAACATTGTCAAACCATTGATGCAGCTAGTCAACATTTCACTAAGAAATGCAATATTTCCAACTACATTCAAAATAGCTCTTGTTTCATCAATACCAAAAAAGCAGATGCAACAGCTCCAGAAGATCACAGACCACTTGCTATATTATCATTGCTGTCAAAAGTAATGGAACGTATTTTAAATCAGCAGCTGTAACCATATGTCTCCGAAAAGCTATGCCAAAATCAACATAGTTTCCGATTTGGCCGATCTTTGGTCACAGCACTACTGAACATATCAGAAAACATTTTCAAAAACATGGAGAAAAAGAATTGTCGATATTTGTATTTCTTGATTTGTCAAAAGCATTTGACAGCCTCCAACACGATATCCATATTGATAAATTGGAACTTTTGGGGCTGGCAGATAACTCCCTGGCATGGTTCAAGCATACCTTTCTAACAGACAACAAATAGTTAACGCAAACAATAACATATCTGACATTATCGGCTTAAGATCTCATGATACAATTTCCCTTCAATTCGAACATTTTCCTACTACGGAGGTTAGAACAATTGGACTTTCTATTAGTTCTCATTCTAATGTGTATTGTATGAGGAAGTAATACTTACTGCTGATAAGGAAAATCTCTTGGATGAAGCTCATTTGTCTGAAAATGTATAAAAAAAGAAAATTAAAAGCTCAAAAATGACCTGCGTGTTTGTCGGCAGTATGGTTTCTGTGCCTGGAGCAATGCTGAAACTTGAAATTTGAAGCCATGCCGAACAATGACTGACATTGATTGTTGAATCTACGCTAAGCTTAATTCAACGGAGTTCGTAGTGACAGTACGTCAATTTTATTCCTTTAACACCAGAAAAATAAGACGTGACACATTGAAAGATCAAAACTAGAATATCTAAAAACACCTTAATCCCCAAATTTTTAATAGTTTTGGTCGAACAACATTTATACGATTTTGTGAAAACGTCGTAAGTGACGTTAAGACTATCGCCAGCTACATCTGTAAGGATTTTACTATCGTGTCGGACAAAACAAGAGCTGCAACTAAAAATAAGTTCAAAGAACGCAGCTACAGAATAATTGATCGGTAAAAACGAAGGGTCTATTTGACCAGCAGTGGACCTGTGCCACATGCCCTGTAGTTCACTTCGCTTCGTATAGGGGACATGTAAAAAATGCTGTCAAAAAGTGGGGCAGTCATTTCAGAAAAATGAAATGACCTATCACAGCCAAGCACTTGTGACGTATCTTGGATCTATGCAGCTTTTGAGCTCAATCCTATTTTTTAATTGATATATCAACATGCTTCTATTGGATATTTAATTCGTTTTATCTGGAGATGTGCCTGCTTAATAAAGTTTATAAACTACCGAATATTGTTACGCCGTTTAATACGCTGGCTCGAGTGCAACTTGGATGTGTTTTCTCGTAGTTCAAACCAAGGTTTAAAGTTTATAAACTCGATTTTATGTTTATGAAATATATCACAATGCTTTTATTGCGTGTTACGGTTGCTTTATATGGAGATGTGCCTTCTGAATGCACATTCGAATGATGTCGAACTGTAGGCCTAACACGTGCAACTTGGTAGCAAACACTGTATGCCCTAAGAAATAATGATTTGCTCATATTGTCAATATTATCAAAATATTGAAACACTCATAGCAGCAATTGTGAAGACATACATACAAATCTAAACTTTGATTACTTGTAAGATTTCAAAACAGGTGGTAAACTGGGATTAAACGGTAAATTATGAGGCATGCAAATATTTCAATTTTCCGTGAATGTGGCCAACACACTTTTCATTTTTCTTTTTTTTTCTTCTCAATTTTCTTCATTTTTTTCAATTTTTTCAATTGCTTTCATTTTTTAATTTTTTTTTATTATTTTTCTATTATTTGATTTTTTTTAACTTTTTCTATTTTTTTTTATTTTTTTTTTATTTTTTTTTTATGCAAATATGCTATGAGAATGATGGGCCATCGTACTCTTGATTGATTTGCTTAATTTCTAAATGAGCAGAGCTTGTTGTAACACCAATATTGATGCCAAGGGCATGTTTGCTTCAACTTGTGTTATCAAGTACAAAACCACGATAAGACAGCTGGTGATTGTTTCGAGGATAATAAGAAATGAAATTCCCAATTAAAATAATTTATAATTATTGGAGAGTAATACAGAACAGAACGCTTTCTACAAAATCGTAGAAGCCATTCCTAATTGGTCATTGAAGGATTAAATCACTCGTGTTAGTGGGTTAGCGGAATTTAGACCAACAAGTTCTCTAACAACTAACAAGAAATCCATATCGTGAAAGAGGATCGTTTATGATATTATTTTGAGTTTGTTGTTAGAGAACTCCTGGGTCTTAATTTTGGTTACCTACGAGCAACAGAAATGTAAACATTTTAACAACGATGTAGTGTAGCCTTTTTGCCTGGAATATCAATTATCTCTCATCAATTTCCCCCACAACAATGACTTAATATTTTCTATTTTAGTGTGTCATTGATTTTCCATTAAATACATTTTGAATGAATTTCCTGCAAAAACAATATACAAATAGAACGCGAAGAATCCAACAAAATGATTTTCAACATAATATTTGGATTATTAAAAATATGGTAACATTTACATCAGAATATCGCAACTCCCAAGCTGTTCCTATTTTTATTTTACAAGTTCAATTTTTATATCATCAAAAGGTATTATATTTGATTTGATTTTATAAAAATTATTCAATATGTCGCATTTCGTCACCATTTTCAAAACAGGTGTTCAGCTGGCTCTTTGGTTAAAACCGTGAATGTGTAGGTATATACCTGCATAATGCGGGTATAAACCTATACAAGCACGATCTATACCCGAAGTAGCACGAAAAACCCATCTACTTTTAATGATTGGCAGAAAATGTCGTGAGTTGTCTTGACATAACTGCAAATCACGTGGTACAAATCCGTCAATCGACTCGCTTTTTTAAGTGATTATTAAATAGCATTTCAGTATGTAGTAAACACCACTGAATATTATCCTTGGCTTACTGTTATTCAAAAGCTTACCATAACTTCATTCTTCCGATAGTAAGTTGGATAGCTTCTTTCCGGATTGATGTGAAGAATCCTCTTTTGACGGAAGCGTAAATCAAATAGAACACAGAAAAATCCTCTTCTTTGCAAAAACTTTTCAATTGATAAGCTGCTGCAGAAATCTTCACCATCACAATGAATGCAACATTGGAATATGTTATTAACATCATAACTCCTTAGTATATTACCCAAAAGCATTGGTGCAGATGTAAGCAAGTATTTCGCTTCCGATAAACAAATCAAATACATAATAGAGGATAAAATCGAATATATATAGCTTCCCGTCATCTTCATCTGTAAAATCTACAGTTTTCCAATGCTGTAAATGTTATCAAGCCTACTTTTCTAGAACACTAGGCAAGGTTTGAATCGTTTCTAGTTAAAATCAACAGAAAAAAATGATCTACTCAAATCCGATATAACACGTCTGCACCTACCAGTATGGAATTATTCTGACTCATTTGAATATGAATATGGTCATTCGCTATCTCTTTATGCTCATATATCATTTATCAAAGATAGATTTATCTATCGGGTTGATATCATATCGCTCAATATAATTGAGCACGTCATATGGACAGCTGGAATATATAATGATGGGCACTGACCCTGGAAAACTCATTTTTAGTTACTATTACTTAAGTTTCACGCAATGTACAGTCATCAGACTGAGTATAAACTGTCTGATTATCCCATCCTGCCTGACATTAAAATAACAGAAATTTTGAATGTGTTTTTATTGACTCAGTAGCAATCCTTATGTTTGTTTATTTTCAGAAAAGTTCACGTAAAGGCGCAAAACGGAAACGAAAATGAAATAGCAAGCCTAATAAAAACTTGGATTATAACATTGTGATTCAAATGATACTACATCCGTAAATTTTGATAGAGGTTTGGGAGAGCTATCTCATTTTAATACATGACGAAACGTAGCAATATCATATCTATTCTATCACTTGTCTTCTTATCAAAGTTATTAAGCAAAAAAAATTATCAACATCTTTACTCTAGCATTAATTCTTACAATATGTATAGCTGAAAATTTGTTGATATTGAATAAAATGAAAGTGAATGTAGCTTTACATTAAGAAGTGGTTTTAACCATTCAAATTTCACAGTCATCAGAATGTTGACAATATTTTTATAGAGATTGTTTGTTTGTGTAGTTCATGCATATAATATTTGCACCCAATTCATTGTTAAAGATAATTTGCTATGATACATTGATTTGGTCAGGGGTATTTACATTTGAAAATATTGTACATTTTGTTAGAATCATACTAAAGTTAATGACATAAAGTATAATTTAGTAGAAGTAGTTAAATTTTACTTTCAAACGGCTAAAATTGATAAGGTAAATGACATTCGTAAAATCAAACTAAATTTATGACATGGAAAATTTTTGTAATTATTATTATTATCATTTTTTGTTGTTGCAATTTTAAGGCTAAAACTGATAGTGTAGATAGGATATATGAAAGCTAGATTTAGTTTCATCATAAAATAATAATAAATGGGAAAATTTAAACTATGAAACGTATGATACTCAATAGAGCTAATGTTCATCGTCACTTTTCTTAGCATATGACATATATGACAATATTCCAGGACAGTCTAAAATGTGAAGATAATCAGATGCCTTGGAGCCACACTCTTTGCATATACAACTTGATGATGGTTGATGGTATGATTTATCAAGGCAAAGTTTATTATGGAAATCATGAATTGACACGCGGGTGATGATATGAGGATTTTGTTGATTTCTAAACTTCCATCAGGTGATGTTAGCCATTGGTGAAAGCAACGCGCATTTTTCAATCAATTTTTGGGTTTTGAGAGATTGCTTTTTAATACTTATATTAAGTTCATTTGGACAAAATGGAAAACGACTTGACAGTTGGTCTGTAAATGTTGGTGTCTGACAAAGTAAATGCAGAAGGGAGTTTGAAGACGATGATGGTAATCGCAGGGCTTTTTTCATAAATCTTGATTTAATACTGTTGATTTTATTTATCTGGAGAGATTTGAAATATGGAGCAATGATTTGAAAACCATAAGAGATGATTGATGCAATCTTCATGTAGAATATTTCAAGGGCAACTTGAAAGGACAAAAGAGGTAGATGTTGTAGAAGATTTATTGATATTGAAGCTTTCTGATTTTTCATTCGAATATGTTTATGAAATGATAGAGATGTTTGAAGAGTTACTCGTAGGTAGGTATATTCTTTTACACATTCCATTTGTTTATTATTATACTGTAAATTATCATTTCGGCATATGTATCCTCCTTTACGAAATTTCAAGGCTTTTGTTTTGTTCAAATTTAGTTCTAACTGATTTGTGACTGACCATTTCTCAACAGTATGCAAAGCAGCTTGAATAACAAGAGCATCCTTTGAGTACAATACAAGGTCGTCAGCAAAAAATAATGACGAAAGATTGGAATGTTCTGAAAATGAGAATGCCAGATCAGCAATGTAGAGAATAAATAACGTTGGTGATAAACAATCACCTTGAGCAACACACTTTTCAAAGCCGTTTTATATGAATTTTCACTTAAGATTAACCTAATAAATTACGAAGAAAAAATTATTTGAGCTATTAGAAAATATAATATACATATAGATGATTGTGAAACTCACGTGAAATTAATAACATTTACAGAACTTAGAAAGATCTACTTGTTTCTTCTGATTGATTCAATTTATTATGAAATATTTCTTCTGATATACTTTTCTAGTGCTTTCTCTATGTCAACAAATACGTTATCCTCATAATGAGCATGATCTATACTCTTGTGTGGAAACGATGCCGATATTGGAAATTGATCCAAAATTGGGATGTTGTGTTTGCACATCTCACTTGACGCGTAAGCATTGAAAAGACGAATTCGCTGTAATGAAAAATATAAAACAGTTCAGTTAAAGTGTCCATCTGCTCTATCTTTTACAAAGGGACTACCTTTCCATCTGAAAGATGCAACACTGTACCCTCTGCATGGAAAATATCTCAGCAAAGGAAAGTGATAATGCAAGTTAGTATTCATCACGATGTTCATTACTGCCAACATTGCAAATATCTTTCTTAACAATGTCATCGTTACATTGCATTTTTCTCATCAGAATTTTTAAGCACTTCATGCAGGCACCAAACTCAATAATCAATTTGAAGACGATTTTCACATGAGAAATCAAAACTATTTCGAAGAATATAAACTAAACATGATCAAATTAGAAGGGCATGAAAAACATTTTTGCTGTCTCTGGAGTAGGAACAAATTATTGCATTGCGTAAATATTTACAGAATCATTCATATATATATTACAGCAAAAGAAATGTCTTTTGTAATCAAAAACGGTTTCATGTAAATAACTGAGCTGTAAACACCACACAGCTGTGAAAGTAGGGAAGAAACAGAAGTATAATTAGCAACTATTTTTAAAGAAATTATGAAAATAATTTGACTTCATGAAGGATCAGAGGAAATGAATCAGAGCGAAATGCTTTTTGAACAATTGCAGCGTACGGTTGCTATTTATCAGTTAAGGCCTATCTGACATGAAATTTGTTGAAATTGAGCTGCAGTGTTATTGCTGAGGTCATTATAATCACCTCCATCATTCCCAAAATCCATCTCTTCTGAAATATACCTTGTCGTATGTTGCTTCGGTATAGGACGAAACGATACCGTCTCAATACTACATTTAAGAGGCTATTATTCGCTAGATTACACCACATATGCATGAGTCAGTCACTAAAGATGATTGTATAATTGTTAATTAACCAATATTTCGCTCTGTGGTGTTGAATTTCATTTACTACCTTGTTCCATATGTCAGCTATCTGATGACAGCATATCACATGAAATACTATGTAATATTTTAATGAAAGTGATTCCATTAATCTGATTGATTTAGATTTATAACTCTCAATCACCGTATAAACAAAAACGGTGAGGATTTCCAACTTGATTAGGAACCTTCAGAGACATTGACTTATGATTAAGAGAGCTAAATAGAGATTTATAAACTTATAAAGTTATAGTACAAAGAAATTGGCTCACGGAATCCTATGAGCTATCGATATTTTTTGCACAAAGGCCCGTAAGGAGAAAACGAGAATGCATAATAAAAATTGTCATAACCCCTCAATTGATCCCAACGGTGGCTAATGAATTTCTGATGCCTTCCCATTTTCTCATTACCTGCCCCTCCTGCACGAAATATCAATAACTCACAGGAAACTGTGAGCGAATTTGTAACAGTATACCAAAACAAATAGTTTTAGTTAACATCACATAATTCTCTGTCAATTAATACAGACATTTTCGGCACTGTTTTAATGACATTAGATCAAACCAATAATTAACATTCTAATTACCTGATCTGTGAGAAATCTTCCAGACGTTGACAATGGATCTGCAAATAATTCTCTTCGTGAACTGGATGTTGTTCTCCATATTATTAACGGTGTATTGATATCATAAAGGTTTTTATAATGCATTACTAATTGAATTATTCTATTAATTATCACCTTGTATCTATTGAATGATACTGTCATTACTGCATGTAAACCATGATTTATTATAAGTACACTTTGGTTATTTTGCATGCTAGTATGTTTTAATGGTTCATGGTATATTTGTAAATGTTTTGTCATATTAAAATCATTACTGTCTTGTAAATGACGGTCATATTTGTATTCTTTCACTTTGTAATTCCATGCATATGTATATGAACACTTTTCAAAATATTCCATACATATTGGTTTATCAAGAAGCGATTTATAGAATCTGAAAATAACAGAATCACCAGAAAACCACAACGTCCTTGCTTTCAAGGGTTTATCTCCTGTCATATCTAAAACAAGAAAATTTGTTCGATTTTCAAATCTGCATTGGAAGATCGGAATTATCAGCTCTATTATAGCTGTGATACCCCTATCAAAGTTTTTGCAAAACCTACAGATTATATAGATAATAGTTGGTATTATAAGGTTACTTGCTAGTTATATACATGCATAATATTTGCAGCATTTGGGCCAGCTTGAACATGTATTAATAACGACAAAATTCATACAATATATAGATATTTATATGGCATGGGTGATGATGTTATATGGGAGTGTACAGAGCTTCTTAACACTTTCCAAACGAGTCCATCGAGAACTATTTAAAGAAATTATTGATAAACCTGGTGCTTAAATTAGTAAAGACGATGAGCACGAGATGTCTTGTTATGCCACATCAACCTTGCCCATGTATAAAAGCTCCGTATTTATTATTTATTTTTTTATTATTTTTATTTATTTTTGGATTTATCATTTATCCACAAACCGTGTAAGCTTGCAGCTTTTTTCACCGGGGTGGTTGGTTAAATTGGTTAGTATTTTGAAGCTTGGGTGCGTTTAATAGCCGGATGCCCTTCCTGACGCCAACCTATAATGCTCCGGCCAGAGATTGAACCCGAGACCCTGCGGGCCGTGGTACAACACCCTAGCCATTACACCAAGGCCACACCGTAGATGTTTGCTTGTCTCACTCACTTGGGTATGATTTATAAAATAATGGATTCCAATGATTTGCTTTGTCCCAATATCCATAAGGATACCAAACATGCTCACATTTTACAACACATTCAGGAACAGGTAACTTTGAATCTAATTCTATAAGAAATACAAAATAATAAAGAATATCACACGAATATATAAATCAATTATAAACTAATTTTGAATAAATCCATGTTTTTTACTTCAAAGAAAAAGTATTGATAAGAAATATATCTATTGTGATTGAGTAGTTTTCAGCAGATGTGAAATACTGCTCAGTAAACACTATGCTGCAATGTTTTAAAAGTGATGATTCAATAGCATAATTCACAGGCATTCGGAGATATGATATTTATTTGTCGAATATTCGAATCGACATCACACGAGCGAGGTTCTCTGTTTTTTAGAAAAGAGTAATACTACAAATGTTACAAAGAGTCTCCTTAGAAAGATAATGACAACATATAAAAAAATAATTACGTGCAGCTTCAATTATGAGTTCTTAAAATGTTTATAGCATAAAATGAGCTTCGAGCTTGATTCTATGCTCAACTACCCGGGGATAACTCCATTAGGATGGCTATACGGGGACGTGCCACTTTTTTGGTGTCCATATTCCAGCCGAGAAAAATCTTGTTGGGTATGAGATTTCAAATTTTGGAGCTTTTGGGTATCCTATTTTTGACTTTTTCAAGAATTTTTGAAAAAATTTGCATCATGTTTATGTATTTACCTAAAATCAATCAACCGGCTAGAACTTTTTGAATAGCATCAACAGAATTTTTGGGTACTTAACCTTTTTCCCAAGTGGCACCTCCCCGTCCCTAAAGAGCTGGAGTTACCCCCCCCCGGGTTCAGCTATCAATCCAACATTAAAGCCAATACGAAGCTTCAGAAAGTAAATACTGTTATTAACTATCTTTTAACTCTCCCTTCGTCTAAAAATTCAACCCTCTCGGAAGTTCAAGCATCTCCGTTCAATTTGCAACTCAGAAACATTTATAATTTTAGTAAAAACGACAGAAGAACGTTATCTTCACAGAAACTATTAGAGGTCACTGATTGGAATAAGAGTACTGTTGTTTCACATGTAAAACTGAGATGTGGCGGAGAACACTGTATACAACCGATGATCTTATAATAAAATATCTCATTGCATGATCAACAGCTTAATGGTGTGTGCGATCGCTCACGACTAACCTCCAGTAGTTATAAGTATGTTTTTTTACACTTCTAGTACCGTCGCTGATAATGTAGCTGTATGAATTAAACCTTCATTTGAATAATATAATTCAAATAATATAAAGGTTATGGGATCTTTTCTTATAAACTATCAGAACTATGGGGATAAACAAAGAAAATATGTATTTAAGTTGCTTATAGTGTAAAACATGCTACAACGTTATTTTATGCACGGCTTATATACAATTCGATAATTTCAGATATATGTCCCCATATTACTAGAGCACAGACTCTATATGATCCCATGCTCAATCTATTTACAGATTACTTTATCATCGTAAAGTATGTAATAAGCCCAAGTTGATTTTGCACCACTTACATACAGCCTTACAGCAACAACAAACATTTATAAAATGAAGGTTCACAAATTTGAGAATGAAACTAAATATATAAACTAAATTAATAGTGACTTTCTTAAATTACATATATAATTATTGCAATCACTAGTTATTTCAGATTAACAAAAAAGTGCTGTATACCTTTCGAATCAAATCCTCTGTAAACTAAACGTTTCTTACAATATTAGCATCATCTTACATGCTTATTTGAGATCTGTTTTGTGCATATGCACAACTTGGTACGTCACGTGCCTCACTAGCTGAATCTAACCATGCGAAATTTGTGTATTTTAAATTCTCAAAAAGCTATTTATGGTGTAAGAAAGGGGAGGATAAATTTGTATTCACACTATTTTTATGAACAAATAAAATACTACATATAATCATAGTATACCACGATATCGTAGTTTTTATTTCCTAGGCATTTTAAATGATAGAAAACAGTGAGCACTTTGAGTGGCAACACGGTTTTATCGTGTCAAGTAGATAATTACCTTCTATATCGAAATCATTCCTGTGAAGAATTTTAAAACTCAACGTGTCCAGCTTTTCATTTAAAAAATCATCTAACTCTCCAAGGTAGCCAGGCGGTTGAAATTTACCATGGTAATTACCTGAAATGATAAGTCAATTCATTAGAAAATAAGGGCGTGGAAGGGGGTACCTCACAATATAGATGATGGAATTGTGAGACTACGACTGTTTTCTACCTGTATAGTTACCAAATGATACTTACTGACTATATTAGAATAGAATATTATACTTTAAAATCCTCAGTTTTAGGAATCTACTTAGCCAAAACGCCAAGCTGCAGCATGAGAAGTGCCTGGAAGTTGCCATGTGAATGCAAGTCCCCTGCATCATTTAAAAGGTCAAATACTACTCCTGTATAATAAAGCCATTCAATTTGATTTAACCGAATTATCCAAGTGTAAACCAAATCAAGAAACTATCTTAACGTAAATTATACAATGATATTTTATTTAAATTGTTTTATAATCTTTTTATTCAATCTTTTATAAATTATATTAATTATTTTGTAACAGCTATTCTTATGAGCTATTTGTAAAATCCCGAAATGGCTTATAAGATTTAGTCAATAAATGAGGATGATGTTGCTGATAATCTTTGCTGCTACAATACATATTTAAATAAATATAGACAATAACATGACTATTTAAAATTAAATGGTAAACAAGTTTCAAATTTATGAAGATCGCACTCATGTAACAGATGATATTCTATAGAAGCTTATTTAAATCTACACAACTTCCTAGCCATTTTTGAATTTTAATTTGTAAATATTACACTGTTCTTAGTAATACTGAATTCAACATCAGTATCATTCTAATTGATTGAGAAATGTGTTTCTTTGAAATCGAAAATTGATTACGTTTGTTGGGTCTCTTATGTGTTATAGTATAAACCTTGAGACTTACATGACTAACGTTTGTTGGGTCTCTTATGTGTTATAGTATAAACCTTGAGACTTACATGACTAACGTTTGTTGGGTCTCTTATGTGTTATAGTATAAACCTTGAGACTTACATGACTAACGTTTGTTGGGTCTCTTATGTGTTATAGTATAAACCTTGAGACTTACATGACTAACGTTTGTTGGGTCTCTTATGTGTTATAGTATAAACCTTGAGACTTACATGACTAACGTTTGTTGGGTCTCTTATGTGTTATAGTATAAACCTTGAGACTTACATGACTAACGTTTGTTGGGTCTCTTATGTGTTATAGTATAAACCTTGAGACTTACATGACTAACGTTTGTTGGGTCTCTTATGATGTGTTATAGTATAAACCTTGAGACTTACATGACTAACGTTTGTTGGGTCTCTTATGTGTTATAGTATAAACCTTGAGACTTACATGACTAACGTTTGTTGGGTCTCTTATGTGTTATAGTATAAACCTTGAGACTTACATGACTAACGTTTGTTGGGTCTCTTATGATGTGTTATAGTATAAACCTTGAGACTTACATGACTAACGTTAGTTGGGTCTCTTATGTGTTATAGTATAAACCTTAAGACTTACATGACTAACGTTTGTTGGGTCTCTTATGTGTTATAGTATAAACCTTGAGACTTACATGACTAACGTTTGTTGGGTCTCTTATGTGTTATAGTATAAACCTTGAGACTTACATGACTACGTTTGTTGGGTCTCTTATGTGTTATAGTATAAACCTTGAGACTTACATGACTAACGTTTGTTGGGTCTCTTATGTGTTATAGTATAAACCTTGAGACTTACATGACTAACGTTTGTTGGGTCTCTTATGATGTGTTTTAGTATAAACCTTGAGACTTACATGACTAACGTTTGTTGGGTCTCTTATGATGTGTTATAGTATAAACCTTGAGACTTACATGACTAACGTTTGTTGGGTCTCTTATGTGTTATAGTATAAACCTTGAGACTTACATGGCTAACGTTTGTTGGGTCTCTTATGATGTGTTATAGTATAAACCTTGAGACTTACATGACTAACGTTTGTTGGTTCTCTTATGTGTTATAGTATAAACCTTGAGACTTACATGACTAACGTTTGTTGGGTATCTTATGTGTTATAGTATAAACCTTGAGACTTACATGACTAACGTTTGTTGGGTCTCTTATGATGTGTTATAGTATAAACCTTGAGACTTACATGACTAACGTTTGTTGGGTCTCTTATGATGTGTTATAGTATAAACCTTGAGACTTACATGACTAACGTTTGTTGGGTCTCTTATGATGTGTTATAGTATAAACCTTGAGACTTACATGACTAACGTTTGTTGGGTCTCTTATGTGTTATAGTATAAACTTTGAGACTTACATGACTAACGTTTGTTGGGTCTCTTATGATGTGTTATAGTATAAACCTTGAGACTTACATGACTAACGTTTGTTGGGTCTCTTATGTGTTATAGTATAAACCTTGAGACTTACATGACTAACGTTTGTTGGGTCTCTTATGTGTTATAGTATAAACCTTGAGACTTACATGGCTAACGTTTGTTGGGTCTCTTATGATGTGTTATAGTATAAACCTTGAGACTTACATGACTAACGTTTGTTGGGTCTCTTATGTGTTATAGTATAAACCTTGAGACTTACATGACTAACGTTTGTTGGGTCTCTTATGTGTTATAGTATAAACCTTGAGACTTACATGACTAACGTTTGTTGGGTCTCTTATGATGTGTTATAGTATAAACCTTGAGACTTACATGACTAACGTTTGTTGGGTCTCTTATGATGTGTTATAGTATAAACCTTGAGACTTACATGACTAACGTTTGTTGGGTCTCTTATGTGTTATAGTATAAACCTTGAGACTTACATGACTAACGTTTGTTGGGTCTCTTATGATGTGTTATAGTATAAACCTTGAGACTTACATGACTAACGTTTGTTGGGTCTCTTATGTGTTATAGTATAAACCTTGAGACTTACATGACTAACGTTTGTTGGGTCTCTTATGTGTTATAGTATAAACCTTGAGACTTACATGACTAACGTTTGTTGGGTCTCTTATGATGTGTTATAGTATAAACCTTGAGACTTACATGACTAACGTTTGTTGGGTCTCTTATGATGTGTTATAGTATAAACCTTGAGACTTACATGACTAACGTTTGTTGGGTCTCTTATGTGTTATAGTATAAACCTTGAGACTTACATGACTAACGTTTGTTGGGTCTCTTATGTGTTATAGTATAAACCTTGAGACTTACATGACTAACGTTTGTTGGGTCTCTTATGATGTGTTATAGTATAAACCTTGAGACTTACATGACTAACGTTTGTTGGGTCTCTTATGTGTTATAGTATAAACCTTGAGACTTACATGACTAACGTTTGTTGGGTCTCTTATGTGTTATAGTATAAACCTTGAGACTTACATGACTAACGTTTGTTGGGTATCTTATGTGTTATAGTATAAACCTTGAGACCTACATGACTAACGTTTGTTGGGTCTCTTATGTGTTATAGTATAAACCTTGAGACTTACATGACTAACGTTTGTTGGGTATCTTATGTGTTATAGTATAAACCTTGAGACTTATGACTAACGTTTGTCGGGTCTCTTATGTGTTATAGTATAAACCTTGAGACTTACATGACTACTAATCAGGTATTGACAGATTTCGTAGTAGATAAGAAAAAACGTATAAACTATTGGGATTCATAAGTGTAGAGCAAAAGATGGAGCAGTGACGATAATCTGTGAAAAACAATTGAAAGTTGAGATAAGCAAAGATTTTCTAGGAAATGATACACATCAAAAATGGGTCAGCTGGAAGATGTCAGATGTTTTAACCGTAAATTATTGCCATCGTCGATATAGACGACTATATATCTTACAAACTTTCTATCCTAGTGGGAGAGTGAAGTTTTCAGTTCTTCCATTAATATTTGTATAGTTTATCTAATTCAAAATTAAATCATTCCAACAAATTCTTATAATTTACAAGCTTTAAGCTAGACAAATCAGCCTTGAAATATGCTCAAAGAATTTTTCACTTCATTTTTATCAAATAGAAAACGATGCTCAATTTCATATTTACTCTGAAACAAATACGCTGGTTGCGTATTGAAACGTAAAAGAGGCCTAACAAGCCCGGAGCCATCAATATCACATTCAATCGTGTATAAATGTTTTACAAGAAGAATTGATTAGAACTATGATTCATTCATATAATTACAATTTTCTAATTTTACTATAATCACTATAACAGAATTATGATTGGATTTTGCGTCGCTGTTATATGTAAATCGTATTATACCCATTTGCATGTAGATGTTCTAATATCCCTAGTTAACATACGCTTGCCCATACGGGTCTCTGCGTCATTAGTAATCGCAACTGTAATATAATGTTTTATTCTTTTCGAATTATTTAACAATTTAATTCTTCTTCGCTTTTTGTTGAAATGAATGTTTTCTCTCATACCCTGTATAATTGGTTTATTGGGCAAAACATGCTAGAGGTTGATATTGTCAGCGATTTTTCAAAAACCCGGAGATCAGTTTGTTCAATCGGAACTAGAATGTGGAGTTTTATCCTGAAACAGCTAAAGGACTCTCAGCAACCTCCAATTTAATGTTGCAGTTCTGGATTTGATTTTGAATAGGGAAAAGAAGGAGTGCTAATGGACAACAAAATCGTAAATTAAATCAAATTTATATTTACTTCATATTATTATATCGCTAATTAATAGTTTCAAAAGTCTAGACATGATGATTCTCAATCCTTAATATTATCAATTTGGCTCTTCAACTTCTATATTGTAATATCAATCTACATATAGAAAATAACATTATAATAAAAATCTAATTCAAATTTAAATCAAAAAGTTAAACCAAAAAAATGAAAAAATTCCTTATAAAAATTTCAATTCAGGTGCTATAGCTAATATGTTGAAGGTTCCCATTATACTAATGGCACTGCCTCTCTGTATTGCAATGCCAATTTATTGGTACAATTTTCTGGTTCTAAATGCCCTTTTGCATTTCAACCATCTTAATTAATAGAGATGAAGTAGAAGTTGATTCAAATTCACATGTAAGCTATTATATAGTATAATAGGCTGTTAAACTGTATTTTGGCGAATTATTTACATTCGCCCATCGCAACAATGTAAATTAGAAGTATTTTTCATGTTGAAAAACGATGTCAATTAAAATTGAAACACACACGCACACATTGACCGATTTATTAGTTGCGCTTTGATATGCTTCAAGTTGAAGAGTGGTAAGAGACCAACATGGCCAACATCTCAAAATTGTCAAAGTAAAAGTGAGACATGGGCAAGTGAAACGCACACACAAATTTCTACGAGACACAAATGAACGAACAGAAATAGAATGGGGATCTTAATTAAACTGCATTCAATTTCAATTTCAATTCACAAACACATCAAAATATTTATGTAAGTTATATCTGCTTTTTATCTGTTTTATATTAAAAGAAGTCAAAGACTACACATTCATAATTGGTACTAATATTTTCATGCTTACGCAATCATAACAGAAAGAAACTAAATCTAGATTCTAAAACTAATTTTAGTTTATTTGTCTGTTGATTGCGTAAGCATGAAAATATTAGTAACAATTATGAATGTGTAGTCTTTGACTCCTTTTATTATATTTACCTTTGCCAAATGACATCGAGCACTATTGTTTGCTATTAGATAATATCTAATATTTTTGCTATATTTGTAAAACGTTGTGTTACTGGTTGAACATATAGGGCTCAATGCAAAGCCTTATTAAAAATAGCACCCTACTTTGTATGTATCTAGAAGATATTGTGTATTTTATTATGGAATAGATTGCCTGATGATCGCCTCGGCGTGAAACTTCAAGTAGGAAACATGACTGTCTGATTTTCTGACTATTATTAATATTTTTGTTATATAATAATAAAGAAGTCAATGACTACACATTTTGATACTGTTACTTAAAGTTTCACGCTTTATGCAATCCTCAGACAGTTAAAACTCGTTTAAGTTTTAACTGTCTGAGGATCGCATAAAGCGTGAAACTTTAAGTAACAGTATCAAAATGTGTAGTCTTTGACTTCTTTATTATATTTACAGCTCTGTCAACTGACATTGAGCACTGTTTTACTGCTATTAGATAATATCTAATACTATTTTTTGTTATATATATTTATGTATCTGTTATAGTTTATTCAATACATGCAGTAAATGGAACTTATAGATAACTCTTTGTTGTCATCGGAATAGTTTCAATTCCAATACTGCTGAAGGATAGATTTTAAAACTCGGAATACAAATTACAAATGTGAAAATTTTCGTAAATGAAATCAATCTAAAAACGTCAACTGCACAGTATAATGATAATTCTGAAGCACGGATTTTTATATATGAAATCAAGCAAAGGCTGCAGTATACTAAAATGTTTTGGAAATTTATACGGAATTTGTTAAAACAACTTATTCAACTTACACTAATATTTATAGCTGTTTTTTAGGCAAACTTCTCAAAATATTTACATTATAGTGAACTGCAATAATAGTCGCAGATCTATTTAACCTTAATTAAGTTTTTCAATAAAATCGAATGGAAACAGTGCCGTTATGAGACTTATGACGCATCACACATTATAAATCAACCAACTGCAGTCGCTTTTAAAAATGTTCCGGTTTCTTTATTACTGTTGTTTGAAAAAGAGTTAAATCTCCTATAGTCATATTCAGAAGGTTAGTACTTAGCTTCTTATGTAAACGAGTCTTTAATAAAACAAATTTGTGAATCTATACCTTTTATAAACCATTCAGAAGGTGGATTTCTTAGACCATCACATTCAGAAAATCGTAATTGTATATCAATATAATATTCTCCTGGTAGTAATATCATAAAGGACGCAAGATAAGTACCATCTAATAAATCTTGAACATGAACATTAAAATTCATTGGTCCTCTTACTTTAACAATCCAATAATCACCGCCGCGTCTTTTTATATTTCCATTTCTATCTTTTGTTATGATATTAAATGTTGTGTATTCTCCTTGATTACCAATCATTAAATTATCAACAGTAGAATACTTGATACTTGTACGTAAATCTTTATTTCTTTCGTGAATAGGTATCCATTTTAAATCGTCTACACAACTTGCTAGTTGTTGATGCCAATTGTATAAAATGCAATGATCGTTAGACCATAAATTTGCATATTTACTTCCCCAGCCTCGCCATCCAGAAGAAAGAAAACATGGAGCCGCTAGTTTTGTTATATGATTATAATTATATATTACACAGCAAATTAAAAAGGATAAAAATATTGTAGGAAATAAACGAAGCAAACTTAAAATAATATTCATTATGAATAACTAGAAGATGTTCGTCGTGTTACCATAGTAATACTTAACGATACATGTAAATGTTTTGAAACACGTGTTCTAAATATAATGAACAATGAAATTTTGTTTATCGTATCATGTTTTATATGTTCTGATAATGATCTTTATTGACCATTCTCAAACATTCCAGATGAATTGTTAGGATATTTTAACTAGATTTAAGTTATTATGATTGTTATGTTTTGTTATATATATTCTCTAAACAAGCCCAGTGTTATAACTTTTGGGATAACAGTAACGTTTAGTTTAGTCTGCATGTAGTGTTCATAAATTGAAAAAACATCGGCACATTATTAATAACAAAGTTATTTCAAACAATACGAAATTTAGATACGCTCGATATTAACGTTGAGTAAGGAGAAAAGCTGAAGGTTGTTATCCAAAGCATCACATGAAATGTTAACCCTATTATTGTGACTCATTCCACATTGTTCGTTGTAATCCATAGTTGGCTCATTTTAAAATTGCAATTTGCCAAAAACAAGTAAGACTTTTCAATAATGATTTCAAGTATAAAGTGATCCTTTTGCATTGGTGATCTATAAAATAGTACAAATAGTAAATATTGTTATTCACACAATATGAGTAAATAGATTTCTAATTACTAAATTAAAGCTTTAAAAAATGTTTAGGTAATAGTTTACATTTAAATATTGTTATGTGCTATCGTCAATTGATTCACAAGTTATTTTAAAATTTAGTAATAAAATGGATATTCAAATGACATAGCAAAAGTAGCTATTGGACATGGCATTTTCAAGGCATTTTCACATATTAATATCGTGAATATGGATGTTTTCGTGGTTTTCAAACATTTTCATTGCTTAAGAAATTTGTGATTTTTACTTGTTTACATTTTCATAGTGCTTTCACAACACTTTCATGGCATTTTCATGATTTTGTTGCTGGTAGTGCGTTACAAGCACTTGGAACACGAATTTAGGAATACATACATGGCTATATTAGCTCATAACAACAAAACGTTTGATGATGTAAAAATTATACACCAGAGCCATTGAATGTGAAACTACCTGTAATATATGTTACTAATCAAATTGATTGCAATGCTCTGATTGTTATGAGCTGTATATGCTTCAATATTGCATTAAGCGTGACTGCGCATGCATGATATGAATATATTATATTGAGGATGCTAGACATCAATGATTTAGTTAGAAAAACACGTCAATCTTGAACAAATCAAGAAAATTACAGTTTATTGCTATTATATTTAGTAACGCAGCTCTTATTTGCATCATTAAAGTCTTGTCAAGGAGGATCAAAGACAGCAGACACACAGTATGACGTTTATATTATATATAAATTAAAAGGTAATTTTATTTTCTCATTTAATCTAACTGATTTATCATTCTATATTAATGCTTAATACATTACTCATTACAATTCACAAATTGTCGTATTTATCGTTCATCAAACATCATGTGGTTTTGTTATTGTAAAACTCTGTATATATTTCTTGAGTTATATATGCCTTACACCTCTTCGCTTTTCATCCTCTATTTATCTGTCAATTAATTACTGCCAACCCATCGAATATATAGCAATTGGCAGCTACATTAGCTGCAACACCAATCAACATACCAACACAAACCAAAGCAATGCATAATCGACGTATGTAATCGTGTGATTTCCTCCACGACGTCACGAAATTGAATTTCAAAATTAATTATGATTTTTAAAATTGATTACGATTTTTAAAATTGATTATGATTTTTAAAATTGATTATGATTTTTAAAATTGATTATGATTTTTAAAATGCACATTCTTGTATGCTGTACAAAATTTAGACTTATATGGCCTACAGAACGGATAAGAGGGCTGATAGTGTCCATGAACATTATCTATATGTATACCAGGACACTGAAAAAAATTTTTTTCCTGAAATTGGTAACTTCAGACAGTATTAACTTTCAATTACATGTAAGGTAATGTTCCATTTTCTCTCATGCTGCAATGAAATATTCCCCGATGTCAACCCACGCTGAAAGCGTAAGACTTACAGTTCAAATTTCTCTTGATATGAAATATATTCACCTTTTGGCTCAAGGTATGCACACTTCGCTTTCGTTTCTAAGCAGGATTATTGCTATACTTAATTATGTTCGAAATTGCAATATACTTTATGTTCTTGCTTTAGCCAAGAAATTAGTGTCTTTCTATACGATCATATGCATAGTAAAATGGTCTTAATTTTGTAAGAGAATTCATGCAGTATTCAACATTTTCTATGATGGGATTTTACGTAGTAAAATGTTTGGCTTGTTTAAAGACAATTTCCAAAAACTTTCTGATTTTTGTTTGATCCCACTGCTATAGTAAATTTTATCAATGATACATTTAAATATAGTATTTAATCTTATAACAGCATATTGTTAACAATAAGATTTCGAAAATGTGTTATCTTAGATAACATATTTACTGTTGAATAGTCAATGCTGTCAAAAGAACTGACAGTAGGGAGGTTTTGATTAGGACTGTAATCAAAATAGAATCCCCAATTGTTTGTTTCAAGTGTACGGTTGCCCAGAGGTGCCCAGTTGTTCCTCCGTACCTCCGATATTTAAGGAATTTCCCAATAAGACGTCGTCAATATGAACCAATGTTTCACAACAAAGGTATTCGAACCCCGGGATTCGAACTCGTTGTATTTTCAAATCGAACGATGTTAATTTTCCCACTCTTAAGATGAAATCCGGTGTTGGCAGCTTCTATGGCAATTTGGCAATATCCAAAATGATGGAGAGAGGGACTTTAGCGAGGGCCTTTTGCACGTAGATAAGAGAAACTTTCAAAGCAAAGATATTTCGTTTAATTAAATGTGCTGAAGACCGCTAATCTCTGGCAGTTGGTTTACCTTCCAATTCTTTCAAGATTCTCATAAAGCCAGTTAAATCTATCTATCTAAGGAAACATCAATATGTGTACAAGTAGCTGCATAGAATATCACGCTTAGCTGTCATTTTGTAAAAGAAAATTGTGGACTGTCCTATCTTCATTAATGCCCATTGAGATTCATAACAATCGCGCAGCAGACAATAAAGAAAAGCCAGTTCCAGTGCATTTCTATTTGGTTTAAAATAATGTTACACAAAAAATACAATAAAAGATAATTACAAAATTGTGCGTTCCTTGAGCAAATATTAAGACATGAATTATATTAATCCATTCCCAATCAATGTCAATCGAATACGTCAAGTTTTGTCTATCATAAAGTAGTTAACGATTATAATACAGACCATTGAATAGTTGATTTATCAGTCGTGTTACTGATTAACGGTATTATACGAAAAGTTTTGTTCATCTAAGATAATATATAGGATATATTTATTTATTTTCAAAAGCAAGAAATAATATAGTAAAATGATTGAATAATGAAAGAGTACATATTATTTATTGACATATTATTTATTGTTACTCAGCCATGATGCCTCTTCTGTTCCTGTTTTTCTGCTTCTAATAAAAAAATTCACGAGTTACGATAACGAATGTGTATTCTATTACTCTTCTATTATTCTATTCTCAATATATTATTATATTTTCCTATATATTTTTTTAATATATTTTAAAGAAGTTATCTAATATCTGATATGAAAATGAAGATGCAAAAGTTGTATCATACATCTGAAGAGTTGTCTTCCGGAGAAGAACAACTTCGATCTGTAGAAACGAGCTCAGTACCAGCAAATGTTCGCATTGTCATACTCTTATCATAAATGCTAGTTCCTCTTCTACTCCATCTTCCTCCCCATATGCTACTTTTAGAAGTTCCGTTTCTTGAATGGGAATTTCTATTCCGATTCATGTCGGAAATACAGCAATGCTGCGCATAATATCTGCGCATGTTTCTAAATATTTTACGAAAAGCTTTAGCATAACGTTTATTGAATAGCGAGTATATTATTGGATTCAACATTGAATTAGCATAGTGAAGCATTTTTGTAAAAGTCACAACAGAGTCTGGTATATAGCAAAGTTTACAAAATCCATAGACCATGTTTATCACCAGAAATGGACACCAACAAATTACAAATGCAATAATGACAGGTAAAATTGCTTTTACTGCTTTCAACTCACGTTGGAATATAGCTGATGAGTCTTTTTGTTTATTTGAAAGTTCTGTTGCAAGTATTTGTTGTCGAGCCACGCAGAATATATGAACATAGCAAAATGTAAGGATTAAAAATGGTATTAGAAAACCACAAACAAAGACAACAATTTCAAACTTTGGTCCTTCGATATTCCAAATGATAAATCGTACTGCTGCTATAATCAGTGCTATAAGCCATACAAGGAATATGCCTATATATCCAACCATGTTTGTGATTTTTCTTTCAAAATAATATGGTCTTGTAATACGAACGTATCTTGCAAGTGTTATAAATGTCAAATTGAAGATAGATGACATACCAGTGAGAATATCTACTGAAACCCAGAAACGAAATGTCTAAGAGGGAAAAAAGATACTTCATCAAAATAAATGCAGGAAGAAATTGCAAAGCAAACAGAATTCAACTTTGATAGACTATACTGATAGTTGCAAGGCCGAAGAGAGAAATGTTGAGCCTTTGATGGGATGTTTCACAAATAATTAAGCATGACATCATTACAGGCCTGATTTACAGACCTTCATTTAGCTCTGGGTGTTTTTGGGGTACTGTATCGGATTTTCAATGTTGATTGACTGTTACGAGATTTCTGTTTTCAATTATGAATCTCGTATATATCATGCTGTGTCGTGAATAGACACCTGCTATTTGGTGTCCAAATTTGCATGCATATAGATACGCCAGCAATGCATTATATTCCCGATTTGCTAGGGAGTTGGACGATGGCCCGCTGGGTCTCAGGTTCAATCTCTGTCCGGAGCATTATAGGTTGGCGTCAGGATGGGCAACCGGCTATTAAACACACACAAGCTTCAAAATACTAACAAATTAACCAACCACCCCGGTGAAAAAAAGATGTCAATTTATCCGGTTCGTGAAAAAATGATAAATCCAACAAAAAAAGAAGAAAAACAATGTAACATTACCAAAAACGTCTTCAATTTTGAACTGCTATAACAAGATTCTCAAAAGGCCACACACTATTATAAAAGTATGGTTGTAATGGTCCTAAACCAATAGGTTTACTATACCAAATCTCTGTTCTCTAATTAATAGAATAGTTAAATATTTTTTATATACTTATTGATCCTCAACTTGAATTGAGATTAGTTATTATTTTCACGTAAAAGCTAATGGAGAAGTGTTTACAAAAACGGTGCAAATTCAACATCAAATATGTAGCTTATTTGAAATATAATTGAAATTTTCATCAATCGAAAGAGTTGCTTTTGCCAAAGGTGTGTCATTCTCGTATATTCCGATAAAAATATTTGTTTCTATTGTATTCGTATTTACAATACAAAAATAGGTTGCTTTGAATTCTGAAGCTCCGAGCGTCAACAAACTGAGCTCCACAGTAGAATGATCCTAGGCAATGAAATATTGCACATTATCATGTAACACTATTGCTCAAACGCTTAAATATAATCAGTTGATCTGATTCCGATATTTTCTAGAAAATATTTTACTTTTCAAATCACCACTCGATTTGCTTTCTATTTTATGATTTTATGATATAAATTTGTTTTATTTATTCATTATTTATTATTTATTTGGGAATTTATTTGAACATCGGAATTGTCTATATCATAATACTATTGTTATTGTGATTGTATATAATTATGGAATTAATAATCAAAATAAAAACCCTCATCATCCACCTGAATTGAACAACTAGTAGTGGAGATAATGGAAACCGCTCGAGGCTCACTCCTCTCACATTGATTTTTTTCTTATTTAAATTTCCCCGGTAGGTATCTCCGATATGACGGCTATACGGGGACATGCCACTTCTTTTGGGTCCATATTCCAGCTGAGAAAAAATTTTTGAGGTATGAAATATCAAATTTTGGAACTTTCGGGTATCCTATTTTGACTTTTTCAAACATTTTGCATCAATCAATCAACCTGCTGGCACTTTTTGGGTAGCATTTTAAAATCTTTGGAACTTTTTAGGAAGCATCTACAGAAGTTTTGGAACTTTTTTGGTACTTCACCATTTTCATTTCCCTCAGGACCTTTTAATTTTTTTATTGTATAGCCAATGGTATACATATGTGGTATGTGGAATAAATAAGATTTCCTGTATTTTGTCGGTTATAATTTCTTTACAAATATGCATAGCATATATAGAGATATATTTATCATATATTTCAAACATATTAATGGAAGTTACAAACTATGACAAATACCCATATATATATATCCATATATGACAGTTACTGTGCATAGTATTAGGCTTGTCAAATACAATGCCGATGATATGTATGTATGTCTCTCTTTCGCCCTACATAATTGTTACATAACGACCGGCATAAATCAAGGTCAGATGCTGCTGACAAAAAACACATGTAAATAAGACGATTCAGGAACGAAACGTTATGAAAAGATAAAAACTCCATAACCATTTTCAGATTTCATAGTTGATTCACTTTATTTTGCAGTTCATAAGCTTAAATTTAACAGTATTAATCTGCTTACTTGGTCTGTTCAGTTTACTGTCAGAGATCCCCTACTCAATCAAATTCTGCCTAGTTATTGTTTCATCTTCCCGTGAGGGTAACTCCAGCTCTTCAGGGACGGGGGGTGCCACTTTGGAAAAAGGTAAAGTACCCAAAACGTTCCAAAACTTCTGTTGATACTACCCAAAAAGTTCTAGCAGGATGATTGATTTTAAGTAAATACACAAAAATGATGCAAAATTCTTTCAAAAATTCGTGAAAAAGTCATAAATAAGATACCCGAAAGCTCCAAAATTTGAAATCTCATACCCAAAAAGTTTTTTCCCAGCTGGAATATGGACCCAAAAAAGTGTCACGTCTCCGTATAGCCGTCACAGTGGAATTACCCCCCCCCCCTCCGAGTTCATCTTACAAAGCTAGCCTCTGTCATTATATTATATATATAGCTTTCATAAGCTCGGAAGAAGACTGCGATGATAAATAATATAATGGTTTTGAATAGGACGTCTGAAAATATATACTGTGAGCTTTGATAATTATATTTGGGATTAAACGTTTGATATTATTTGATAAATTTTATATATATCACATGGAAAAATATCGTTTAGTCTTAGAAGATATGGATGTTTAACAGGTTTCTTTTCGCAGTACTTTAAAAATAAGGTAAGCTGTCATTCATTGTATCAAAATTATATTTGACGTATGCATAGATAGATAGATATCTTTATATTCAACCAAAAGAATATGAATAATATACGGTAGTATAAATACATAAAAGCAAAATACAAAAGTTGTTTATTTAGTATGTTCATAGTTTTATTATTCAACATGGTTGACGAAACCCAGAAGCAATTCTCGCCTGTTTATCGGGGCACATTTCATTTTTTTATATTTCTATTATTTATATTTAAATAAAAAATTAATCCCTCTTGATAATTTTACAGTTAATATTTATTGCTTAATACATAATTCAGACTTCATATCAGTAAATTGGAATGTTTTAGGTATAATATTAAAAAAAACGTATCGAAGAAAGGTATGTGTTCTCAAACACATAATTGACCATTGGGCTTTTCGGTCTTAACTGAAAAGCGAATTCCATTTTTCAAAATACATGTGTGAATCAGCCCCATATTTGACGACAGAGCACAAAGGATGCTGGTCTTAAAATAAGAGATAAAGATGAGGCAAAATCCAATTTCCTTTGATCGATCTTTCACGCGTTTAATTGCGATCTTCAAACGCTATATAGGCCTCATCTTTATCTCTTATTTTATAATGCCCTGTTTTACCCAACATTGAGCACTTTCAGATGCATATTTGTATCTGAGTTTACCCTCAATATAGTCAATCTTTAAATTTATTAATATGCGTTTTAAGTAGAATTGAAAGAAAGATGAGGCAAAAACCAACTGCTATGTTATACACTCTGTGAGCACTCTAGCATACATGTGTTTACTGATATTATATATAAAAAGTGCTTTGAATTATAATAAGAAACAAGACGAGTTGACTTACCCAAATTCCAATAACATTGTCTTTGTAATTACTGTTAACATAAATTATCCAAATTGGCATTGAAACGACACCGATTGTAATATCAGCAACAGCCAAAGAAACAATGAAAAAGTTTGCTACTTCTTGCAAAGGCTTACATATATAAAATGCAACGATAACCAATATGTTGCCACTTACAGCCGTGACGATCATTACAACTAATATTATAGTTAGGATAATGATTTCGACGTAGGATTGGGCTTGATGTTCTGTTTTTGTCAAATCTTTTGTAGAATTTATATTCAAACTCATTGTGGAATTCATAGCGCTGGCTGCAACAAAATATAAAAATTAAGTTAACGTATTTTATCACATTTCACAAATCGATTAGGATATATAATAACACATTTCCTAATTTCTATATGATATATGTGTTGTGACTGTATGCAATAAATATATTTTCATTACCAAGCGTTGCATGCTGGGTAGTGATGTAATGTTATAAGACTATTATAATAGGTTTTATTTAATTTTAACACTGTTATACGTCTCACAATCCTGAACTTCTGGTGAAGGCATTCTAAATTTATGTAACACAGATCCTTGAAAAGATTTCTCCGGCCTATAATCCATGTTTACAGAAAGACAGTCACATTTTACAAAAAGTTCAAAGTTAATTTCAATCACATGATGTGTAAACCATATCATATTTTACAGAATGTCTACATTTTAATAAAAAATATTATAACTGTTAGTGAAAAAATATTATCTATGAGCTAAAATTCCTGTAAAGAGTGAAAATTAGATAGAATTTTTCTCATAATCGTACTAGAGTTGAAATAAATCATCTAATGATTACCTTCCGGTGTGAAGCTCAAAGTAGCGTAATTCTAGCATGTTCCATTCTGGAATCTCATTCTATAAATGCTCTGATTATTTTCATTGAGCACTATACCAAGTACTTGTATGGAACAATTCCACTTTTCTCATTATTATATTATTACCATTGTCTTAATTTATCAATATTCCAACCCAATCACAAAACATCAAATATTATCTATATAATCAAGGTATCATTAACTTCGTATGACTTCAAATAGATCGGTACATGTGATTAGATATTTAAAGTTGATATCAAATAAAACATGGATTAATATATCACAGAAAATCACAGAAAAAATTGATATTGCTATCCGTGTCCTGTGTTATTGTTGAAATGCATATATCCCAAAAGTTATTTTCAAATCAAGTCCTAACGTTTAAAGATAATAACATATCTAATATACATATTTGTAAAACGTTGTTTTACTGATTGAACATAGGGCTCAATGCAAAATATAGCAGTGCTTAAATAATAAAAGTCAGAGAATCAGACAGTCATGTTTGCTACTTGAAGTTTCACGCCGAGGCGATCATCAGGCAATCTATTCAATTTTATTATATAATACATATATACATATATACACACACCTCTTTGCAGTAAATTCGATGAAAACTGCTGATATTTGTAGTTGCACTATAGCTTCTTTGAGACGTGCTGATGTCTATATTGATTATAATGGCTAGCCTAGTTCATTTACATGTATATATAAATCCTTGTGAATTATAACATCTGTTTCATATTCTATATTGTTAGGATTTAAATAGACAATTCAATTTCATAATTCTTTAAGCATAAATTGACTATACTTACAAACATATTATTACGGAAGTAATTTTTGACAAACTTCTGGTTAAAAGTATGTTTTATGGGTGTGTTAAATTTTATATCTATTATATATATTGTTGTAAAACTTTCCCAGCATTATGAATATAAAGGAAACTATCATATCAAAAAGCATATGGTCATTGAAATAGTTTGAATATGCAAGAACAGTTCATAGAAATATTTAACATATAGTATTACCAAGCTTTTGCACAGAATATAATATTTCAGGTGACATTCTACATGGATTTCTGTATAAGCAATCACATATATTATTATTATGCTCTGAAATCTGATTCAGCTATAGATATTTGTCTGAAGAAAAGGTTAATGTTTTCTTATTAAGAATTACATGAAATTTGAACAGTTTTTTACCACTTGTTGCGGTACAGAGTACTTCTAACATTTGTAGAGCCATGTTTTTCAGTTTACCGCATTCTAGAATATCGGATATTATAATGTGGCAATTGTTTTTATTTAAGTTGAAATTGTTTGCATATTTTATTTGATAGTAACTAAAAAATCATATAGATAAAAAACATGATTTGATTTACCTACCAGAGACCCATATCTAACCTTATGAGTGCATATTTTTCTTTCTTTGTAATTTTATGTTTTTGTCTATGAAGAATTTATTTTTCAAAACGTGGCTTTTTCCTTTAGTCCAATTTAGCAAATTAATGAGATATATCCACCTACTCCATTCCAACTTTAGATTTTATATCAGTGGTTAAATACACTTTACTTGCTATAATAAGACTATCGAAAGGGGCTGTATCCCTACTGAAATCAATCGCCGTTGTGACTTGAAATTTCTGACAGGAACTATATGACAGCATCCGAAACAAGAAAAAAATATATGTTTATCAATGTTTTATCACGTTTGATAAGTTTTAATGCGGTAGATACAATTGAACATTGAATTTCATTAGGCAGGAATCTCATTATTTAACAGAGCTTGTAATTTTGATTTTGTAATTCACAGTAGTTATATTAATTACAATTGCATCCATACATATATCTTTTGTGCGAATTATTGTTAATACTAACTCGTCATTCTATAATATATAGTAAAGTAAATATAACAGTCAGAACCTTATGGCAATACACTAGTATACATATATAAATAAATAAGTAAAGATGATGATGATGACGATGAAAAGCACGTCATTAAGTACTGGGGCACGCAGACCATCCCTCCCCCACCACCCCCTAATACAAAAATAGATGGAAAGTTTTGTGCAATTTCGCTAATTTAACCAATCAAATTGGCTATTACAAATTCAAAAACACGATATAAACCGAAGCAATACAATTATATGGTCACCAGCTATTATTACTTTTGCCTTGTATATGGTTTTATAGTTAATAAAGGTTCTTTGGAGACATAGAAGTTTGTGTTGTGTTTTGGAATTTTTTATAAAAAATTGTAATAATAAATTGGTCTAATAAATTGTATTGGAAGTTTGTTTAGATGGTGTCTCGGTTTTAAAATGTGGTCTTACGCTTTTAAATGAATTTATTTGTTTAGAAATGAAAACATCGACAGTAATGGCGTACGGCGTGAATCTATAGACGGAGTTGCTTTCTTTTTCATCTTTTTCATCGTTTCAAGGTTAAATTACTCGTAAGAATGAAGAAATCAGAAGTTTTGATAAAGAATGATATTTAAGAACTTATTTTGTTTGATTTATATTAAAATAATTTGAAATTAATACTGTTTTTAATGAAATGTATGAAAAATTTTAGTCATTGTATTTTTGTTTTGAAAACTACGCAGTCTTTAATAACAAAACTTCAAGCAGAAATACATAACATGAAATCTATGTTTCAAATTGAATATTTCTCAAAACTTTTGTTATTTAAAAACAAATACTTCTTGAGATAAATGAGATTGAAAGTTGTTTACTTGATATTGTGATCGCATGAAAAAACGGGGTGCCCTGTCGTAACAGAATATTGAAAAATCGTCGGCATCATAAGTGTTAAAAGACCGTTGTGCACTGCTGTACAAAACTATAAAATGTTGGTTATGCCATATATTGGAAAGCAAATGCATCATCTATTCGTCATACTGCTTTACTACATATCTGTGCGGTAGATAATGTGATGTAGTTTCTACTTGCTAAATAATTATATACGAGAAAGTCTGTATAATAGTTAACAATTATCGAGCGAGATCGAGAGTGAGCTGAGATTCAACAGGTCGAGACACGTGTTATCCGCCAAAACCGCAGGCTGAGGCGAATAACACGCGTCTATGCATGGTAAATTATCAGTGTAATGCGTAATCCAATTTGATAACCGTTTCATTATCAATCAATACCTTTATTAGTCTGAGATCTGGTCCTGCAGCGAATTCGCTTAGGACGATTCAGTTGAGTTCTTTAAGTGAAGGCATTGGGCAGCATTTTAGACCAGTCTACACAAGTAAAAAGTTAATAGATAATTTAAGGATACGGGAGCTGAGACCGGCCTTATTGTCTGAGTAATGCGTTGTATATTTGTTCAAGTGTAACTCGTGTACTGCGAGTTATGTTGGCTATACTCGTCAACATCCTTATCAACGTGTTGCTGGACATAGTGGGTCGGCTGTCGGTGCACATATAAGAAGTCACGGACGTAGAATTTTGAACGAGAAAAGCCTGTTTACTGTTGTCAGGAAGTGTGCCCCAAAATTTGATTGCCTAATACACGAGATGCTAGCCATCAGGGAGTTGCACAATGTATTTCCGTATAATTACAAAGTCATTGTTTGTCTTGTATCAGTACGTAAAATTTCATTGTTATTATTATACAATAGATTATGTAAATTACATTATTTGTTTATACTATATATACCATGTCATCTTTAAATTTATTCTTTTTCGCTTGAAATGATATATATGATATATTATCCAAAGGTCGCAATTCTCAGAGTTTTCTCTTGTCGCTATCCTTTACTTTAAAATGTTTTACTAAGAAATAACTAATAAATTTATTATTCACAAATAAAATGTATTTAATTTAAATTAATAGTAACTCTATTTAAATTCATGATTTTATATATCTTAAAATCTTTTTATTGATGAAAGTCTACATTTTATCAAGTTCTAATTATTTGGAATTATAAAATAAGCTAGTAAATGATAATAATTTTCTCCGCCGCTTTTCTTCCACGATTTGCATTAGAAACTTTGAAATAATAATGTAACAACTATTGAATTCGGCTTTGCATAATATAGAGAATAATTCAGATCCTGTCGAATCTATTATCGAACTCGGTCTGAATAATTCTCAATCTTACGCGCAGCCACATTCAATAATTGCTAAGTAAGTCCTATAACCAGATTAAATGACTCATGATTGCCTGAAATGTCAACCTATAGATAATGTCCAGCTTAATGCGTTGTATCCATGAATGGAATCAAGCTCTTCAATGATTTTTGGTTATTTATTCATGATATATATATGTTGTAAACAATTGTTTCAGTAGAGGGAATTGTGATGTGAATTATTCTTGAAATGGCATGATGCAGTATGCAAGTCAATCGATTTTATCAAACATCGCAAATATGATGGTTGAGAAAACTTTGGGGAAATATATTCATTAAAAGGACTATTCAGACCGGCGGTCTTCTTTGTTGAAAAGTGAGTTCACTTTTCAATACTCGTTTTCATGTTAGCTGTTTCCTTCTCTTTGGTGTTCAATGTTTATAAAAAATGAAAAGCTGCATGATGCCATCATTCTTGCCTCGTGTATTTTTCCACGGCGCTGACTAGTTTTCTTGAAATAATATAGTTGCGATCTAATTTTAAAATTTGATGGTATGTCCACATATTGTAAACATTATTTATAGACGCAATCACAAGGAAAGACAGGAGAGAAGTTATAGAAAGTAAAGATCAGAAATATCTGAAGCGGAAACAGGACCTCAGCTCAAAGCTACGGAAATCTGTCCGTGCAAATACAATGAATTGACAGTATGTGTGTGTTTGAAATTTTGCAAAAGGAAACTACAAAATTCTGCGAGTCTTTCAGACTATCGATTTGCTCTGGTCTTTTTAAAAAATGATTTATCTGGATAATTTATTCAAGGTATGATGTTGCTATCCATGCTTCGTAGATTAATCGGCTACAGTAGGCTATTCTGTTTGCAATTGTAATCATATTTCCAAAAGATGTTAACTACATAACGTATATGTATTTTGATCAACATTTGTGATAACTTGGCTTGTTGAACTTGCTGTTGACCTAGTCTTTTTTAAATTGTTGAATAATAAAAACATGTTTACGTTTTTGTGCTGACTCGCTTTATTGCCGTATTTTTCTGACTTCAAAGTTATAGTATAGCCTGCACAACCATAAAATGTGGTAGGCCCTTATTTAATGCAATTTGTGTATTATTATTGATTCCTGTCCTTCAGAGTTTTATAGCAAAATTGAAATTAATTATGAAATAGGAATAAATGTTTATGCAATTTCTGTTTGTTTTGCTATCCTCGACCTCGCAGCTTTCAATCCAGTCGATCAAAATGCGAAGTCGATGTAGTGACCTACAATATAATTTGCACTCAAAAATAATCCATAAGGGCTGCCGGTCTGCATAGTCCCTTTAAGCATGTAGATTTCTAGTAGATTTCTTAAGTTAATATTAGACTTGTGAAACAAATATACAGGAACATATACAGATATATAACTCGAATATATATGACGCATCCATACCCTATTACAAATTGTCATTCACAATTTAAGAAGCTGCCACTCTATAACTGAAAAACAAACAAAACCAAATTGATAATTCCAATTCAGTTAGCTATATAAGCAATAATTATTGTGTTTATGTATCCAGATCATAGAGTATTAACTTGTAACAATGATGAGCAAGGATATGATTTTAAAGACCAAATATTCCAGTGCACACTTACTCTGTCACGGACTCAACGATATTAATATAATTATATATAACACAGGATCACGTTCTATATCTTCTATTGCAAATTCACCAATCACTATAGAGCATTATCGTCAAATCGGGCGTCAAGCCGCTTGTTTCTTATTCGAAAACCAGATTGATGATTGCATTAATTAATATCTGAAGTCAGGTTGCTTGGAAACTACGTTTATTTATATATAGATCAACTAGAAGATGTTTAGATCATCATTAAGGTAACAGATATGCATTTCTATAGATAAGAAGAAGAATGCCGAAAGTGATAATCAGATTAGATTGGGTATTAGAAGTGAAAGACAGCAATCTGCCAGGTCTAGTTACTCAAATATGAATATCACATAGATGATTATCTCGAAAGATTGCAAGTCAAAATAGGAAAATGTTAGTGTTTGTCCCTGCTAATTAGATGAATTTTTTGAAAAAACATGATATAGGCGTAGTGGTTCGCAGCGGTACTCATGTTTTTTTTATATTGGATATCCCTGTTGGCCACTCCATCTGCCATCACATGTTTATGATCATTGATTTTCAATTTAAACTCGATGATAAAAACTACTTCATGGAATATGAGCTAATAACAATTAGATGGGGAGCTAGGTGTCAGCTGAAGATGTAATCAAGCATCTTAAATAATGTTTAGGTCTTAAATAATAATTTTACGCAACAGAATTTACTATTATACCTTGACCTTCAAAAAGGAATAAAGATAATACAACAAGGAAAGTTGCGAAGAAACATTATTAGAATATCTTATCAATAAAAACGATCGATTTTGGATCAGAGTTGACTTTATCAATTTTCAAAACATAGATATAATTGAATAGCTCGTTTAAAAAAAAATGATCAAAGTTGTATAATATTATTTTTAATATTTGTGGATTCAGAACTGCTGTTAGGCAAATTGGAACCAAATGATTTTTCCATTTGTTATCAAAATCAAGACTGGAGTGAAATGGTATATAGAAGCAATTCTCCCGTGATCTGAGAATAATATTAATAGCTATGTGGGAAACCCTATAGGAACATTGCATCATTCAGTTTATAGGCTAATAGGACTCAAGGAAAATATCCATCCCATTCTCGACCAGATAAATTAGAAGGATTTTATCTAGCAGTATTGTCAAGCGACGATTTCACGTCTGAGTCGATGAACTCGTCACCTTCTCCTTGCGAATTGGCGCAATCTCACAGCAACAAAATCCTATCAAGTGACTGTAAATGACAAGAGGTCAAGTCTGATAGGGTGGAACGATTTTTATTAGGAAGTTCCTCTAGCTCGTTTACAGAAACTCTCAGTTTTACGAGCAAAACAGGGGATAGAGGCTTTTGTCTAACTGAAAGATCAAATAATCGTCATAATTTATAGGGTAATCAGCATCGATTTACATTTTATTTCACAAATATTTTAATCAAAATCCATTTGAAAATCAGGTTGTCTTTTGAATGCCTGTTTATAATGAAATTATTTATTTTTATTTTTATTCCAAGTGAAAAGAAAAGTGATAATATATTACTCAATTAGAAACAAGGAAAACATCTATCTTGGTAGCATAGTTACGAAATGATAGTATAATAATTAATCATTCTTTTTTCAATCAAATTTTTAAATAATTCTATATAACTTTAAAACCTTAATCATTGATGAAATTTCAAACAATTGTCTTTACAATTAATTGAATTCTAGTTAAAACGTCTCAGCGGAAGCTGAATGAGTAGAACATTGAACAGGCCTGATGTGAAGGGGCAAGAGATATTTTCTTATTTTATCAAAATATGGATTGTTATTAACTAATAATAATAATAGTCAGATAACCAGACAGACATATTTGCAAGTTTCATGCCGAAGTGATCATCAGGCAATATTTATCTATTTAATGAAAATCTCACAATACCTTTTGAATACATGCAAAGCTTGCTATTGTATTTAAATTTATTGTTAAGTTTTATTACTATTACTGGCTATTTTATGGTACGTTGGTCTTGCTGCACAGTGAAAAATGTGCTTTGTTTTAAATTTTGACAGGTAAACTTATTTTAGGTAAATTTTTATCAGAGAACATTAACTCGTTTTTTCTTGAAGACTCTATCCCATTTTTTGTTTGATTGCCTCATATCTTGGCATTCGAAAAGGTTGAACATTTGATTGTCATTTATTTGCGAGATATGCTTTGATAGTTCTGTTGAGTTCACGTATTTTCTGATTCAAACGAAGTGACTGTTGCATATTTAAGATTGGAAAACATTAATTTGTCTGCAAACAATGACAGGATATTAATTGCCTCCCCCTTTAAGAAACAGAATTCTATGGATCAGCCCGTTATATTAAACAAAAACAAACATTTATTCTTTCGAGAATAGTCATCAGGAAGAAAGTCAATGGCGAATAAATGAAGGTGATGATGATGATGATGATAATGATGATGATGAAGATGATGATGTTCGTTTGTTTGTTTTTATTTAATACCAATATACCAGTTTACATAGATACAGGTGTTTGGTAAGTATTATTTAATATTATTATGTTGTTATTCGATATTTGTATATATATGTATATTTTTTTATTTTTTATTTAGCATAGTTGTTATAAGAACCTATCTATCCTTGCTGCTTCTAAATAACAACATATTATGATAATATTCATTCACTATATAGTTATAAAATTATCAAAACATGTGTCATTCTATTATTCACTATTGCAAATTATCATAGCGTTTCTCCAAAGATTCGTAAAGAAATCTTCCCAACAGTTTCTTTGTTTGTAACTCTGTTTGGGAAAAGAGCAGTTCCAATTTCTCTGTATCCGAGAATACCTGAAAGTTGTTATGCAACTTTTCTATTTTATTAAGAAACACTACCCTCAAGTTACTATTTATATTACAGTTAAAGAGTAGATGTATCTCAACGTTGATACTGTCACTATCGCAATGGGGACATAGCTGGTCCTCGTAGGGAATGTTAGAATATCGTCCGGTCTGTACTCCGAGCTTATGAGCACTGATTCTGATCTGAGTTATTGCTATCCTAGACTTTTTGTGTGGAAGTAGCAAATTAATTTCAAATTCAAATTTATGTTTGATTGTTTTGTAGAATTTCAATTGTTTCGATTGGCCTGGAGTGTTAGAGTTTAGATTAGATGCTCAAAGTTGATTTTGTATTCGTTATTTAATTGATCTTTTATAGAGTTGATTAGTTTTATTTGATCAGATTTTTGATTTTTTTCTTTAGAGATCAAAAGTTGTAAATTGATTCCTATTTCGGACAAATGATGTGTAACTTTACCCAGCCATGAAGTTGATGAACTGTTGACGATTTGTTCACCAAATGCCTTGTACAGTAAACTACTTTTTTTGGAGTTAATCATTCTAACAAGGAATTTGATCATGTTAATTTTAACGTCAATCTGTAGAGGGATGATCCCCAATTCCGCTCTAACAGCTATCTTACTGGAATTCTTTCTAACATTTAGTATTTTCCGCATAATATCTCGCTGTACAGTTTCTATTTGGTTATTTTCAATGTGAGTAACAGAATCGCCCCCAAACATCACTATCATAGAGAAGTATGGGTTTTATCATGGTAGTAAACATTGTTTTGTGAATTGCGACATAGCTGGTTGACGACCGCCCAATAGAGCGCTGTGTTATTGCCCATGCTTTTTCGGCTTTTGTGCAAAGTTGCTTAGTACCAAAACATTGTTTTGAGGAGCAATGAAACGAAAAATCTAGATATTTGTAATTTTCGACCACTTCGATGGGGGTATTATTAATGGAAAAGAAATGTTGCTCATCAACAGATTTTTTTGTGAAGATCATACATTTTGACCTTTCATAATTAATTTTGAGCTTCCATTGCTCGGCGTAAAGATATGCTTTCTCCATGCATTTTTATGATGATGATGATGATGATGATGATGATGATGATGATGATGATGATGATGATGGAATATTCCAGCTTAATTTGTGATGATACCTGATAATGCCGAAGAGCTTTGTCCATCTCCAGCAGAGGAATTCAAAACCATAACTACCATGTTGACAAAAGCATTTCATCAAAGGCTATGTGGCCTTCAAAGGGTATTTTGCAAAAGTTAATAGCCAACAATGAATGTCATGTGATAATTGCCTTGGAGATGTATCTAGCAAAATTTGATCAAGGCACAGTAGAAAATCATCAATTTATCACGCTGAATAATATAGCTAAACAAATAAAATTTGGCGGTTCCGGATTGCATCTTCGATGTGTCGTTTCCTTTAATTCACTAGAGGAGAATGTCACCGTTGGAGACTCGTTGGAGATTATGTTGGTTCATCATATCACAGTGAATAAATGAATAAATAAATATATAAATCATGACAATGTCGATGACGATGATAATGATGATTATGATGATGATGATAGAATGAGGATAAAAAAATCATCTAAATATAGACAAAGATCGAATAGTAATTCCTGTACTACATATATACACTTACATTTAATTAATGTAAATAAGTCTGTTGCAGCCCTATTTGGATTGTAGAAGCTATTTTTTCTACATTATGTTAATCACTATCATATTACTTATTATATGGCCAAAATAATTACGTCATCTTTAGAACGAATTTTCAGACTTCTACATATTAACTATACGTCTTCCCTTGTAACATATTCGTACTTGTATATGTATATGTATATATCTTTTTAGTCGAAACTGACTAGGGTACTATTCGATGACCTGCATTCTGATTGGTTGATCAATCGTTCACTATTTTCTCATAGTGAACGCTGGCAAGTTGCCTCATAAATTTCAAGAAGTAAACAAGTGATTCACAAATGTTTTTGAATCAATTTTATACGAGGATTTTATAAAATCCGTGCACGTAAAAACAAATGAAGTAACAAAATATGAGATGAAGTTGTTTAATGGTAGTCTATGACCAATGCATATACAACATTAATCTCATTCAACAATGTTATCGCAAATTTTTCGTTGCTATTTTATTGCAGATTGTAAAGCTTTCATATTACAAACTGCGAATATTTTTAAATATTTTTAGATTCTCAATAGTTACCTTGCTCAAGTTTCCTATTTTGTGGGGCTGTATTTTTGTAGCCAGTATTAATATCCAACTGTTTTGTTTTAAAAATTAAATCGGAATCAAGCCGATTCAAAATTCATACCACAAATCACGACGCTGTGCTTGAAATGTCAGCTGGTAATTTGTTTGTGGAACGACTGCCATCCTCGATGAAAGTGACCATTGACAGTTCGACTTATAGCAGAATGTTTAAAGATATGCTATTGTAAATATACTAATTATTTAATTTGATATTTTAAAAAAATATTATATTGTATTTTACATTTTTTTATAATGAGCCCTTGGAAAAAAGGCTGTCTGCAGTCGTCAAAGATGCCTTTGATTGACGGTTGTATTTAAAATTAATTATGCAAGAAGCGAATAAATAGTTGGAATTTAGTTCTTTTGATATGTTTGGCAATTGTACCATTACCTTAAAATTTCTAAAAATAAAGTATTACTTATCATAAGTTACAGAGAAATATCAATACGTGGTGTACGGGGTGGTGGATAAAGAGTTAAAGATATGGTAAATAGAAAATAAATAGCTAAGCAACAAACATAGTATAAATACTTGCTATAAATATAGTCACACAGTGCTTATGCAGTGGCAAGGAAGCTCAAATACAGGCTTCTTAAGTGGTAACCTGAAATAAAAAACACATTTCCGAACTAACAGCAAGAAGATACTGTGATCAGTTCATTATTCCATTTGCAAAGATCTCATCTCCAATGATTGCCTGCATACCAATTTCCTACTATCTTGACAGATTGCGTATTTATTATTTATCACATATTTTCGGATATTAATTCTTCAAGAAAGTAATTTGTCAAAAATCTCAAGGTATCTTGGGCTAAACTTTATATTCATAACATTAATAGTGTGTTATATTTGATTATACTGTAATCATATCAATCAACTGTTTCCTCCAAATAAACAAGCACGCGTGTGTTCTTAAGGAGTAACTCCAATCTTGTAATTATGCATTTTCCTGTCATTTTATACGAAGCTGGAATATTTTTTTGATTTTATTTGATTTATTTTGTCAAAAATAGAAATGAGAAATTTGACAGGAAAATAAAGGGTGTCTGAAACAACTCCATTCTCCACTTCCGTACAGCCTTGAAAAAACATTATAGTTGTAAAAGAATTATTTAAAATTTACAGGATTAATGATTATACTATTTATATAATTTTCAACATCGTGATAAATCAATATTATCTATAATGTTTGTAAAAATTGCTATTGTTTTAGAGCTAACAGTATCTCTAGACAAGACAGTCCACCACGGTATTACACGGTGACAGAATATATGCTTGGTAGTATCAAGGCGTGGCATTATTAATGCTTTAAATTTAAGGTGATTTCCACCTAAAGTATACTCTGATAGGTCATATTAAATTGACAGTGTATCCATATTTAGATCTACTATAAGTTATTGATGACTTTGAGTAACATATAGTTAAATCAGATTTTACTCTTATTAATTCCAATGATTCTAGTTGAAGAATATGTAAGCGATGAGCGTAACTCTCATAGTACAAATGTATTCGTTTACAAACTCTCCTAATATAGAAACGCTGGACATTTGTGCTAAATTAATATCTTTGTGCAGCCATTGGGTTCCAATTTTGGAGATGTTGATTCCAAAAGAGGTCTGACGTAAACTTTGTATGCACGAATCAGAATGTCAATTTGATTGGAATGGAAACATTTTAGAAATAGATATGATCGTGAATTTGCTTGCTATCAGCGATGAATATGTATTCATCCATTCATTCCTTTGGCCGCACTAAAAACTAAATCGCCGATAGAAAGCTAATAATTACAATTATGATCAACGAAAACAAAGTTTTGATCAACAATGATTAGGGCGTGATCAAATTTTTATTACGACGTTAGTAGAGTTCAGATGATTAACCTTATTTTCGAAATTTTTGGTGACGATGGATTTGGACACATGAGAAGCTAAACTACTGATAGCACGCTTTTATAATTATAATGATCGAAACGAAATTTAATCAATAAGGATCTGGGTATGATCAACCTTTTGATACGAAATTAGTAGAGTTCGGATGATTATAACCTTGTTTTGAAATTTTTGGAGTGGATTTGGACACACGAGAAGCTAAATTACTGATAGCACGCTTAATTAGTATAATAAAGGAAAGTGAAGTTTTAATCAGTAATGATCTAGGCGTGATCGAACTTTTGAAACCAAATTTGTAGGTTTCGGATGATTATAACGTTTTTACAAAATGTTCATGATGATTTGGCCTCACCAGAAGTTAAATTGCTGATAGCACGCTTAATAATCATATTAAACGAAAATGAAGTTTTAATCAGTAAGGATCAGGGCGTGATAAGACTTTGTATAGCAAATTCGTAGAATTCGGATAATTATAATATCGTTTTCGAAGTTTTATTTCCTTGTATACATTTTTATTTCATATTCATCTTCTGAAATTGAAATGAATTGATTTGCGCAATTGATGGATTTTTTCAATAGATTCTCCTTTATTTAAGGGGAAAAGTTGTCGATTTGAAATACAGGGAACAGTGAAGTGCACCGCTGCTTATTCTCTATATGGCGTTGAACCATTCGGTAACCCTTTTGAATGCCATAGCTTACAATAACCAACCAAAAACATACGAGCTAATGTTCTGTCGTGAAAATTTATTATACAAAGAGACTGAAATTGGATCAGAAATCAGACACGAGAATATATGTTACACCTGTCGAAATTTAAAACAGCCAGTAATTGAGCCTTATTATGTGATAAGAAAGACAACGTTTTACAATATTATTATATAATTTTTAATTAAAGTTATTGTTAAATATAGGATGCATGCATAAAGTATATTAAGAATATTTTGATATTTATAGTGATAAGTTTATAGCAACTTGAGTCTTATGATAAGATTTTCTAGTAATTAGGTTTTCAGGTAATAGTTACGTATCACTAGTTGATATACAAAAAGTATAAAGAAAACATTCTTGGTGTTACTGTTTATTTTTTAATAAGAAAAACTTGAAAAAATGAGGAGAAATAATTTTTTAAGAACGAGGAGATATAATATATTCTTCACTGCCTTCCAAGCTGTCAAATGCCTTTACAGACTCGACAAATGTGACCTGAATCGAACTGAGATGATCTTTTCCGGGGTTTCCTCGCCCTTATAGAACCCCATTTAAACCCTAAAAATATAATTCGGCGTCTTTATATAATTTGATGAGTTTTGCGTTTATTCTTACCTACAGAATCATATAAATCAGAGTTCGTCTGCGCAACGCTTGCCTTGCTGTAAATTAACAACATTCAGACAAATTTTACAACAAATGCTTGTTCATAAACAATGGACAATTTGTTCGACATTATATTTAGTTTGATCAAACAGATAGGAAGGACCTTTCTTATGTAAATATTATAAAATTTAGACCATATAAATCTCTATTTAAAGTGAAAGAAATTGTATCAAATTGCTCCTATCTGAGCTAGTTATAGATTACCTTGTTAAGTGCGTTGTGACTCTCGGATATCTTGCCATAAACTTCGGTTATAGATGATAAATAATTTGGTTTCACGATTCTCCATATAGCTAGATCAGGATACGATCATATCACTTCAGATTAATTGCTATAGTTGCATTTCAATTGATATTTTTCCTATAAATAATATCAGTTAACATTTTGTATAAAGTTAAATTCACAAACAAATCTCCTTGACTAATGCGATCGATGGATTACAAATAGATATATTATGTATATAAGATGAGAACATACATTATGTAGAGCTAAATATATTATATGCAATCTACACCTATAGTGACCTAACTATAATTGTATATTTTTTAATACGCACCTCGTGAAATCAAAGATTATGGTCTCCTATTTATCCAAACATCGCTTAATGTCCATTTATCAACCGTGAAACTAGTTTTGATAAACGCTAAGTAAGATTCATGTTAATCTTAAATTTGAATAAATAGTTTTTACACCTTGGCTCATTCCCTTTAGTATAAATAATCAATGGCGCAATGCTTTGATAGCTTTATCGAACAAAAACTTGCACGTATATGATTTGTTTGAAAGCAATGTTTATTTAAGCTGATTATCGTCTTCGTTTGTATGATTTGAGTCGTATTTATTCATCATCTTCCAGCATACATGATAGTTAATATGATATTTCATTTCAGAATAAAACCTGTCTTATCAAAAAACGTTCGAGATCTTTAAACTGGGATAAGCATGGTTATAATAAATCTCCAACATTTTTCATAGCATGATATTACATGCTATCTCGATTCTATTGACATACGTTCTATAGATTGATATGGATAAGCCATGATCAAAGCATTATACAGACAGATATATGTTCTGCTTAGAAACGACGATAAATTATTATTGGAATTATAGAAAGAAATATTTTAGAGAGGACAAATGATTTTATATATATAGATTTTGATATTTAAAGAGGAAACCTCACTCATCTTAGATGGTTTTCAGGAGGGGCTTCTATAACAAAAATATTATTTAATCTAAAAGTTTAACGTATCTAGCAATAGGAACAACATTAAAACATGTATTACACAGACAGCCCGTTTGCTTGTAGTATACAATAGCTTTATAATTTTTTCTATTATAATAATAATAATAATAATAAAAATAACAATAATAATAATAATAATAATAATAATAATAATAATAATAATAATAATAATAATAATAATAATAATAATAATAATAATAATAATAATAATAATAATAATAATAATAATAATAATAATAATAATAATAATAATAATAATAATAATAATAATAATAATAATAATAATAATAATAATAATAATAATAATAATAATAATAATAATAATAATAATAATAATAATAATAATAATAATAATAATAATAATAATAATAATAATAATAATAATAATAATAATAATAAATAATAATAATAATAATAATAATAATAATAATAATAATAATAATAATAATAATAATAATAATAATAATAATAATAATAATAATAATAATAATAATAATAATAATAATAATAATAATAATAATAATAATAATAATAATAATAATAATAATAATAATAATAATAATAATAATAATAATAATAATAATAATAATAATAATAATAATAATAATAATAATAATAATAATAATAATAATAATAATAATAATAATAATAATAATAATAATAATAATAATAATAATAATAATAATAATAATAATAATAATAATAATAATAATAATAATAATAATAATAATAATAATAATAATAATAATAATAATAATAATAATAATAATAATAATAATAATAATAATAATAATAATAATAATAATAATAATAATAATAATAATAAAAATAATAATAATAATAATAATAATAATGGAGTCAAAGACTGTCTGTCTGATGATCGCACAAAGCGAGAAACTTTAAGTTACAGAAAATGAATGCGTAGTCTTTGACTCCATTATTATTATTATTCACGCTCTGTCAAATGACATCGAGCACTATATCAAATGCTGTTAGATACCATATCATCATTATTATTATTACATTATAATAATAATAATAATAATAATAATAATAATAATAATAATAATAATAATAATAATAATAATAATAATAATAATAATAATAATAATAATAATAATAATAATAATAATAATAATAATAATAATAGGATGGTGGTTTTCAAGAATACACATTTTTCACTCTAAATTCATGTTTCAAGCTCAATTTGCTTATACTATAGATAAATCTAACTCATTATATAAAACTTCTATATATTTATTGTCTATTATCATTCTTACTGTCGAGCTGTCAAATATTTTGTAGAAAAAACAATGGATAAGAATTTTATAATAATAATTAGTGCAGTAATGTCTATATTTAATCTTGATTTTCCATCAGCCTTGAATTAATCATATTATAAGCCTAATGCCACAGCATGTGTAATGGTACACTTTCTATGTTGAATCTGTTTGTTCCTGTTTAAACGTAAATGATGTTGTTTAAATAGATTGCCTATAAGTGCTCTGCTCAATTTCTATATGTAGATAAACGATAAAAATATATCACTATATCATATGACATAAAATTATCAGCCAAGTAGAATTATCTTTCAACATAACCTTGATATTGTCAGTTGGAAAAGTTAGTTACACGTTTAATTCTCGTGGACTTGGTTTAACCTCCAAGAAATACGTCTCCGCTTACTAGATACTCTTTAATAAATATTGGAAAAACTGTCATCAAGAACAGAGACCATGTATCATTTAGTCCAGTATAAAAACCTATTTATGGAAACGGCATTCCTAGTTTTAATATAGATATAGAATAATTGAACCAATATCAAACCTTATATATATGCAAGGTATAATTTAGTATTTTTTCTTTTCCTTTACATTCTTAATTTTCCATAGTTCATCATTGGGACGTAATGAATACCCTAACGATTATACAGATGTCTATAATGTTCATGTCATGAAATAAATTATCATAACAACAACAACAAAAACAACAACAAGGACGACGACAGCAACAACAACAGCAAAAACAGATGTATCTTCTATAGATTATCAGTAAGATACTTCATAACTTGCATAACGAAGATCTAATCATTATCGTACCATAGATATAAAAGTCTTTGCAACTTAAACTTGAATTTCTATTTTTCCAAGTGGATTGTTTACATTGCAGTATTAAATTAAATTCTATTTTGCTGAGTGAATGAAGGAAAGTTAAAAAAAAATGTTTTCAATCAAACAAATATTCACTTTATACTTGGATCAGCTAATTTCAAAAATCAGTAACATTTTTGATAAAATATCAAAACAAACAATATATATATACTTTTTCATTAAACTGTCATCTTCATCATCACAAATCAAAATTCTATCTAAAATCATCAATTATTAAAGTTGAGTCTTGTTCACAAACCCTAAATATAAAATATTGAAAAAAATACGATTGAAGAACCCTCAAGTACCAATCTAAGATAAGTAGCAGAATAATGGATTAAATTATTTAATGGTGCATCCATTTCAGGGACATTCATTTTGCAACAGGATTTTAGCATGATGAAATCATCTTAATTGAAAAAACAGCTTCCACGAAAACACTTCTTCCATTCAAACAGAAAATCTATTCACAAAGAGATAACATTATCAATTAGCAAGGATGGATTTCAGAGGGGTATCGAAAATCCCCTACCCCAATCATTCTCTAGCTTTGGTGCTGTTTGTTGTATTCTTCAGTCCGTAAAAACCATCATCGATACTATCAACACAAGAAAGAACAACGGAGCCACACAAAGATTGAAATTATCTCTATTATAACACATGCCCCAAAGGCGCAATGTTTAGACAGGTAGCAGAGGCTGTTCGTATCTATGAAAAGCAACCAAACGCTGAATCATAAACAAGAATTGGGAAATTCAAACATTCCAAAGAAAAGATTCGATGTTCCATTCAGTGAAATCCGATCAAAGAAAAGTTAAGTTAGTTGTGGTATTATAGTTAAGTTAAATACTAATTATTCCATTCACTGCCGATGCAAATACAGATGGGTAATAAAATATATGGAAGAAAAGAATAAAAAATTAATTTGATAATGATGTTGTATGTATCTTAAATAATGGGTGTTACAAAGAAAACAAATTTACCAAAATACAATAATAATAATAATAATAATAATAATAGCAGAAATAGCAGACATTAATGTTTGATATACTTACAGTGTCTGAGAAGGAAACATCTATAACAGTCAAAGAGGCTATCGTACGTGCGTCGTTTTTTTTGAAGGTTATTAAAGCCAAAGTACGTTCTATTATCGTGCTGTACTATGGTATATTTTCTACCATCTGCTGCTGACATTGCACACGCACATCACTCAATTGGTATATAAATGCCAATATCTCTTTAAAGATCGTTATGTATTATGCTGTTTGTATCAAAAGAATTATTGAGTCAAAAAAGCCAGATGGTATACCCACAATACCAATTATTGATTCATAGCCTATCGAATTTACTAAATTTAAGTAAAAGAAAAATTATAACAAAGATAAGTAAGATAAGTAAGATATTAATTTGACTCATCATACAGAATGATACCTAATCAGTAAATATTCAGAAACCTATGCACGTTCATAAGCCATTGGCTTGAATTTGCCATTCCAGCTGACGAGATATTTTAAAGCCGTTCGTTATCAAGAATTTCTACATTGTGGATGGCAGATAAATTCACTTGTTGGTACCAACGTATTGATATGAATGGTGATGGCTGGACTTTAGGTAAATTTCATTGTGGAAATGGGGTGGAATACTGGTGGTAAGTGGTATTTGTAAAATTTTGGAGAGCAAAGGAAGAGCAGGGAGGAGGGAGGTTACGCTAAATTTGATGGGTAATCATTATAGTTGGCCCAATGCTATTCTTTTTGTTGTTGTTGTTGTTGTTATTATTAACAATCTTAACATTAATAACAACAATAATTGCTATTATTGTGCGATATTCTAGCTGACAAATGTTATAAACAATTTCTTTTTCTCCAATAGTTAAATAAATTGGTTGGTATATCGAAAAATCAATGAAATAAAATGAAAGTCGTGGCAAAATTATTACTGAACAGCAAGTAATTTTAGAACAGCAACTGGATGTTTAAATCAAGCAACAAATTGAATATATCTCGGAAAGTAAAGAATGGGAAAACTGGTCGGTAAATACGTTTTCCTTCCGTGGCGCTTCACTCCTCAATAAATATAGTCAAATAGAAAATTGTAGCAAATTAAAATACAAATTAGAAATTAAAAATAGATTAAAATTATAAATAGAACATACCATTTTGCATTATGAAAATCAGTGAGAATCAACAACCTTATATAATGAATCATAGTTATAAACTGTAAAAAATCTTAAATAGCCTAGAAATCCCTGTATCAAGTTGTTTACATGTCTTTAAATATACTAATATCTATCTATCTATCTATCTATCTATCTATCTATCTATCTATCTATCTATCTATCTATCTTTCTATCTATCTATCTATCTATACTTCTTCTACCGAAAGCTGAAAAGGAATTTTTTTTTTTCAATTTTTATTTGTTTCTTCAACTTCTATATTGTATTATCTATCTACATATATAAAATATGATTATATTAAAAATCTAGTCCATATTTAAATTTTAAATTAAGCCAAAAAAATAAAAAATTCCTTATAAAAAATTCAATTCAGGTGCTAGCTAATATGTTAAAACAATTAGGAATAGTCAAAACTTAAGTAAGGAGAACCTATCTTCTATAACCTGCTATGTGATCGTTTTCATGTGATTTACACTAAAGGAACACTTGTTAAAATATCACTACTTCATTTTTTGGACATCTACACCAGCTTATTTTTATAAATAATAATATTATGATTCAAAATAAAATTTGTAAGAAAGACAAGCGATAAAAAGGCGTAATTTTGCGACGTTACGTCATTATACTTAATATGACATTTTCAAGCGATTATGAATTAAAAAGGATGGATATTTGCAATACATGAATCTTTATATGTTTCACTTACTAAAATTTTACAGTATGGTGTGATAAAAATTCAATAAAGTCTGTTTATTATCACACTATACTGTAAAATTTTAGTAAGTGAAACATATAAAGATTCATGTATTGTAAATATCCATCCTTTTTAATTCATAATCGCTTGAAAATGTCATATTAAGTATAATGACGAAACGTCGCAAAATTACGCGTTTTTTATCGCTTGTCATTCTTACAAACTTATTAAGCAAAAAGTTTTACAAAATAACGTTATTAGTACAATAGAGTACATTCAAATTGCTGCGTAGTTTGATTTTTCTACTATAACAGCGACATTTATTTATGAATATCATCTATTCACAAACTATTGTTTTACTGTCTTCAATGAATTATTTTATAGCTAATTTGAAATATTTATTCTCATCTTAGCCAATCAGTAACGCGTATCACATTATCGTGCGTTGATAAAGCTCCAACCAAATAACACTTATACGAATACGATGTTTCTCGATTATGGAATAATGCTAGAATCGATTATAATTCACCTTGCAATTCCCATTAAAAAATAACTGATTATAGTGAAAATTATAAAGCGTTTGAGCTAAATTAAAAGCAAATTATGACCACTGGTTTGGACGTGACGAATAATGTGCGTAAATAAAGTTATGCATAAATTGAGTAAAAACCATCTGTTTAAATTTAACATACGATTAATCAGAGTAAACCTTTACTGGTATTCAGTTTAAAGCCATCACGCTGAGATTGTGAGATATGCTGATATTGTATATATATATACGATAACGCAAGATCAAGATTATATATATTTGCATACAAATATGAAAATACTTTGTCATGCAGATCACACATTGTGAAACAATTAGAATAAATTAATTGTCTTGCTTTTCCACGGCCTTTAATTTGGAAGAAACAAATTCGATTGGAAGATATTTTCCGCGGGTATGCAAGACAAGTATGTGGTCACGGCCACTGAGAGGGTGTGGTAGGCAACCGTGATTGCGCCAAAGTGCGGCAAATTTATTGTGTTCCCTGGCACTGTATTCAGTTCATTGTGAATGTCAGCGTCAGTGGTGGTTTTATTCCACTAAAATCTCCTCCTATCTGAGCAAATAATTAACATTTTTCCTGACTATATTTGCAAAACTCCTATCAAAAGCATGCGAGTATTCTCTTATGCCCTTGGCGTGCCATTTTTCTTTCACACTTGACAGTTTTAACCGTAAAGATACTACGAATATGAATGGATAGATAGATAGGATTTCCGTAAGCCGCTTGTAAAAAACTAATTGGGGAACTTAGAAAACAGTATTCAAGTGTACAGAAGACTTGGACTTGTTAGACACCGACGCTAGATTCATCGGAGCCTTTGATTTATTTAGAATCAATTTAAAACAGTAAATGTTTGCCTAAATGAAACATTATACATGCAGTAGTAACTTCTATTCTATTATACTTTAATATACTTTACTATATTTTATTTAACTTATTTCAACGTTTTTCTTCAATTGTTTACATATACGGTTAATTATTCTTTTTATTAATTAATTTATCCAGAACCTACTGAAAACCATCAATGATGAGTTAGGGTTTTCCTCGTGAAATATTAAACAAATAATGATAATAAAATAGACAGATGGATTTAAGACACATAAACGGGCTTACATATTTACTGACTAGATATAGAAAATGCTAATACCGAGTATTATATTACAACCAAATTGAGGCTATAACTGTTACAGTTTCCTGATGTCTGACATATTAATCAAATATATTTGACGAACTACCAAATAAAAGTAGAAGATAGATTTTTTTATTTTTATATTATATGTTACTTTTTTATGATTACTATTCTCAGTAACAGTACTAACGTTATTATTATCATTATTATTATTATTATTATTATTATTAGTTATTATTATTATTATTATTATTATATTATTATTATTATTATTATTATTATTATTATTATTATTATTATTAATTATTATTATTA